>OX638368.1:111473010-111871108 GCA_951812925.1 Calliopum simillimum
TTCCCCGTTTACTTTAAATATTTATCTGAATATCCCGTATTTACGTAAAAATCAATGATTTTACACCACAAAATTTTTTTCAAATGCTTTTGAATTTTTTTAAATTTGATACTTTTATATGTCAAAAACACTTTGAACTATTAAAATTTTAATATGGTTTTTTACAGCCTAAAAGCATGCGCAAACATTTTTTCCAGTTAACATTCGAAGTTTTATTTATTTGAATATCTTTTTTTCTATTCATTGCATTTGAAAATTAATTGCATTTCTGAAAACAACGTAAAAAAATGTATCAGTATGGTAAATCTCATTGAAATCGAACCAAAACTGTGGAAATGCCGTTCCGTTGTATGGAGTGACAGCACTGTGCGCCGTGACATTGTCTCCACGAACATAATCCCCATTTCGTGAATGGGGATTATGTTCGTCCGCCAATAATTCGGACATAGTCCCCAGGAAAAGTCCCCATTTACGATGTGGGGATTATGTCCGTTGGGATTATGTCCGCTAACCGTAACTTGTTTTTAAGGATAGATGGCTATTTTCATAACTTTTGGCCGCCCAAATCATTCAAATACCAGTATGTTAACTACATTTCCATACAAGTGTCTCATATTTCATCAATGACTAAAAGAGCGGCAGTTTCTCATGTCTTTTCGTTGATGACATTCAGAGTGACAAATAGTTTAAATCGTTAAAAATTTATCGACGCTTAAATCGTTAAAAATTCATCGAACCGAAATTTGATTTACACAAAACTAACAAAAAACTAGTAAGGGTGTAACTTTTGGCCTGGCCAAAAAATAAATACCCTACTCTGCAGTATTTTGAAGCTTTTGCTTATAAAGTAGGTGCCACGCTCTCTTGTCCGAGCTCGTCTAGTTTAAGCTTAGAGGGTGCACTTATAGTCCTTAGTATTTGAGTGAAATTTAGTTGGATTATCTCAAAAAACTCTTTCATTATTGCATTTTTAAACTTTTGCTTATATAAGAGGTGCCACGCTCTCTTGTCCAAATTCGCCTTGTATTTTTTTAGAATTTGCGCTTACAATTCGTAGTATTAATGTGTATTTTGGTTGCATTTTCGTGAAAATACTCCTAAAATTGCATTTTGAATATATTTTTTGTATGGGCGGTAGGCGTGTCCGTTGACCGATTTCGCTCATTTTCAATCCCCCGAGCTAACTTTGACGACGGAGGCTGTGCACAAAATTTCATTGAATTATCTTGCTTAGTTTTCCCAAAAAGTGTATTTCCACACACAGCCAGCCAGCCAGCCAGCCAGCCACCCAGCCAGCCAGCAAGACAGACGGACATGGCTATATCGATTCAGGAGATGACGCTGAAAAAGAATATATATACTTTTCTATATCTGCCACGCCTCCTTCTGTGCGTTACAAACGGAAGGACAACGTGAATATACCCTGGGTGTAGGGTATAAAAATCGCGTGGCAACCCTGAAATTTGTATAGTTTCAGAAAAGTATATCTGAGCGGTTTTGAAACCATAAATTTCAATTTAGTCAAAAACAAAAAAAATTGAATGAAATATTAAAGGTGGCAACCCTGAAAATATGTTGGATTTTTAAGGACTTTATTTAAGTGTCTAATAAAGACTAAATTTTAATTTTTATTTTTTAAATAAATGGTTTAAGCCAAACGAACAAAAACAAAACAGGTGGAGGGTTACTATTCAGAGAATGAATAAACGGAGAATGACAAAGTGTTGCCGAAACAGTAATATCACAATGAAAATAGCAATTATTTTTAAAAAAGTTGAAACTGGAGGATAGTTCCTCTAATTGTTTATTGATTTAATTTTATAAAGATAAAATAATATGGTTGCTAATATAAAAGAAAAACTCACACGGAGAATGACACACACTCGCGTTCTTTACAAAATTTTTAAACTTTTTTAAAAAAAAAACGCGCTAACACTAACTATCGAAAAAATACATCTGACTGAGCTAAAACTTCACTGAATCTCCTCTTTCTCTTCACTTTCAGTTCTCTTTTAACTCAATGTTTGAAAATTTTCAATTAAAATGAGAAAAACTGATTGAGGATAGTTTAAAATGAGGGATCAACTTCTACATATGCCAATTCTAAATAAAAAAAAAAAAAAAATAAAAATTAACACCGAAGAACACTAACTGAAATGATATACAAACAATGTCGTATAAGTTTTTTTAAAAAGTATCGTAATATGCGAAACGGGCAAATAATGCGCACTAAGAAGCGGTTAGAGACAGAACGGAGAGTGACTTTTTAACATTTTATATTACAATTTTAAAGTAAAATATTAAGAACTGTTCTTTTAAGCTTTTCGTATAGAAGCTCTTGTTAAGTATTTGTGTTAAATACTTAGTTAAAATATCAAATTTTTGATTTAAATATGGTTTGAGCACCAGAACATTGAATGGTACATTTTTTGGAGAACTAGCCATATACAATCAGCAAAACATTTAATAAAACAACAGTATGCAAGTATAATATTAAATTGTTAAATTTTAATTATCACTTTGCGTTTTGTGAACATTGGTCACATAGTTTTAATGCGTAAATTTCCTTTTTCACATTTTGTTTGTTACGAAATTTGCAAAATATTCCCATAGCACCATATACTTATATTCCCATATATCATTTGTTACTGCATGAATGCGCACAAATAAGCACGTAACCACAAATACCTGGCACCAACATTTTAACACATATACGTACACATACACAATACAATACAGGCACAATATTTTGGCAGCCAAACACAAATAATACGTGACACTTTTAAACAAGATTATGAAAATTTCATTCACTTCAATGCAAAATTCACTCTAATGGAATATGAAGTGAATTTCATGCCAAACATACATAGAATGTATATTTGCATATTTTTGTGAACAAACAAGGCGGTTCACCTTTGGGTGCGTACTATTGACATGGTTCGAAAATATTCAATAAACATATTTAAATTTGTGAAAACATATCAAATGTTGGAATATTAGAAAAGTCTGCTGAATCAATTTTAAAAAACATTTGCGTATTGAGTTAATTTTTTTTTAGTACAGCATGTCGTATTAGTGATATTTTTTTTTTTAAATAATCAGGTCTTAAGCCCCAGACAGATGGCAACTCTAATGCATATTACAGACGCAATAATGTGAAACTTTTTATTGCACGATTTTAGGCATTTTTTAAATACATATTTAGAATTTTTGGATCCTGAATTGGGAAATTTTCTTTTAGTGAATGTCTGAATGAAATATGTATTTAAAAAATGCCTAAAATCATGCAATAAAAAGTTTCACATTATTGCGTCTGTAATGTGCATTAGTCTGTTTATGGCATTACACTACATATAGTAAATGGAATTTGGAGTAAAAATTACTTTATTATTTTACTATATTTTATTTGTATATAATACTTTAAGGAATCATCAAATAGTTCATACGTAAGGTAATTTATGTCTGAAATTTACTTTAGTTTTTTTACTGCCCGAGTGGAGTAAAAATTATGACGCTGATTTTTCACCAAGTAGTTGTTCAGCCTTAAAGGTCACATTTGTCAATAACGGTTATTTCTACAAAAAAATTTTCAAAATTGGTTTACGTGCCACAAGCTACAAAATTATGGTCTAACATTTTTCTATAGAAGTGATCATTAGCAAGATTTTTGCCTTTGCAATTGCATAACTTTTTATTTGGCAGACTATTGATCAGAAAGTCTTATTTTACTGGACTAAGAAACAACACTACGTATGATAATTTATGTATGTATATACGTACCACCTGTATACATATGCAAATATTTCGAAACTAGGTTAAGTGTACAAAGGAAAAATTTTAAGAGTTTCTCAAAAACTTGAACTAATTTGCATAATAATAATAAAAGCCATAAAAAACTTTAAATACACATACTACATCAACACAGGCAATACCTGCCTTCTGCGCTCAGATTTAACTTTCCATTCGCAACTGAAAATTCACTTTATGATTTCCCTGCCTTTAGCTAAAAACGAGATATGCATGACAGAATACATAAGCAAGTGCTTTTATTCTATGCATACCAATACACACACATACACATATGCAGAAATACGTACACATACATATTATTTATTTTAAATTGAATTTCAATTACTTTTTTTTTTTATTTACGAAGGAATCAAATCAAAAAAGGTAAAAAGTTTTTTAGTTACAAAAAAAAACTCACAACTTTAAAATAATTAAATAATATCAAATGACTTCATTTTGATGGCATTTTTCATATATGTATGTATCTCTAACGTTATGTTTGTTGACATTGGTAAGTGTGTAGGTCCTTGTCTGCAAACGTGTGCGTGCATTTTCAAGTGAAAGTCTCGTCAGTTATGTCAACAACGTACAGGTTTATTGAAAACAAAGCAAAACAAAAACAAATAAAAATGGAATCCTGCTGGTAATGCGCACTCAGTAACGCGATGTTTACTACGCAAGTGGTCGTCGTGCACCCAAATGGAATTACGGCTTTTAAATGCACCCTTTTGTATTCGACGCCATCTAGTGTGTATGGAATAAGAAGTGGCAACTACTATCAGCAGCGCCCACTAATAAAAATTTTGGCTGCAGTTAAAGAGAAAGAAACAAACTACTTTAAACAAGTAGAGAAATAAACGAAAGCAACTTTTAGATACGACGAGGTGATTCGTTGCGATAAACGTCGAGAAGGTTTCAATTGTGTATGTTAGATATGTATATAACGCATAAAAGTTTGTATGTGGGTAAATCTCCGTAAAATGTACCAAAATTTGGCTTTTTTGTCCCCACCTTTTTTTATTTTCATATTACTTGAAGGTATAGAATATGATGGCTTTTACTTTATCTGAGCACTTCAATTTAGTCAAAAAAAAAAAAAAAAAGAATTATATAAGATTTTCAAAAATATCCAGGTGGCAACCCTAAAAAGTTATGTTCGATTTTTAAAAAATGTGTGAAAATGTTTTAAGACTAAATTTTTTTTTTTTTTTTTAAATAAATGGTGGCAGCACCGCAAGTTTCGAAAAATTTCAAAAAAGTCTATCTGAGCGTTTCTGAAAACAAAAATTTCAACTTAGTCAAAAACAGTGAGAATTATATAAAATAAGTAAGAATTATATAAAATAACTAGTTGGCAACCCTAAAAATTTATGTTGGATTTTTAAAAAGTTTAGTTAAGTGTTTTAAGAATAAATTTTAATTTTTTTAATAAATAGTTGAAGCAAAACCAGGCGGAGGGTTTCTAAACGGAGAATGATGAAATTTCGCAAAAACGTCGGAGAATGATTAAACAGAGAATGACGACATGTTGCAAAAATAGCAATATGACGATGAAAATAGCAATTTTTTTTTTTTTAAAATTAAAACTAGTGAGTAGTCTCTCTAATTTTTTGTTGATTTATTGAGTTTATAGAATTATATAAAGATAAAATAATATGTTTAGTAATATAAAAAAAAAACTTAGGCGGAGAATGATGCATACTTGCGTTTTTTACAAAATTTTTAAACTTTTTAAAATAAAAAAACTCACTATCGAAAAACCAAAAGTGACTGAGCCCAAAACACACTGAATCTCCTCTTTCCCTTCATTTTCAGGCTAAAATGAGGTTCCAACTTCTGTGTATGTCAATTCTAAATATATCAAAAAAAAAAATTTTCGAAGAGTTAACACAGAAAAACAGTAGCTGAAACATATATACAAACAATGCCGTATAACTTTTTTTAGAAAATAACGTGATATGCGAAACGGGCAAATTAAGTGCACTAAGTAGCGGAACTGGACGGAGAATGAGCTTTTAAAACTTTATGTTATAATTTCATAGTAAAATATTAAAAAATATTGTTTTTTAAGCTATTCGTATAGAAGCTTTGGTTAAATATCTGTATTATATACTTAAAATGTCAAATTTTAAATTTAAACATGGTTTTGAGCCCCGGGACTTCGAATGGTACATTTTACAGAAATTGCAACTGTATTTTTTTTTTTTTTTTTTTTATTTTGTTTTTTTGATTGCATCGAGTTTATAGGTCAAATCTCTAAAAGCCAAAACCGACTAAATTTTAAACCAATATTGACTGAAACTTTAAGATTTCAATTTGATCTGTCGAAAATTTTGGTGTTTTCATAATTTCCTTTCTGTTTTTTTCTACTGAGCATTTGATGCGCTGTATGTGGGCGGTAGTGCAAAACGTTTAAAGTGCAAATGCCAGTCGTAGCCATCGCTGTGCACTACACACACACACAAACGTAGCGCACTTGTGGTGCTCAACATTAGCTAAAGTGGTAGTAATAGTTGTGTAGTTTTTGTTGTAAACTTATTCCTAACCCATAAAATCTGCGGCGTGGAAGTCCTTTTTTTACACCTAACTACATACGGATGTACTAAGTGTGTATGCTGCAAATGTAAGTGTCTGCCCAAGAGGAAAAATTTCTAGCGCTTCTGATCCAAGCACTTCAAAAGTGCTTGTCCCCATAGAAATTTAGAAGCACTATCACAATGATTTTTTATAAGGCTGCAGTAAGAACAGCGCGAGTTCGAACCCAGCCCGGGAGATTTTTTTTTTACTTTTTTTTGCTTTATTTTTTTTTTTTAATTAAATATTTTTTATTCAACATCTTTTATTTCACTTTTCTATTTTCCTTTCTCTTATTAATTTACTTTTGTTTAACCGAATTGAAATTGATTACACAATGATTCCATATAAGGCTGCAGTAAGAACAACGTGAGTTCGAACCCAGCCCGGGTGATTTTTGTTTTCCGTTTTTTTATTTGCTTTTGCTTTATTTTTTTTTTTTATTAAAATATTTTTAATTCAACCTTTTTTATTTCACTTTTCTATTTTAATTTCTCATTTTTATTTACTTTTGCTTACTTGAATTGAAACTGATTGCACAATGATTATATGTAATGCTGCAGGACAACATTTGCTTAATATACAAATTTAATACCTCTCATATCATCGGGCGTTGGTGGAGCGGTCTAAAGGGTTGGTAAATGTAAGAAAAAAATATCTAGCACGCGGAGGGTCGTGGATTCAAATCCTGGCGAGGCCAGTTTTTTTTTTTTCTTTTTTTTCTTTTTTTAAATTTTATTGAAAAAACGCTTACCGCAGCATTACAAATAAGCGCTTTAAAAACACTTTTTTGGTAAGGCTGCGGTAAGCTTTTGCTCGCTTACATCCTATGACATGCAATGTTAAAAAGAAAGTATTGTTCTTACGGAGCGGAAGCGCTTATTGGTGAAAAGGATGCACTTCAGAAGGGTTTTTGAAGCACTACTTTTCCCCTTGGGTGAGTATATGAAGCTTATACCAATTTTTCTACATGTTAGCATGTATGCTAGTATGTGTACATATGTGCACATGTGTGTGTGTTAACATTGAAGTGCACACTATCGTTAAGCTACACACTACAGTGACTTTGCTTTAGCCAAATGTCACATATATCGAGGTCTGCTGCAACAAATCTACTGCCACTGCCACTGCTACAGCAGCAGCACCTGCATCTTTTATGGTGAATTGAGTGCGCACTCAAATGTTGTTGTCGGCATTTATAGTTGGTGTAGTAGTTGTTGTTGTTTTTTTGTTTCACTGCATTGTATTGCTCCTTTTTCTTGAACACAACAGCAGCAACGCCGCCACGTTGAACAGTCAATTCGATTTATTTGATCGAGTCCTATGAAAGGATTATGCATTTAAATTGAACTTTTTCATATGTGGCGCTTGTATGCATTTGCGTTTATTTGTGAGCGTGCGTGTATTTGTTATTGTACAGTTTATGTTTGCATGGTTACACTTACATCTCACTGTTGCAATTTCAAAAGCATTATAAAGCAGGCTCCAGATTGTTTTGTTTAATCCGGATTCAAGATCTTTACAGCAAAAGTTTTGAGAAGATTTAATAAGACTCAAAGTAATTATAGTTATTGAGGAATATAAATCCTTTAAGACTTTTAAAAAGCAGTCTGACAGTTTATCCTTTAACAGGCGTCCTTAGACCAAAGTATTTTCTGATGTTCCACAGGAAAAGCAGTCATGTTTTCAAAAACACTTTATGAATAAGTTGAATGAGTACATAAATATGAATATTAATTTGATTACTCAAACAAATAGTTTGGAGCCTACTTCACAGAATCAATTCAAGCAACAATTGTTAATATTTGTGCTTTTGTGTGTGGGTGTTGATTTCTTAGATTTATTTGACTATGTAAAACTGTTCATTTTTATATTTTTGTTTTTCCTTTTGTCTTTGCGTGCCTGATATTTGCTCGATCCAATATTTTTTTATTGACTTCATAAATTTTTATTGCAATCTGCACAATAGGTTGTATCCGACTGGAAATGAATGCAAAATTTATTTGATTATTATTGCAATATTTAGGTAGCTTTCATTTATAAATTACTATTTTATTATGCTGTTTGGTAAGTTTTATTGATAAGTACTTGCAGTTTAGTGCATTTTTAAATAAGTATATTAAAAACAACTATTTATTGGTATAAGAATCAACAAGAAATAATCTTTAGCTCTCTTGCAACAATTGACGCACTGCTGTGTATGCAAATTGTAACGAAGCATTGTTCGGTTATCAGGATCCGTTGACAAAATATTTATATTTCGCAGGCGGCCAGGGAAGAAATTGAATCTAAATGAATTTTAATGGAAATGACAGATGTTTTCGTTTGATAAAACCTTTTAATTCATATTTTTATCAATTCTGTAAATCGATTACACTGGTACACAAAAGTGGGCTGTAAATTTGAGCAGACATATCTTTTTTTTTCGATGCATCCGAATCCGAGGACAAAATTGCTCTCATACACTTAAAATTTTGAGATCTCCTTGCTTGATATTGCAGAAAGCGCTGTTTTCAGGGTTTTGGTGCAGTTCGAGGAAAAGATATAGCTCTATTTTTTCAATGTCTTCAAATAGCCATAATCTTCCTTATCAAACTATACTCTCAAACTTTTCTGATTGAACTCTTTATTTCGGAGACATCACCCTTTGCAGTAAATGAATCTCATCTCATGGTGACTAATGTCAACTGACAAGTGTTGCCAAACAAAACTTTTTCTTACAGAAGTAATTCCTTAGCTGTCTTTTGACTTGCATAGTTTGGCATCGTGCATCGAATCACCTTGAGTCTCGCTCGCTTTGACTTTTTTGAATGTGACTCGCTATGTAAACTGAGTGTTATTGCTAAAAAATATTCAACAGAGATAATTGCGCTGATACAGCCTTGGCCAAAAGCAAAGGCATCCCAAAAAATGCATAATGCAAGTTTTTATAATTGAGAAATGAATAAATGCTTATTATAAATACGATGCCGGGTTCATTAATCATTAGATAAAACACTTAGTGGCATTTTTTTAAGATCATAAAACAAATGGTAACCAAAAATAAAAAGACTCGGTTTTTTGGCCTTTTTATTGATCAATGTTCGAAAAACCGAGCCTTTTGTTTTATGTAATGATTAATGAACACGGCATCGTATTTATAATAAGCATTTATTCATTTCTCAATTATAAAAGCATGAAGTTTGCACTTTTTTGGATGTCTTATACTTTTGATCAAGGCTGTATGTTCTGTATTTATTGTACAGATTGCAAAAAACATAAAAGCAACTAGACAACGTTCTTGCGGGTGATGTTGTGTCTTCCACAGTTGTTAGGCAGCTTCCTTAGGCTCATTGGGTCGTGGGCTTAGTTCTCTTTCGAAGAAAATGAGATGTAGGTGACAGTTTTTACCTTTTAAAAATCAAGAAAATAAGTATGAATGGATTCCCTTTAGTAGAAATATATTGTTTTAAAAAAGCTGGCTTTGAAAAGGAAGGCGTATTGGTCTTTTTATACCCTACATCCAGGGTATATTCACTTTGTCCTTCCGTTTGTAATCCAGAGACGGAGGCGTGGCAGATATAGAAAAGTATATATTTATATTTATGATCAGCGTTATCTCCATAGTTGATATAGCCATGTCTGTCTGTCTGGCTGGCTCGGTGGCTGGCTCGGTGGCTGGCTGTGTGTGGAAATGTTTTTTACTAGAAAACTGAGCAAAATAATTCAATGAAATTTGGTGCACTGCCTCCGTCGTCAAAGTTAGCTTGTGGGATCGAAAATTTGCGAAATCGGTTAACGGACACGCCTACCGCCCATACGAAAAATATATTCAAAATGCAACTTTAGGAGTATTATTCACGACAATTCAACCAAAATACACATAAATACTACGAAGGATTGGCGCAAGCTCTACGCAAAAAATGAGCGAATTTGGACAAGAGGGCGTGGCACCTCTCATATACGCAAGAGCTTCAAAACGCTATACTGAAAGCTTTATTTGAGATAATTGAACTTAATTTCACTCAAGCACTAAGAACTATAAAAGCAAGCTCTGAGCAAAAATGGGTAAAATCAGACAAGGGGACCACCCATATAGGCATGCATTTCAAAATGCTGTACTGAAAGAGTTTTGAGATAATCCAACAAAATTTCACTCGAATACTAAGGACTATAAATGCACACTCTGAGCTAAAACTAGATGAATAAGGACAAGAGAGCGTGGCACCACCCATATAAGCAAAATCTTCAAAGCACTATACTTAAAACATTTTTTGAAATAGTCCAACTGAATTTCACTCGGACACAAAGAATTGTAAATGCAAGCTCTGTGCAAAAAATTGGGTGAACTCGGACAAAAGGCGTGGCACCTCCTATATAAGCAAAATTTTCAAAATACTGCAGTGTAGGGTATTTAATGTTTGGCCAGGCCAAAAGATACACTCTTACTAGTTAATTTTAATGGTGCATCTTGTTCTTTGTAAAAAATTTTAAATTTTAAAAAATCATCATTCTTTAGTAGGTAATAGCGGGTCCAAAAAATAGTCAATACAACTTATCGTAAATCTGAAGGGAGTTGCCATTCTCGAGAATATACTCCCTCTTGGGAGGGATCACTAGAAGTAGTGAATATTTTATGAATGGAAACTCCCCTTCCTGCAGGCCTGATTTTTTCAGCGAATTTTCCCGTTCCAGAATTTTTTTTTTTTGCGATTGCAAATTAGGGTGTGAAAAAATAAATTCTCGAGAATATTTATTTACGATAAAGCCCAATATTTGAGTTTAACAATATTTTATTCAAATGCAAGGTATCTTTAAAAAAACTTTTATAAAATATAAAATGCTTAAAATTCTCCAAAGAATACGTGGGAAATTCTCAAAACTTTTTTTAGACTACAATTTCTGAAAAATTATAAAATGTCTCAAAAAATTTTGAAAAAATGTTCTTTGAAAAATTTTAAGAATTCTTTATAAAAATTTTTCGTTAAATTATTTTTTTTTTGAGCAAAAAATTCATGAAATTTTTATTTTGCAACTAATTTTCTACTCTAAAAGAATATGAAAACATTTTGTTTTACTGTAAAATATTCTATAACTTTTTTTCTCAAATCTACAAAGAAATCTTAGTCCATAAGTGTGGACATCTTAATAGTGCACTTTTTGTTATATTCGCCCATTCGCAATTTCATATCATACAAAGCCAGAGAAGAAATAACGCGATGACAGCAATCAAAGTTATTGTCAAAAACATTGTCACATCAGCAAAAAATCCAAAGAGGACAATTTTTCCCTTAGCACAAAAATCTCCGCTAATGAGGGTACCTAAACATAAAAGAGAAAACGAATACCAATACCAATGCAGAGGAGCAGCGCAACCAAATGCTGCATGCTGCAAATAATACTCGTAGTTAGTTGTGGTTGCCCCCTTAAACAAGCCATTCAAGTTTCAATTTACTCGTTCGTATCTTTGCGCTTATGTTTCTCATTTCAGATTCTTCCGTTTTTGCCTTTATCGGATATTTTAATGAGGTCCTCAACTTGAACTTTGTGCGCCATTATTTCATTATGAAATGTTGTGCCATTCACAATGTAAAGTTGATGATATCACCCCTTAGATATCATATTGCCTTGTCTTTCCAAGCGCTAAACGCCAATAGGGGGCAAGCAGCTGTAGGGTGGCACTTTTTAATCGCTTTTCATGATGCTGCAGCCACGTACTACAGATGCTGTTACGATAAAAATGCTTCAGTTTCAAGGATGCAGTTTAGTCCCCAAATGAATTTATTTGTTTGAACGTGACTTAAAAAACAGAAAAAGAAAGTGAAACATCCATTCAAGTGCAACACATTGCTGCCATTTTATGAGGTTACTTTGTATACTACTCATATATTGATGAGCAATTATCGATTGTTTGTAAGAAAAATCTGAAGGTTTCTTTTATCACCAGCCTGAAATCAGTGTCAGTCAGTGTCAGCTAGAAGTGTTGAGCAGCCCTGATCTACTGGCCCTGTTTTGGAGGCCCAGTGAAGGATATGATGAAATTGAATTTTACTACAAGGACAATTTAAGGAAAATAGTAAAAAACATATTATGTATCATTTTTTGGAACATAAAATCAAAGATGGTTTTAATCTCGGAAGCTGGAGGTTGGTAGAGGATATCGAAGAGTTTAAAAATTATCATGAACCATGCTTCATATTATCTCAATTAATATTTTTATTAGATTATTTTGAACATGAAAAAAGCACTTGAGTTGTTATGACACTTGCTTTATTTATTTTTCGAAAAAAAAGTTATGTCAAGTATATTTTTGGAGGATATGCCAAAAGCATTTTTTATTAAAATACTTTTTCCTGCAAGGCAATTGATAACATAGGCGTTTACTTGAAACCTCTGGCATTTTCTTTTCAAAAGTTATACGATTTTGTGAGAAATATCAACCAAATGCATAATAGGATAAGCCAGAGAGTTGTGGCACCCCCAAGCGCTACGGCACCCTTCTCAGTTTCAATACCTGCAGCTTTCGTAGCAATCAAATATGATCAAAATTTAGTTCAGTTGAGTGAAAGATTTAATAGTAAATTGTTCGTTTAGCTACAGTTGCTACAATTACTTGTACACGAGATTTAAAAAGAAAAAATTGGGAATGTTCATGAACTTCAGACTTTTGCTTTTGCATATATTTCGAAAGGAAGCAGAGAAGTGACTATTTGATGCAGGTTTATGGTGCATTTATCAAAATAAACAGGATTTAATGTGATATTGTTTTTGGATGATAGCGAGTGTGAGAGAACATTTTTATTCGTTTCGTGGCATTTTTATTCCGTATATACCAAAGAGGAGAAATGGCACCCAATAACCTGGGGGCGAAATGATTTAGGTGCCATTTCTCTCTTTGCATGTTGTATGATATTTTGGAGTACAAATGAGCAGTGATTTTTCAAAAGGGCGTAAAACCACTCCCGACCTCGAACAAACCTAAGAATGCCATCGCCGTTACCATACTAAAATACATAAATTTTTAAAGCTTGATACAAAAAGACGTATTTCAAATAGTCTCCGAAGAAACATTTAATATCTTTTATATGCCCCAGTCTATATAGGCGCTTACAAACCATGCCTATAAGCAGCAGCTTAAATTTGCAAATAGTGAAATAAGAGTGATTTTGAAACAAAAGGTCTTATTTCCAAATGTTTCAGAACAAAAGGGCTTGTTTCCAAATGTTTTTTACATTTTGCAATTACTACAAATATGTTAGAATAAAAATGTTAAGGGGATTAGAATCTTTGCTCAACTCACTAAAACACTGGAGACATTAAATAAAAATAAGTTACTGTAAACAGCCCCTAAAAGTTTTTTCTCATTACTGAAAATTTGTTTAACATGGTTTTACGCACTTTTGAAAATAACTCCTCAAATATGAAGCGCGTTGAACGTGCAGTCATTCCAGAATAGCAGAATTTTAGTAGGACTTTCACTGATTCCTTTTTTATTTTTACCTGATTAATATTAAAAGAAAACTTGAATATAAGTGGTATCATGCCAGAAAAGGTGCTGAGAAAAATCTCGTACAAACAACTACGAAAATCTCAAATAACAAGAAAAATAACTACTGAAATCGACAAACACAACCAAATGTGAAGAAAATATTTACTTCCAAATTGAATCTGTACATTTTATACGAAAACAAGCAACAATTCTAGCAACAAAAAATAAGAAGCCACTAGGGTGCCATCATATAGTGCCGTATCATCCATTGTTTTGGGTGATTTGGCACTTTATAGCATATTTATTTTCATTGCAAAATAAACATAGTTTTCAATAATTTTTGTTTAAGCTGAAGCACTTTTGTTTATCTTAAGTCAATTAAAGAATAAATTCGCTTTTAGTTCCCTTAAAATATTTTTTAATTTCGGTGTTATAACATTTCAACAAAAAAGGTGCCATACGTAGGGTACTATTTATGTTTCGGGAACTGGCAACACTAATGTCAATAGCTGAAATCTGGCAACACCATAATAAAGTTTGAGATTATTTAGCATAAACGTACTCACAATATTTTGATGTCCAAGTGTTGTTTGTTTTGATTATAGTGAGTTAAGAAAATCCATTTGGCGAGCCTTTTTTGAGCGATTGATGAATTATGGGGTATCCAACGAGAACAAATTTTTTTAACAACCAAAAGTGTTCATGCGATCCTCACGAAATTCGTCAGCAACCGAATTACGTCCACGATTGAATTCACTACACCAGCGATATGCAGTGGTTTTTGATGGTGCTCTATCGCCATTCAAAGAACTGAGTTCATCGACACATTCTTGTTGACATAATCTACGTCGAAAGTTGTGAAAAATAATCCAACACAAACCTTCTCTTGAAATTTTAATTTTTTGGCCAAATTGATTTTCTTAGCTCACTGCAAACAAAACAAATAGCACTTGAACATCAAAACGTAGTAAGTACGTTTATGCTTATGCTTTTGTTCTTTTTTACTATTTTTGTGCTTTATATAATTATTTTGTATAATTCTCTTTTATTTCCAATTTGTTTTTTAATTTTGACCTGCATTTGTATACAATTCAACTTCTCTTCAAAAAATATTTAATTAATTCCTTTAATCTGTTTTAAACGATATGGGCTTAACCAGAATGGGTTGAATCAACTTTTAAGCGATCACTTTTTTTATATATGCAAGCTTAAGCTTTGAGTTTTTCATAAAAACTCTATTACAAAAACAGCAAACAATATATATTTAATACTTTATTTCACATTTCTAATATCGATGTATTTGGTTTTTTTCGTTTCCTTTGCAGGTACGTTGGTCTCTACAACAACGCGTAAGTAAATCATTTTTTAAGCTCATAGTCATACTTATATGGGATATTCTTTTGCAAATCGTATAACTTTTGGATTAGCTCGACTTTTTTTTCAGCTTTTATAAGTAAATGAGACAACACCCATGGGAGCATTTTTTTTTTTTTTTTTTCAAATGTCGATCTTTAAATATACATAAGGCTTGAGTTTTGGTAATCCACTGAAATTAAAATTTAATTTTCTCTCATTCTATTTATCTGATCAACTTTAATATCAACGTACCTGCTACACTGCAGCTATTCAAATGCAATTTGATCAAAATATTCAAACAACTTCAATGTTATATAGGCAATCACGATTAAAACAATCATGCAAAACTTTTCTGGTTCTCTTGTATATATTAACAAAACATAATTTAGTTACCAAGCGAAAGCAGAGAAAAAAGCTTAAAAATTGCATGATTACTTTGATCTTGACCATCTATAAAACATTAAAATATCTTAATAACTTTTCATCAATTTGAAACAAAATGGCAACTCTGATTTTGTTTCAAATTGCATTTTAAATGTTGAAATATAGTCTATATGATAATATTAAAATTGTTTCGATAAGTTGAATATGAGAATATGTGGGGTTCGAGTAGATAATCTTATCTAAAATTTCATATATTTATTTTTAAGCTTAACATTTAAAAACCAATATCTTGTCATCGTCAACTAAATCATTAAATCATTCGAAAGTTGTGTAATATTATTTGTGCCTTTCAAACAAATTTTTTTGCTAAAAATCCTTTGTTAAAGAATATCCCATATAAATATGTAGATGTGTATGTATTAAGTGCTTCTATTATCGTAAAAATATTGTTGTAAATTTTATTAAAAATTAATATTTTTTGCTAACAAGTACACCCACCACCCGCTGATTGCTCAATGCAACTGTTGGATTTCCTTTGCTAATAGTTTGAATTCCGCCTATCTATTGTGAATATTGAACCACTTGACGCCACCGCATAGTGGATCCTTATGAATTTTCACACTACAAAAATCGTTTTTGAACGGATAATTATGTGAGAAAATTTTTTGATAGTTACTCTTAATATTAAAAATTCAGAATGAAAGTTCAGCTAAAAACAACACAAAATGAAAAAATTTTGTGAATTCTTCGCTAAATATATGTACCCTCAAGTACTTTAATGTTGAATCCCAATCTAAGGTCGGAATCGCTCATATATTTGCAGAATTTTGAGATATCCATGCTTGAAGTTCCAAAAAGCGATGTTTTTAGGCTTATGGCACAATTCCCGGAAAGTTTGTAGTTGCAAGTTAATAATAGTGTCGGAAAGCTAAGATCTTTCTTATCAAACTATGCCTGCTAACTTTTTCAATTGCACCTTAACTCTCCAAGATATAAACCTTTGAAGTTAACGCATAAAAACCGATTTATGACCATAAAACACTCAAAAATTGCATACTTTTGCTCCAAAGGTAGATAACTCGGAACGTAAGAGTTCAATCGGAAAATTTTCACCCTTTGTAACTGCTCCATGAGCTTTAAAACAGCGCTTTCTTGAACTTCAAGCAAGCATCTGGAATTCTGACTCAGCGTCAAAAAGTACGTAAGGTTCATATATGTCTAGTCAAAAGTTTATTCCATTTTTTATACCCTACTTTTAGGGTATATTCACTTTGTCCTTCCGTTTGTAACGCAGCGAAGAGGCGTGGCAGACATAGAGAAGTATATATTGCCGGTGCTTACGAAGAAAATCTTCCAACCGAAAGTTGCGGCGAAGAAAATCTTTTTTTTGAAATTGCGGCGAAAAAAATCTTTTTTGTAATATGCGGACAAGAAAATCACTTTTTACAAAATGCGGCGAAGAAAATCTATATATATATATATTAGAGCGCCAATATGTGCGAAATTCTGATTTTGTTTGCTCCCCGTCCATTTCCTGAAATTAGAGGTCAAAAAAATAAGATCTCAAAAAAAAATTTGGAATCGGTAGTGGAAAAAACCCAGCCGGTTTTCGATCAAAGGTCGAAAAATTGACTAAAAAAAGGCAAGTCGCTTTGACTGCCCGCTACTTCAAAACTGTTCATTTTTTCATAATATTTTCACGACAATTTTGGTACAGCATGACTTGGTCTACATTATCTTCTTAAAAAATTTTGGTCCAAAAATTAAATTTGTTGTTGTTTCGGTACAAAAACTTAAATTTTTTAAGAAAATTTTCATGACTTTTTTTCTATAAATTGGTTTTTTGTAATTTTTAAAGGGTGGAATAATTGTTCTGGAATTTTTATATTGTAGGGAATTAAACGTTGATTAATTTAAAAGAAAAATTACTAAAAAATTTTAGTTTTTAAGAAATGGAGCCCATTTCAAAGTTAAAAAAAAATTTTTTTTTTTTATTTTTTCTTCTTAATTTTTAATCTGGTAAGAAACCATTTCAGTAGTCATATTTCTTAAACTAATTTGCGATAGCTGAACACGAAAATAGCATTTATTTTCGTTTTAGTGCGTTTTTGGGCTGTTCCAGTAGAGATAATCGAAAATTTCCAAATTCGTGCACGCAGTTCAGGAAAAAATTTCAATCAAGTTGTCGAGAACTGCACAAAGCTGTGAAATTGCACCTGAGCATTTACTGAACAAGAAAAAAAAGTTTTCAAAATCGGTTCATGGCATGGTTTTTAAAATGAGGTCGAAAAACGGTATTTAAAAAAAACGACTACAAATCAAAACCAAAATAGTCATTTTAGATGTAGTTATTAATGCTGAATTCGAAATTGGATGCAAAATTGCTGTATCACATATAGTTTGTGAGATATCTTACCCCTAATGTTCAAAAAACACGATTTTGCAGGTTGTGTAGAACACGCACAAAATCGTTGTGGTCTTTTCTATTAAATGCGTCATATAGTACTGTTCTTCTTCTTCAAAATGAGTTACAGAATAGTCTTGTATGATTTTTCTTTAAAAAGTTATGACCATTTTAAAATAACATTATAAAAGATATAGTATTATGGCAATTGCTATAGAAAATCCATACAAGATTTTTAACTTTTGTTTACGTCGAACGTAAACAGTGTGCATCCTGCATATCTGCCTGTCTTCAACACCCGCCGCACAGCGCTGTTGTAGTTTGCTCGCTGTGCTAACAACGAGTAAAAACTCAATTTTGACTTTTGCACTTTTTCGCTTAACCCAAAAAGAGCAAGTCAGCGAACCCTCAGAAGTTTTACTGAAAATTAAAAGTTCAACATTTAAAACATAAAAACACAAAAACCCAACATACAATATAACACGCAGAACATCAGAGGACAACAGTGAACATCGAAAACAAACCACACAGTGAAGACGACAAGTTTACGTTTACACGCAGTGGACACAGTCAACGATTTCGACACCACACATCAAATTCAACTATAACTCTACACAGAACATCAAATAATACAGCGGTGGACAATTTACGTTACATCGTTGGACAATTTGAGACAACAAGAAACCCATCTTTTTTACCCACAAATTGTATTGTAAAGTATACTTGTGACTTTATTTATTTGAATTGAAAATCATTTTATTTCCAATTACATGCTAAATAAACCCTTTATAACGATTTAGATTTTTGTGTCCGCCTAATTTTACCCTTTACCCGTACATTTTGGTCCAGGCGAGCCGTCGAGTTCATCAGCAGCACGGACGGACACAGACCCAGCAGCATCAACACAACCATTTCGGAAAAAAAAAAACAGCACCCAAAGGAAAATCAGTGAGTTTTGATTTCAAAAAGTGAATTTTTTCATCAAAATTGACTGTGCAAAAAGCATAATTCATCTTTTTGTGCAGACATTTTGAGACCCTGTTTTTAAAGAATCATTTTCGGGTTGTATTCGTACCGAAAATCGTTTCTTTAAACCCACCTAAACCCTTAAAAAATTCAATTTTAATTAGTCATTTTAATTGAAATTGAATTTGATATCAGCAAACCAAACCAAAATCAGTCATTTGTGCGTACATTTTACATACATACGTACACTTGGTGGTGGTTGATTTGGTTTCTTTGCTGCTTATATTCTTGCCGTTGTTTTTTTATATATAAAATACATACATACATGAGAGCGAAAGTTTTGCATAACTTAAATCGTGTACTCAAATAGTGTTGCCAGATTGGTGCGAAAAAAACCCTGAAAATTTTTTAACCGATTTTTGCCAAATTTTTACCCAAATTTTGGGAAGTGATAAAAAATTTTAAAATTTGTTAACCCTTTGTAGCCCTTTGGTGCTAAATTGACCCATTTCGATTTTTAAGGGTTTTTAACCGCTTTTGACTCAATATTTACTGTGTTATGGAAAATCTCGTAGTTTTACGAGTTTTTCGTTTCGCTTGACCCCGGTTGTTGAAAAATTTTGTTTGATACAGTTTTTAACCCATTGTGACCCTACTCAAAATACAAATTATTGTAAAGTTTTCAATTCTCTTACAAGTCTTTGACAAACTTCAGTAAATCAAAGTGATTTTGTAAAATTTTCTACACAACCCACCCACTTTTATTAACCCATTGTTAACAAATTTTTGAAATTTGTAGAAATTTCGCTTTTTAGCGAAAAGCAAAGCAATTTTTTGTTAAATTTTCCAACTAAACAACCCACTTTAGCTATGGAAGATTATTATAATTTTGCAAGAGACTTGTTGGAGATGGAACACTCTCACGCTGAGACACCCATAGAAAATTTGAATGTTTATACCCTTAGGGGTGAAAAACTACAGTTGGATTATCTGTGGCAGAACTTCCAAGCTGCTTATAAAGAGGCTAGGAAAATCCCAGAAAAGGAGGCAGGAGATAAAGATAAAGTGAAAAGGTGTTACCAGAAGACGTGGCAAGCTTATTTAAGGTACTTTGCCTCACTTGATGAGCATCTGAACCCACTCAAAAAGGAGCAACAAGCACCCGTTGTTACCCCAGCGCCTCCAGTTGCCCAAGATTCCCCTATCAGTATCCCACCCTGTGATATGGATATTTTTTATGGCGAT
Organism: Calliopum simillimum; assembly: GCA_951812925.1. Taxonomy (NCBI): domain Eukaryota; kingdom Metazoa; phylum Arthropoda; class Insecta; order Diptera; family Lauxaniidae; genus Calliopum; species Calliopum simillimum. The sequence goes on from OX638368.1 coordinate 111,493,197, forward strand.
TACTCGAATTGGCCTTCATTCAGGGATTTATTCACTGCCCTATATATCAATAACAACCGATTGAGTAATGTGCAAAAGTTGTTTCACCTCAATCAAAAGACCCGCGGTGAAGCCAGAGAAATTGTGAAAATGGCCCCGCTAACCAATGATGGTTTTTGTTTAGCTTGGTTGAATCTTCAAGACCAATACGAAAATAGTCGTATGCAGGTTAATCTGCAGCTAAAAACCCTATTTGATCTACCTGATGTAGATGCTAAATTCAGCTCATCAGTCAAAAAGTTGCAGCGTACTGTGAATAACTGCATATACACACTCAAATCTTTAAATATAGATACTGATAGTTGGGACCCGATTTTAGTGTTTCTGTGCTCCACAAAGTTGCCTAAAGAGTTTTTAGAAGATTTTGAAAAGTCATTAAGTGACCATTCAAAAAACCCATCCTGGAAAGAATTTGACACATTTTTAGCCCAGAAGTTTCAGAATTTGATATCTGTTGAAGATATTCACCCATATCAATCTAAACCCCAACCCAGCAGATATGAATATGAAAACTCAAACCCGAAGATCTCGAAAAAGGGTACAGATAATAAAAACTGTAGACTCTGCAGTGGAGATCACACTCTTCGCGAGTGCCCGAGATTCATTGACATGAAAGTAGAAGAGAGAATCAATGTAGTGGAGCAAATGAGATGCTGTTTTAATTGCCTAGCACTATCCCATGGAGTCAAGGATTGTAATAGTGCTTACACTTGTCGGTTCTGCAACAAAAGGCATAACTCATTGATTCATCAAAAGGACCCGGACTCAATACCCAGCACCAGTAAAGATGCAATAACAACGACGCAATCATTTTTAACCCGAACAATACAGTCCACTACTTATACGCCCCATAAGAAGAAATTAAGGAAACCACCTAATAACATAAATATTCTTGGAACAGCAATGGTACAGATTCAACACGAAGGAACTATCTTTGAAGCACGAGCTTTAATTGACTCTGGTTCTGAAAGGACTTTTGTCTCAGAGGATCTGACGAGAACTATTGGTTTGCCGACCCATAACATTACGACAGAAGTATCGGGAATCAACCAGACAAAATTAGCAACATTGACTGAATCATGTGAATTAAGGATTGGTTCGCCCTTAAATCCTAAAGTTTGCGTAAAGGCTATCGCTTTAATAACAAAGTCTTTGACAAGTAAGCTACCAGCTTACTCTGTCGACCCACCCGAAAATACAAGTTTTTTGCTATTAGCAGACCCTACGTTTTATGAGTCCAGACCCATTGATATAATCATTGGCTGTGACTTATACCCGGACATTATGTGCAGTGGTGTACTGCATAATGTTTTTGATTCTCTTGTGGCTCAAGAGACCCTATTTGGCTGGACCCTCTCTGGACCCATATGCAACACAACAAACAATTTCCACTCAAGAGCTATGGATGACAGAAGTTCTTCACAAATACAACACGTAACTGGATCAAAATGGAAAAAGAGATCCAAAAACTATTAAGAATTTACGTAGTTGTATTGTTATGACTTAAAGAGCGGCAGTTGCTTGGTAACTCTCTTACCAACGTGGCCTTTGAGTCATTTCACACCCAATCTTCATTTGTTTCATAGAACTCAATGCATCCTTCTACCCTTTTGTGAATTTTTCAATAATTTTGTATTCTAAGTTTCTTTGCAGATCTTAGTTCCTGCAAGGCGGGCAGAATGTTTACGTCGAACGTAAACAGTGTGCATCCTGCATATCTGCCTGTCTTCAACACCCGCCGCACAGCGCTGTTGTAGTTTGCTCGCTGTGCTAACAACGAGTAAAAACTCAATTTTGACTTTTGCACTTTTTCGCTTAACCCAAAAAGAGCAAGTCAGCGAACCCTCAGAAGTTTTACTGAAAATTAAAAGTTCAACATTTAAAACATAAAAACACAAAAACCCAACATACAATATAACACGCAGAACATCAGAGGACAACAGTGAACATCGAAAACAAACCACACAGTGAAGACGACAAGTTTACGTTTACACGCAGTGGACACAGTCAACGATTTCGACACCACACATCAAATTCAACTATAACTCTACACAGAACATCAAATAATACAGCGGTGGACAATTTACGTTACATCGTTGGACAATTTGAGACAACAAGAAACCCATCTTTTTTACCCACAAATTGTATTGTAAAGTATACTTGTGACTTTATTTATTTGAATTGAAAATCATTTTATTTCCAATTACATGCTAAATAAACCCTTTATAACGATTTAGATTTTTGTGTCCGCCTAATTTTACCCTTTACCCGTACAACTTTCATGATGTCATTTTAAAATGATCATAACTTTTTAAAAAAATGTCGCACAAGCCCATTTCATAGCTCATTTTGAAGGCAAAAAGCAGTTCTAAATGATGCATTTAATAACAACTAGCAACACATTTTCTTGCATCCAATAAAAAAGCGATTAAAAGAAAAAAATTAAAATACTTCATTTTTTTCCAAACTTTGAGACCGGCTCCATACCTTAAAATTTAATATTTTTGTAAAATTTTTCTTTTTAAATTAATTAATATTTAATTTCCTTTAACATAAGAATTCCATAACAAATATTCCGCCCTTTAGAAATTACAAAAAACCAATTTATAGCGAAAAAAACATGAAAATTTTCCTAAAAAATTAAAATTTTTGTACCGAAACAGCAACAAGTTAAATTTTTGGACCAAAACTTTCTAAGAAGATAATGTTGACCTAATCATGCTCTACAAAAGTTGTCTTGAAAATATTATGAAAAAATGAACAGTTTAGAAGTAACGGGCAGTCAAAGCGACTTGCCTTTTTTTAGTCAATTTTTCGACCTTTGATCGAAAACCGGCTGGGTTTTTTCCACTATCGATTCCAAATTTTTTTTTGAGATCCTATTTTTTTGACCTCTAATTTCAGGAAATGGACGGGGAGCAAACAAATTCGCAACTTTGCACATTTCATACATCTTGTGGGCGCTCTAATATATATATAGCATTTTGTAGAAAGTGATTTTCTTGTCCGCATTCGCACAGAAAAGATCTTTTTCGCCGCAGTTTGAAACAAAGGATTTTCTTGTCCGCATTTAAAGAAGAGATAGTCTTCGTAAGCACCGGCGATATATTGTTGATTAGCGTTACCTCATGAGTCGATATAGCCATGTCGGTCTGTCTGGTTAGCTGGGTGTCTGTCTGTCTGTGTAAATATTTTTTACGGGAAAACTAACCAAGATCATTCGTGAAAATTAGCCCGGTGGATATTAAATGAGCGAAATCGGTCAACGGACACGCCTACCGCCCATACCAAAAATATATTCAAAATGTAACTTTAGGAGTATTTTTCACGACTATGCAAGCAAAATACACATAAATTCTAGGAATTGTAAGCGCGAGCTCTGAGCAAAAACTGGGCGAATTCGGACAAGAGGGCGTGATATCTCCCATATCAGCAGAAGATTCAAAATGCTATACTGAAAGAGTTTTTTGAGATAACCCAATGTAAAATGATGGTTTTCTACTCCATAACTCGAGTTTATTTGATAGTTTGAATTCATTAAAAGCATAAAATAAATTCAATTTTTTCTATGAAAGTAATCGTTAGTGAGTTATTTCAAAAAAGCTTTTTTTTTGTGACCTTGGACCATGCATTTGGGCATTTTCCGCCATAGTAATTTCTAGTACTTTTTGCCTGCAGCCTTCTCTTATGGCATACTTTCGATTAACGTTTTTTGAATGAATTAGTTTTAAGTTGCCGCTAACTCCTTTATTTGACGATTTTTTCAGCTTAAGTTTCAGTACTGTATTACAATACAATCCTCAAATTTAAATTTTTTTTTAAACTTGAGAAATTTATGATCGAAAATCTTTAACTTACTTACCTACTTTTATCAAATCCTAAAAACTTACCAAGTTTTTGATGTCTTATTTTTGCAACGACTTTTTGACAAAGAATCCACTGTGCGCCGTCGCTACCACTTAACTTTGTGAGTGTGAAGCCGCCCTCAATTTTTTCGTTTCATTTGAGTTGAAACGAGACGAAAGTCGTTGTATCAAAACTTTTTTGATCCCCCTCACTATTTGCAAAGCAATAAATTTCAATTTCAATTTCAATTTTCCATTCAAATTGTATTGAGTTGAAAATTGGTGCTAAGCGTGGATTTCACTTGCAAATAAAGCGTAAAACTTTTAGCCCTTTTTGAAAAATTCAACACTCTTTAGTTGAGCAGATTGTGTGAAAAAGTTTTTTTGTTTTTGTGTTTTTTTTTTTTACTTTTTTCTTTTATTTGCGCTTGTTAAAAATTGTTTGCGGTTTTAGTTTGCACAATTTTATTGTATTAAGAGTTTGAGGTTGGGATTTTCCAAACCGAACAATTTTTTCTCTCTCTTGTTTTTTGTTTGTTTTGGATTTTGCCATTTTGATAAGGAAGAACCGCCCTCCTTATTCGTAAGCTTCATTTAAGTTGTTTCACATTTTAATTTGTTTGTATTTTAAGAATATTTTGTGTAATTTGTGGCATAATCTCTCTTCTGAAAGGATTTGATTGCAAGAATAAGAAGACTTTTATTAAACTAACGAAGCGTATTTTTTGAAAGCTTAAATGTTTGGAATTAGATCGTTTTTAAGGGCGTTATATGATAAGTAACTGTCTCTGATGTGTGTCTTTTTTTAGCTCAATATAAATAGTTAGTACCATGTTTTTCCATGTTTTATGTTCAAAATAATACATTCGATTTCTCCAACTCTTCACAAATGGAGTTTAAGCCAAATTTCTATTCCCGCTATTGGAAATAATCACTTAAAACCAAACTTTGAAACTTTTATACTTTTATTCAAAAAGCTTTTTTTTCAAATTAAAGTTTTTTGAAAACTTTTTTTGCATAAAAGTTTGAAAAACTTTAACTGTGGTACCTGGATAAATGGGAAAACTCTATTAGTAAGATTACTTTCAAGGTCCCAGTACTTTTGCATCAAAATATCTCTTTTACTGGGGTTATCAAACCTGTATGCCTTTTATATGATTTTTTAAGTTTTTGTGCAATTTCGTCTCTATACCATGGAGTTTTCTCTCTATAACTGGAACCGTTTAAAGATAACTTCTAAAGTGGGAAGTAATATTTATGTCTGTAATTTGTTATTTGGAATTTGTATATGCAAGTTATATTGGTCTAGGTACGCTGTGAAATGGTTTTTTAGTATTTTTAATAAAATTTTTTGAAATCATTGACATAAGTAGGCTGTAAATGGTCATTTACAAACTTATATGAGTTGCTTCCAAACAATGTAAATGAGAACCTCTTTAATTGAAACAAAAATGTCGATCCCTTGGAGATCCCAGTTATCATTTATTTCAAATTTTTATACCCTACACCGAGGGTATATTCACTTTGTCCTACCGTTTGTAACGCACAGAAGGAGGCGTGGCAGATATAGAAAAGTATATATATTGTTGATCAGCGTCACCTCCTGAGTCGATATAGCCATGTCCGTCTGTCTGGCTGGCTGGCTGGCTGTGTGTGGAAATACATTTTTTGGGAAAACTAAGCAAGATAATTCAATGAAATTTGGTACACAGCCTTTGTCGTCAAAGATAGCTCGGGGGATTGAAAATGAGCGAAATCGGTCAATGGACACGCCTACCGCCCATACAAAAAATACCTTCAAAATGCAACTTTTGGAGTATTTTTCACGAAAATACAACCAAAATACACATAAATACTAAAAATTGTAATTGCAGGCTCTGAGCAAAAACTGGGCGAATTTGGACAAAAGGGCGTGGCACCTCTCATATAAGCAAAAGCTTCAAAACGCTGTACTGAAAGCGTTTTTTGAGATAATCGAACTAAATTCTACTCAGACACTAAGAACTATAAATACAAGCTTTAAGTAAAAATTGGATGAAATCGGACAAGGGGGCGTGGCACCTCCCATACAAGCAAAATCTTCAAAACCCATTTTTTGAGATAATCCAACCAAATTTCACTCAAATATTAGAACTATAAATGCAAATTCTGAGAAAAAACTGGGTGAATTCGGACAAGAGGGCGTAGCACCTCCCATATAAGCAAAATTTTCAAAACACTGCTGTGTAGGGTATTTAATGTTTGGCCAGGCCAAAGGTAACACCCTTACTAGTATTTTTAAGTTTTTTAAAAACTTTTTATTTATAAAAGTAAAGTTAAATGTCTGTCCTTAAAAAATCAGCCTGCAAAGCGTCTGTCTGTTTGTCTCAGGGGCATTCAAGAGAACTATTCTCATTAAAGACAGACACGATGAAATGACTTAATGTAGTGATTTTTTTTTACATTTTTACAATATTACAGTTATTTTTTGCAGCGCTATCGGAATGAAACAAATAGTTTTTATAACTCCTTATGATATTTTCTTCACAAAAAACGTCGTCTGTCTGACGATGAAATCACATAATTTTTTTATGTCCTAAAATTTCAGTAAAAATCAACAACCCAAAAACGAAAATCTTCTGTCGCTTGCACTTACCTTATGTTTTAAGCATTTTTTGTAATAAGTGACAGACACGATGTTATCACATACCACAGCACTTTTTTAACATACTTATTTGAAGAGCCGCTACTTAAAAAATCAGCCACAAATAAATGCCAAAAATGGCTTATTTTAATTGATTTTCTCCAATCTTTACAAAAAACGTCGTCTGTCTTACGATGTTATCACATAATTATTTAGGCCATCAGCATCCTAACTATTATTTGTCTACGAAAAATTCAAAATCTCGTATTTTATGGTACTTGGGACTAATAAAATAAGAAAAATCTGATTTATCTTATCATTTTCAAACAAAAACTGATAAAATTTCAGAAATTAGGTACTAGAGTAATTTGGGCCCAGCAGATTTTGAACCAAATTTAAAAAAAAAAAAATTGGGTCTAGCTCAATGATATCGTACTGGGAGTGTGATTCTTAGATGAAATAAACGGCATTAGGCATCCAATTTGAGTATGTAGAAAATATTCTAGATCTTTAAATCATTACTTGGACATTTTCAGACTTTCTGCACCGTTTCATCTTTTGGATATGAGCATGAATATCACACTTAAATCAAGAGAAAAGATAATGATTTAGTGTTACTGAAGTTCTATAATTTTGTTTACATAAAATGCAAAACTTAATTACTATGTCTTTAAATACATGACAACCACAATTACATTATACCATGATACAAAACAGATGTGTAATCTGTGAAATTTTACGAACATCGTCACTTAGAGATACTTAAATAGCTCACATCTTGAAGAAGGATGCTTCTTGCACTATGTGATAATATATGTATGAAAGGCAACCTTGTCTTAACTGAGACTAATTATCACTGCAAATAGCTAACATGCTTTTATATGTGCCAATATAACCCAATGGGAAATCATTAGTAGGTGCTTAATTCATTTTACATAAAAATCACTTTTGGTTTTTGAAATCAAAAAGAATTCTTCTACTTCATTTCCTGTATAATCTCGATTCAATAAAGGCAGATAAATTTGAGCTGTGCGTTAAAACTTACATTATTAAATGTATATTTCTGATACATTTATTTTCGCATTGGGCAACTTCACACCTTTCATGTTCATGTAATATGAAATTAATATAACTATATTTACATACATACAAGCTGAGAATCATTAAAATATTAGAAGGACACTTTATATACTTATTATAGCTACTTATGTTTCACCTTCTGATGCTGTGGTTTTTACCATATTCGCCTGTTCTTTTTATAATCATTTTTCACCTTTCATCATTTTTCTTGTATAAATAAATGAGATTTCTTTTGAACTTATACATTATGTGGACTTATTAAGTTAAAATCTTTTAAAAATTAATATTTTTATCATATAATGTGTCAAATAATGATGATGTTGCTTTTAAAGAGATTTTTCCCAACTGGCTTTGAAAATTATCTCGGATTTTGCTCAATTGGATAAAGTTTTTGAGACATATGTTACTACATAAATAGCTCCTGTGTTATTTTCTTTCCTCCCGAAGCAAATGGTCTTCACGAAAGTTACTTCAAAACTGTTCAACTGCTTCCTCTATTTATGTGATACTTGTTATATCGATCGTTTCTATTAGACTAGTCGTATTAGATGTGTTGCTTGCACTTATTCCAATGTTCATAAAACCTATACCAATCGATCTCTATTCTCTAATATTCCACTGAGCAACGTATCAAAACGAAGCCTCGCAATTTTTTCAGGAAATTATGTAAACTGAGATTTTATGCGTTAGGCACCAGGTAAAAAATTTTGATGTTTCCTATTTTAGTAATATTTGATTATGTTAAACATATTTATTCGATCCAGATACAAAATATTTTTACAGTATAATGTCTGGTTAGCGAGCTAGAGGGCTTTAAAAATTTGCTTCGAAGTAATGCATAACTGCCGATTAGTGAAATTTTCAAAGGCCTCTAGCTCATTAACCAAATTTTATACTGTAAAAATATTTTGTACATGGATCGAGTTAAAACTACAACTAGACATCAACATTTTTTCTGTTTTGTGAAAAAAGCGTTTCGAGTTTTCTGAAACTCGTTTTTTGTATGGAGACTACTTTTTAAAAAACTGACTAGACAGAAATAGAGCCGTTTTTTTTTTCATGTTTCTGTATACTTAACTCAAAATATCAATATAATAGTAGTTTTAACCCTACGTTATATAGATAAAACATAATCACATATTATTAAAATTTTGATATGTTGTTCAAGGGAAAATTCTCTTTATGCTGGTATATGTAAACCTTGGAATTAGTGCAAGCATTATACATATATATAGGCAGTCTCTAATTTGACTGGTCTATATGATATTTTCGGAAATCAAAGTTTCTTGCTATCTTTAATATTCCAAACCAGTACTTGAAAGCAGATTTCATTGATGAATTACGCATTTTTTGTCATATCCATTTCCATTTTCGTCATCTGATTTGTATGGAGATAAAATCTTGCTAGGATATATTAACTGGACATTGGGGATAGTTCCAAATTCATTCAAGCCAATTTTACTGAATATGCACTTGTTAATAAGTAACAAAGCTCTTTTGAATAACTACGTTTCACAACCGTGCTGAAGAACTGACTCAATAAGTTTTCAATATTTCTGTGACAGGAAGGAAAAACTGCTTAAGTGGACTTAAACGAAATAGGGTTTGAGCTCAATTTTCTAGTAGTTCTGACTAAAATAACTCTTTCTTTTTTGAACATTATTAAGATCTAAATAAGCACTAATAAAACGCTCCAAAACTAAAGTACAATTGCACCCAAAACTAATGGAAAATGAAGCTCAAACCTATTGTGCTTAAGTCGACTTTAGCAGTTTTCCCTTCCCGCCATAGATTTATTGAGGAGCCATCCATACACTACATAAGATGTTTATCAAAAATTTTAGACCTCTTCTTTTCATATAAGAGATCGTTCATCATTATTTTTTAGTAAAACGGAAAAGGTTTTTCCAGACCAAAAAATTAAACAAATTCAAATTTTATTGTACTTAGTTTGTAAGTAAGTTCAGATTCAACAAGGTCATCCAATACCTAGAGTATAATTTATTTATCATCAGGGTTGTCTCTAGTTCTCCAGATATCCTTGTTTTATTGTGCAAAAATTGCTGTTTTGAGGCATATTTGAAGTAGTAAGTATAAGTAATAAGTATAAGTGTATAAGTAATAAATTTTTTTTACGGCATCAAAAAGCCATAAATTTCCTTGGTAAGTCTTACCTCTTAACTTTTTCAATTAGATCCTTACTTTCCATTTCAACTCCATACAAACCAAATAGCAATTTTTGCTCTTTCGAGGAAAGATTTCTGGAGAACTAGAGTCAATTTAGACAAACAACGATTTTATTAACAAAAATGTATTACACTGTCTACTGTAAGCGTTATAATATTTAAAATATGCCTCAAAACAGGAAAATTTCTTTGTATATTTTCGAGAGATACCCTTACTTTAATGGCTTATATGTAATTCAAAAATTTGGGATTAAATCAGAAAACGGTGAAAGTACAGCTTGAGAATAATGTCGGCTATATGAACCCATTAAAAAAATGTTGTTTTGTTATTTGCTGTTCTTGTTATTTAGCTTTAAGGGGGGCTTCTCATGTAAAAATCGATTTTATTTTTTTTTTTTTTTCATAGGTTGATAGAATAACGCCTTGGGAATATATTCCCAAAGTTTCATGACTCAACTCTAAATATTATAGAAAATATGATTGATTGAACCAGCGAGCTCATGTAAAATTTTCAACAAATCGATTTTTTTTTAAAACTTTAAATCGTTTTTTCTCAAAACTATGGTTTTAAAATCGCGGTACACGATTGCGAAAAAACTACTCAACCGATTTTTGATTTCTAAAAAGTGTTTTGCAGATTATAAATTGAACGAGTGCATGAATGTCTGAAATTGTGGAAAAAAGTTATTTTATACACTTTGTAGCCCCATTTAGTGAAAAAAAATGACGAAAAAATAGCACTTTTTTTCAAGACGTGATTTCAATATTGTAGAATCGAATTTTTTGGAGTTGCAGACATTCATGCACTCAGGGGAACCCTGCTGAGTAATAAAAAAATTTTGTTTTATGTTTCAGATAAATACTTTGGGCTCCACAATGTACCGCGATAAATCCTACTTGTTAAATGTCGCCACACGCAACATTGAATAAGTCCGCCATTTTGTCATTTTAGTTTTTGAAAAAATGCTTTTTTTATAGTTCAAACATGTTCTTAAATATATGCAAAAAATTATTTGTGTGTGTTTTTATTTTCCGAGTGAAAATCAATCCCGAAAAACAACTACTTTTTGACGTGTTACATGAGAAGCCCCCCTTAAGTGATTTTTGTACATTTGAGCAAAGACAACTAAGGATCCAAACGTGATAGAAAAAAAAAAACAAGTTCAAATTTGTAAATAGGAGATCTCATTCCATTAAAACCAAGAAGAGCACATCATGGTTGGCCTGGATAGGAGGTAGGTTATGAAACAAAAATGAACCACCGCAAATCCGAGCAACATCCACTTTCTAGTAGCTTGTAACATCTCAATTTTACGTACTCGAGTCCGTCTGGCGCACACTCTTATATAAACTTTAGGTTTTTGGCAAATTTCTTTCATCAAATCAGACTTTGAAACTTTTTCTAAACCAAAAAAAATCCACAAAAAATTTCGAAAGGTTGGTTGAAATTATACCTTATTTTATTTTCACAATGTATATGAAATATCGTATAGCATTTATGTATGTAAAATATAATTTAAAATCACTGTAAAATGATTGCAAATTTAAAGTTCAACACAATATTATCTTCAAATATTGTCGTTTACCTTCACTCTTACAGCGATATATGTACTTATTACTGAAAGCTATGTGTGTAATAAAAATTCCTGGTATAAAGGACTTTCATGAAACATGTTATGACACATGAGTTTTCACGGTTCTTCTCAGATTAACGAAGATACAGACATATGCATGTATGTTAGGGTGGGCCGATTTGAAAACTGATCTCGGCTACCCCCCTATGTGAAAGTGCGTTCAATTCTATGAATATTTGCCCAAGGAACTATACCTCTGCGTTCAACTTTAGTTCGGCGCATTTTTGATCGAAAATTGAACCTTTCATCAATATTTTTTTTTATTTTCATACTAAATTTTAAAAATTTTTATAAAGACAAAAGTTATGTCATTATATGATTTGGCTGGTATTCTGTCAGTAATCAATTAAATTGCGTTTTTTTTACATAAAAAGTTTACTTGATGGTGTGGAATTGATGCTATATGTTTAAAAAAGTGATATGGGTCAAATAGCCGATTATTATGACCGACTTTCAAAACAAACGATTCATATTTTTGGATGAATTTTTTCAAACAAAACACCAAGCTAGGCTGAAAGTTCATTCAATTCTATGAATATTTGCCCAAGGAACCATACCTCTACGATCAACTTTAGTTCGGCGCATTTTCAATTGAAAATTAATGTAAAATTATCAATCGAAAATGCGCCGAACTAAACTTGAACGTAGAGGTATGATTCCTTGGGCAAATATTCATAGAATTGAATGAACTTTCAGCTTAGGTTGGTATTTTGTTTGAAAAAATTCATCCAAAAATATGAATCGTTTATTTTGAAAGTCGGTCATAATAATCGGCTATTTGACCCATATCATTTTTTTAAATATATAGCATCAATTCCACTCTATCAAGTAAACTTTTTATGTAAACAGAACTCCATTTAATTGATTACTGACAGAATACCAGCCAAATCATATAATGACATTACTTTTGTCTTTATAAAAATTTTTAAAATTTAGTATGAAAACAAAAAAAAATATTGATGAAAGGTACAATTTTCGATCAATAATGCGCCGAACTAAAGTTGAACGCAGAGATATAGTTCTGTGGGCAAATATTCATAGAATTGAATGAACTTTCACATAGAGAGGTAGCCGAGGTCGATAAAATTTCCTCCATACAATTTGGCCCACCCTAATGTATGTGCATATAAGTATGAATAACCCAGCAAGAAATTTACGAAAAAATGTAAGGGTATGAATTTTGTGGTTAGGGAAACATTTTTAAAAAGTAGGCATTCGATAATAGCGTTCCTACAATTAGTGATGTTCTTAACAAGTAGCAAAAGTAATGTCATAATGTAAAAGTGCCAAGATTTTTGCAAATGGCGTTAAGCGTCATTGTGTTTTGACATTTATATTGTAGACAGAGAATTAATTGACAAAAAAGTATTTATATAAAACAATGCCAAATAAAGTATTAATTTAAACTATTTTGGAATAAATTTTATACTTTTTTGGAATAAATTTCAAACTTTTTTGAAAAATTCGAAATTTAATACCAAAAAAGTTTAAAATCAAAGCTAAAGAGAATCAAAAGTAAATTATAATTTTTTAGTGTGTAGTTGTTTTGCGAATAACAATTGAAAAAGTTTTAAAACGAACATTAATTTGCATCAACTCAGAAGGTATTCATTCGACCGATATCTTTTCTTTCAACTCAATGTCATCAATTCTACACCTTCCAAAAAACTTGACGTGAAAACGGAGTCCAATAGTTTTGATTTCTAACGAAATCCCAGCCAATAAACATTATGACATTACATTTGCTTTACTTTGATTGAGTAAGTATGTAGTTGGAACAACTATGTCTGATGCCAATAAGGGTACGGCTCTTGCAGACACAAAATTTTTCGAAATAAATGAAACCAATAGAATTTGTATTCCCTATTAAGTAGTTTCTATAAAACATGTTGTAATAATTTTCCCTAATGTATTATTTTTGCATTGAGAATATGTACACGTATGGATGCTGCAACCCAATGGATGATGTTTTATTATTTTTTTAAGAGTATAACAGATAAAGGAGAAACATTTATGGGTAGTTACCGCATACCTTCTCTTGTAATCTGTCGAATTCACTGTTGTTGTTGTTGTCTCTGTTGTTATTGTCATTGGGGGGTATAAAACGATTTTATTCATATTTCCTGCAGGCATGAGGATATGGTGAACAAAAGAGGCCATAAAGAAAATGCCAACTACAGAAGATGGAAAACCATTAATTTTTTAAACAGAGTATTTAAGTAAAGTAGTGTGAAATAAGATGTTATTAAAGATTGCCATTGGAGTATTTAAGCATTCACATAAATAAAAATATCCCTCGAGTATAATTTACGTCATAATAAACTGTTAATATGTGAATTTATGTTAAGAAGAACTTGCAATGCAAAGATTTATAAAATACTTATAATTTTAAGAAACTTGCAAATAGCTTACGACAGTTTAGAAACTATCTAAAAAAACATATAAATGAGGCATTCCATACGCAACCGGCTTGGCTTTTGCATCACCGATTTTTTTGAAATTTTTTTGTCTTTTAGAATTAGTTGCGACTAGCATCCATAATTTTGTAAAAAAATTTTTATCAAGCTGTTTCGGAGATATACATTTTTTAAAAACCGAAAAAGCTGCAGAAACGACATTAACAAGGTTTTTGAAATTATCATAACTAGCAACAACATATCAACATATTGCTAGGCACACTAATACGCTGCATGTATGAATTACCAAGCTTTACCACTTTTCTAATCAGAATATCTCCTAAACTATAAGCCGTACGAAAATAACTCTGAGGACTTTATTTTTCTGAAAAACAACCGTTTGCGAGATATTTGCAAGAAACTGGTTTTTTGATCTTTGACCTTGAATAACTTAAGACGCAGACACGAGACTTTTGAGACTAATTTTAGAACACTAAAATGAAAGTGTATACCAGTTTTCAGCTTATTATCTTTCATTCCGATGTAAAATCATAATTTGACTGGCCTAAATAGCGTGAGCTGGAGATTTAGAGCTCGCCGCTACGCAGTTGAATAGGTAAATTTGGTATAAATAGTGCCGGGCAGTCCAATTTCCTTTCGAACGTAAGAACTCAAATATTATACGCTTCTAATAAAAAAAAAATAAAAAATTATCTCATTAAGAAAGCATAAAAAAAGGAAATTGTTTATTTAAAAACTTAAAAAAAATATCAAAATAAAAAAACAAAAATTTTTTTAAACTATTTTTTTAAAATTTGACATTTTTTTTATATGCCTGCAAAATTTCATTTAGTTTGGGTAAACAGTTTTTATGAAATAAATTTTCAAAGTTTTAGTTAAATCAATTTTGAATTTTATAAAAAATTATGTAAAAAATCAAATTTTAAAAATTTAAAAATTTTTTGTGTAAGGAATGTTTACTAATAATATAAGCATTAGATTCAGGTTATTAGAATTAAATTTCAACAACAAGTGGAATTTGCGGTACACACTTGGCGTGATTTGTCTCATGGTAAGTCACGTGATTTACGCCGAGACTTAGAGCTAAATCTCGAAACAGCCATAATTGACCTCATAAGTCTTCAGTGGAAACGTAGTATAAAGTCTCTGTGTATTTTTTGAATCTTGAGAACAGTTTTTGCAGCGAAATTTTCAATTTTATCATTTAACAAAAACATCTTTTTGTGTTAATTTTCTATTAAAATTTGATCTGATATAAAATAAAGTACACGTTAGTAAAAAAAATTCGTAAACGAGTGCTATTTTAAATATTCAAACTTACAATCCTTAACTATATGACTTTTTAACTACAAAGCAACCATTCTCCCTTTTTGCCCTTAACATCATTAAATAACTTTGGTTTTAATTAAGCAGCTTTCAACAATAAATTAAATAACTTTCACCGCAATTACATGCATAGTTTATCTACATATATACTTGTATATATGTACATGTGTATGTCTATACTCGTATGTATTTGTCTACTATTTTATATGTAGTTTTTGCTGCTATTTAGTTTTTGCAATTCAGTTATATACAACAAAGCATTAAATTAATTATAGTATTTAATTACAACAACAGCACGAAAATTGTGCACTAACAAATTTGACACTCTCATTTATTATTCAACTTGTTTTCAATTAGATTGTGGTTTCCAATGCATCCAAATAGGAAAATTTTAGCAAATCTTTTTCATATTGGATTCTTTTTTTCATCTGGACATCTCTTAAGTGAAATCTAGAAGCTGGGAGAATCTTTTAGATGAAGAGTTAAAAGACATGAAAGAATATGTTGAGACAGAATAGTATGACTTATACCAACAAATTAAAGTTTAAATTTTGAGATATATCCATTTACTTATATTCATTTTCTTAATTCTATAATTTGCAATTACGTACATATTTCGGTAGATGATATCCAGATATGTGCATCTTCAAATCATTTTACAAGTGAAAAGCACCAAGTCAGTTTTTTAAGTTTTGAGATATTTGATGTTCGAAAAATTAAATTTTCTTTTTTTTTGTATGGAAATCGTTGTTTTGTTTTTACTTTTATGATGCAAATAACCACTTTTTAACATAGATATGGCTATATGGGTCGTATAAACTAAAAACTATAATATTTTGGACGAGAAATACCAAATAACTCAAAACCCGAAAAAAACTGACTAAGTTCACTTGTATAAGGGCGATATGTTCTATAGCAAAGTTAGCATAAGGCAAAAATGGCTTCCTTAGATTCAATTCCGTGGGTCCCAATGCCATATATGTCGGCTTTCCTTTCCTTTTATTCATACATTTCTTTTAGTTTTCTTCCATTATTTTATTTTATATTGTTATTATTCATGAAGTTTAGTTTTTCTTTCTATATAATTTTCTCCTTAAAATCCAAGTCATCCGTTTGGCTCCGTTCCCACATGTACATATATAAACTTTAGAAGTGCTTCAAAAAGCCTTCTGAAGTGTTTCTTTTTCACCAATAACCTCCGCTCCGTAAGAACTGTTCTTTCTTTTTACACGGAGAAAAAAAAATAGTATTCGCTACTTTATTTCTCATAAATTTTACCAGAATTTCAAGTCAGAATAGTGACAACTTCACACCGAAATAAATTTCACCTTACTTTTTTAGTCCATTCAGAATGTACATATGTTTGCTAGTAATTTTTTTGAAAAAAGTGGCGTGATATTTAATAAAGTTATTTTGACTAGAATTATAAATTTAAAATGGTCATACATTTTTTTTCTGAAAGTATAAATTACTTTACATAAAGTCAAATGTAGGAAATTTGTATGATGCGTATTTTTCTCCGTATAACATTGCATGTCATTGGATTTAAGCGAGAAAAAGCTTACCGCAGCCTTACCAAAAAAGGATTTTTGAAGCGCTTATTTGTAATGCTGCGGTAAGCATTTTTTTCAAAAAAATTAAAAAAAAAAGAAAAACACTATCCGCACCAGGATTTGAATCCACCTTCCATGTGATAGATAGAAACAGATTATTATTACTTACATTTACCAACACTTTAGACCGCTACACCAATGCCCGATGATATGAAGAGGTATTAACACGTTGAGTGCCAAGTGTACCGCCGGCGGTACACACTTTGCTTGTAGCGCTGTGCCACCATACAAAAAAATGTTTATCACCTGGGGCCACCATACAAATTCAATATGTATAAAAAATTTTCAACTGGTAATAACTGTTGAATATTGATCTATAAGGGTATATAATGAGTTTGTGGAAAGAGTTTTGGGCTTATAAGTGTTACCTGTCCTATAAAAGGGCGTGACAGCCGCACAGTGCGTTGAGCCCATACAAGAAATGGTCAAAAATAGAAGGAGTGGTTAGATATCGATGAAATTTGGTATTATAAGTACTTTGGGGTCGTTGAGCTCAAAAATGATCTCAGATTTGTTGTGAACTTTATAGTTTTGCTAAAAACCAGTACTTAGGACGATTTTCTTAAGCTCCATACATAACGATGATGAAAAGGTAATGTTTAATGTTAACAAATGAAATATACGTAGTAGAAATAATGTTTTTTGTACTTTTGAGACCATTTGTGTTAATAAAAACAAAAAAAAATTTTCAACATAAATTTTATATTTCATGCAAATATTTCCTTTTAAGCATTTTTTAAAAAGAAAAATAAATATTTGTAGAACGAAGTAGGAAAAGTTATTTGCAGTTCTTGTTTATATAGAATCCGTACTAGTAGATTAAAAAAAGAAACGGCACTTATTTTCATAAGATTTGTTTTGTTTTTTTTTTGTCATCGAAATTTGTCAATTTCTGAAGTTTTTCATTTGATAATATCATGTATTAAAATCACTACAATATACATATATCAAATTATATATTTTCCAAAATTTTTTAGTTTTATTTATTTACTCAAATATTATTTATAATAAAAAATTTTACTTCGCTTAATTTAATCAAAAGACAAATTTTTGATAATTATTTGTTTAAGAGAACCCAAAACGAATTGAATAAAACTTGATTTTTTTTAAAAAATATCTCAACTTTGAAGTGTCACAGCCTAGCCAAAACTGAGTCTTTCTCCTAAATATTTTGTTTTTATTTTATTGATGCAATTACCTGTCGTTTGATACCAATATCATTAGGTTTCGAGTCACAAAAAATTTTGATTTTTGTCCATTAGCCAACGCAGTGCAGTGTGAGCCGGCGGTACACGTGGCACATGAGTGAAACCAAATTATCTAAGTAACTTGTTCACCGCAGGTTTATTGAAAATATTTGACCACAGTGCCACCATACTAATAAAATGTACATCTTGAGGTGAAGAAGCAATAAAAACAACCAAAAATTCGCAACATTTGGAAGGTGTATAAATAATTATAATAATTATTATGGATTATAATCCACCCTTTTGCCTGGAATGTTTCAACATAACACATTAGTTATTAGTTTTCATTATTAATAACCTTTAATTGAATGTTTTTTTTACTTTTGTTAGTTTTTGTTAAGATAATTTTTTTTTTTTTGTTCTTCTTTTATGTAACTTTTGTAATTCTTCCAAAATAAAAGATATCGAAAAAATTTCATAACTCTAACCAAAAATACCTTTTCCTCTGTGATGAAATACAAAAATTTTTTATTTTACTGCAGTGCTTCAGAATATATATTGCATTGAGTTCACATGTGAATGTGCACCGCCAGCGGTACACACGCCACACTGGGGAAGTTTTAGTGTGTACCGCCGGCGGTTCACGTGGCACCTGACGGAGGACATTTTGCTTGTATGTTGGCACTCAACGTGTTAAATTTGTATATTAAGCAAATGTTGTCCAAACAGAATTTGACATACGAATGCTCCTACAGCCTTACATAGAATCATTGTGCAATCAGTTTCAATTCAATTGAGCAAAAGTAAATAAATATGAGAAAGGAAAATAGAAATGTGAAATAAAAAAAGGTTGAATAAAAAATACTTTAATAAAAAAAAAAATAAAGTACAAAAATAAAAAAATGGAAAAAATTCCCCGTTATTCTTACTGCAGCCTTACATGAAATCATTGTGTGATCAATTTCAATTCAATTAAGGTAGTCAGGTAGAATTTTTAAAAAAAAATTTTTTTTTTTCCCCGTTTCGGATACTTTAAACCCTCAAGAATAATGTAGAAACCTTCTTTTCTTACAATATATTGTATAACGTGATGATATTATAATTAACGCTTTAAAGAAAAGTCAACACCAAATATTCCGTTTCAAAAATGAAAATCGCGAAATTTTCATACTGTTCTAAATGTCAAATGTTACAAAAAAAGAATATTGCATAGTTTAAGGTTGGACTTTCGTTTTTGATCATCTTGTTTTTCATATTTTGTACTGAAAATTTAGATTCGCTATAACATCTTCAATTTCAACAATTTGAGGAAACTTTTTTATGGGCTTCAATTTTATGAAGTGCTCTTGGCACCTTAGGGTGGTAGAAACTGAGATAATGAGTATAGTCGAAGAAAACATTTGAGATAAATTGCTTATACGATATACTATACTTGATGATCGGAAGTCAAATAGCGGAGCAATGGGGAAAAAATCAAATACCGTATTATTCAAATGTCGAGAAAACATTTTTTTTTTCCTTAACAATCAAAACCAATAATCTTTCAAAATGGGCGGCTTAATGCGAACTTTTTGTTTTGTCGAAAATGTTATAAATTCTATGTCATCTTTATTTTCACAGCGATATCACTATTGTAGCATTCATAACCTACGGCACAATTACAATCAACTTTTGCCATTTCAAACGCATCAAAATTTGTCATGTAACATTGCAAGCTGCTTGCAATTTTCAAAATTTGCAAACGGAAGTTTTTGGCAATTTCCGTGATAATTACAAAAAAAAAAATGCTAAAAATGTATGAGAACATACATAGACATTGCAGCATACATACACCTACATTTATATGTATATACAGTTGAAATGTAATTATGTTGGTACGAATTGTGTGACAGCATCAATGCTCTGAGCGTTTGTAATGTAAAAAATTTATTTTTTTGTCATTTTCTTTGCAATTCTTTTAAAAAAAATTTTGACTAAGAAATTCTTACAGCTCTGGTTTGCAGTATAATGGGGCTTGAGAATTTCTCAAGAAAAGATCATAAACATCACGTTTTTTTTGACTATTTCAATTACTTATTCCAGAGGCACTTATTTAGTTCGAACAAAATTTCTCGTTTCATTTAATTTTTTCCATTTTTGCCAATAAGTTGAGCGTTCAAGACTGCAGAAAGTGCAGAAAAATGTTATAAAGAAACTTTATTTATCTAACTTCTAACTATAGATATACTGCTATACTGATATTTATAATACAACTAGCTGGTCTGGTTGCGACTTCGTTCGCCCGTTCCCGATGCCCTTTACGTATGAAGTCCCATCCATCACCATCGTCTCGCTCTTCCAGTCTCCAAGGATTTTAAGATCCATGTATTAACTTTTATAATCATAGCTCACATATGTACAGAGATATATTATTTTATATATTTTTTGTATGAAAGGTGCAACCCCCCTTCTCAACCACCCCCCCCCCCAAATTTTTCAAGGTGAATGGTAGATAGAATATACAACCATGTATGTACCAAGTTCTATCACGATATCTGACATATGTGAAGAAATATAGCATTTTGTATATTTTTTGTAAAGAGGATGCAATTCTCCCACACCTAATATCCCCCAAGTTTTGCATTGTGAATGGTAGATACATTATGCAAAAGTTCATTTTTTGTATTTTTTTTGTATGGGGGGTGCAACCCCCGTCCCCCTCAGCAGCATCTCACCCCCTTATGAACCTTCTACAGACCATAGGAAACAATTTTTAAAAAAATCGTGTAAATCGACCATGTAGTTTCCGCTTTCATAAGCTACATACGGACACCATTTCATTTTTATATAAATAGATAATAAATGACAAGACTTATGGTTATTTCTATAAGTTCATAGTACATAAAATATTTGGAATTAAATATGCAATTTAATTAAATATTTTATTCTTCTAACTATATATTTACTATATAAATTTTTTGTCTCTCTCGGCAGTGGCGTCCGATTTTGACGCTTCTGAGCTAAGAGGCGGACCAAATCCAGTTTCACATCCATGGATACCAGTCGTGGCATATCTGGAACCTCTGCCGAGACCGACTAAATCTCCAAGTAGGTTGTTGTTGTAGTTACTTTGAAATCAACGTGTTTACGAGTGAATAAACTAAGTAATCTAGCTTGAATGTGTTTTCTTTGTTGCTTGACCATAATATGCAGTTCACAATTGCAAGAAGTAGTAGAAGCTCTTCCTTTTTTTTTTATTTGTTTAGTTGCTGTTGTTGTTATGACAAACATACATACATACACACAATATATTGTACACATATCATTCCTAGCAGCAAAAGTCTTATGCTTAATGTAGGCGTATTATATCATGGTTATAGTTAAACTTGGGTGTTTATAAAATGCAATTAGAAACAGATTTAGACTAAGGTGAAATACTGCTCTATTCAAAGTTATTTTTTAAGAAATTTCACAGAGCAAATCGCATGAAAAGCCATAAACCAAAGTAAAACAACTTGAACAACTTGACTGTTTCATTCAAGTTGCACAGAATAAATAAGAATTCGAGTCTGTCTTGCTTAGTCACTGCTTAGTAACAACTTTGCCTGTCATAAAGAAATAAGTACTTATATTGGTATACTATATGTGAGTGTTTTGTTGTTCATGCCTAGTACAATGTGTACTAAAAACTTGTTATAATCTCTATGTTATAGATGTTTTAATATTTTGCCGTATGTAATGCTAAGGACTTTCCTTTGATTAACATCCTTTTTTTCGCCTTATTTTTGTATTTACAGAATGCGATCAAACTTTTGTGTCGCGCATTGGTGGCCCACAAAATGGCACATTTTCAGCACCAATGCTGCACAATCCCAAAAATCACTCAAGACAGTGTCTTTACACTTTCCTAGCAGGACCTGGACAACGTGTAGAAGTAGTTTTTACAGCATTTAATTTAAGAGGAAGTCCACCAGAGTAAGTAACAAGAAAATAATACCTACTCTTAAATTGTTTTATTTAAATAATAATAAAATCATCTCTTTAAAAGTGGATCGGCCGTTGGCGAATTACCAACGTAAGTATAATGCACATTTATTGCTATCATAGAAATAAATATTTATTCTAAAATACACATATTATATCGGCTAATAAGTTTTTGGTTTGAAACACAAATGGCATTACAAATAAAGAGCTTATTTTTTTTTAGTAAGAACGAACCTTCAAAAGATAGCCGTAAAAATTTGAGGCCGATCTGTCGCTTTTTTACAGTGATGATCTGTTCTTTATGGTCTATGGTACATTAGAGTGGTCCAAATTTTGTATGGAAAAACCAAAAGTGTTAAAAAGTCAAGGTGCGCGCGACTTTTCTGAATCCTTGGATCCTGCTGATTACAAAAAGTGCTTTGGAACCAAAAAAAAAATTGCGTTTAGATATTCCGCAACGAGCTTGAAGGTACTTTTTTATGAATTTTTGAGTTTTTGAGTACTATTTTTAATTTAAACGCTATATCTTTTGAAACAGATAAAGTATTTGCAAAAATTAAATTGCATTTTACTAAGAATATTTTGGGCCATTTTTTGCATTAATAATAATTATTGTTCTCTTTCCCAATTTTTTTTAGCAGCACTTTAAACTTCAAAATTTGTTAATTTTTTGAGGTATTTGAAGTTTCAAGAACCGATTTTTTTCTTATTTTGCTCTAGCGAATTTTTTTTTATATTTCTATTTTTTTACGCATTAATTTATCTATCAACTGACTTCAACGACTAAGCCACCAGCTTCACTTTACTTGCTAAAAACCGTAAAGTTTAATCAAATTTGACCAAAAAAAAAACTTTGAGTTTAAAATTTTCATGGTGAAACAGAAACAACAATAGTCATTTGTGATGTATTTTTTCATGAGAATTCTAAATCCGGTCTCAGAATTGCTCTATTTTGTACGGTTTTAGAGATATCCTAACCTAAAAATGCAAAAAACACCATTTTTGATATTTTTGAAGCTGTTATATAACGACATGGTAACTTTCAGCTTGGTATTGAAAATAAGAGTGACGGCTTTTTTCTTGAAAACCCAATTTAAATTAAATCGATATCTCTTTGTTCCTCTGAAATATCGTAAGCAGAAATAATAAAAAAACGTTTTTTTTTGCACTTTTTCAACTTTTTAAGTTAGGATAACTCCGAGAATAAAAAAGATATCGGTATAGTTTAAATTGGATTTTAAAGAAACAAACTGGCACTTTTAACCACAATACCATTTTTTGTGGCTGAAAGTAACCTTGACTTGTGATATCACTTTAAAAGGAGCAAAAACGGTGTTTTTTGTACTTTTATCTTTGAATATCTCCTTAACCATACAAGATAGAGCAATTTCGAGACCAAATTCGAAATCAGCATTAAAATGGCTATTTTTGTTTATTTTTGACTAATTTTTTTTTTTAGTTTTTTTAGAAGATCTATGAAAACTATCTGTTAACCTATTTTGCCAAAAACAACATGAAGTGCAAAAATTTCGATATTGCAAAGAACGTTGTCTTACTCAGAAGATTAGGAACTAATGATTTTATAAGAAAAAAGTGGTACCTTACGTCATCCTATTAAGATATCTTATTTAAATGCATTGAAAACATGAAAGTTAATTTTTTTTTAAGTCCAAATTAATTTTACTTAATTGTTTTTACTGAGTAAAAGTGTTACTAATAGCTTAGTTGTTGAAATTATTTTAAAGATAAATTAATGCATAAAAATATAAAAATGTTTAAAAAAATTTGCTAGAGCAAAATAAGAAAAAAATCGGTTGTTAAAACTTCAAATACCTCAAAAAATTAACAAATTTTGAAGTTTAAAGTGCTGCTAAAAAAAATTGGCAAAAAGTAGATTAACTATTACACAGGCCGACAAAAATTATACCCAGAAACCAGATTATATATTTCCGTAGGTTTTCGATGCGCTGATTCCGAATCTGGTCGCAGAATTGCTCCATCACGTCAGGTTTTTGAGATATCCTAACCTAAAAGTGCCAAAAATGACGATTTTTCTCAATTTTGAGGTTAAATAGCTCTAAGGATTTGATTTTTGTAGGAAAACTATGAACGGCATCTTAAAATACTAGTCTTCCTCTTTCAAATGCCGTTGAGTTAGTTTGAATATCTTTTTTTTTTCTCTGAGATATGGCATTTTGAAGAATGCATGTAAGAGGATTTCCCTATATCTAAAAGTCCGTAGAGGAAACTTTAGCTTGATGCTTATATGCATTCTTCAAAATGCCATATCTGAGAGAAAAAAAAAGATATTCAAACAAACTCAACGGCATTTGAAAGAGGAAGACTAGTACTTTAAAATATCGTTCATAGTTTTCCAAGAAAAATAAAATCCTTAGAGCTATTTAACCTCAAAATTGAGAAAAATCGTCATTTTTGGCACTTTTAGGTTAGGATATCTCAAAAACCTGACGTGATGGAGCAATTCTGCGACCAGATTCGGAATCAGCGCATCGAAAACCTACGGAAATATATAGTCCGGTTTCTGGGTATGTATTTTGATCAATTTTTGTCGGCCTGTGTTATTAATGCAGAACATGACTCAAAATATTCCTAACAAAATGCAATTTAATTTTTGCAAATACTTTATCTGGTTCAAAAGGTAAAGCGTTTAAATTAAAAAAAGAACTCAAAAACTCAAAAATTTCCAAAAGAGTACCTTCAAGCTCGTTGCGGAATATCTAAACGCAATTTTTTTTTGGTTCCAAAGTACTTTTTGTAATCAGCAGGATCCAAGGATTCAGAAAAGTCGCGCGCACCTTGACTTTTTAATACTTTCGGATTTTGGACCACTCTAATGGTACATAGTTTATGATCTGAGTTCTCTCCTTTCTAGTCTATGGTTCATAATTTATGTTTTGTCTTTTATGGTCTGTGGTCCATAATCTATATTCTATGTTTTGTCCTTCATGGTCCATAATCTATGGTCTATTATATGTTCTTTATAGTCTATGGTCTATAATATATGCTTTTTGCCATATGGTTCTTGATCTATGGTCTATGATATTTTTCTTAGACGAGCACAAAAGTGCATCAACTCGGAAAGTGGTTATTTACTTTAATGAAAATAGAGCACAATTTTTTAATTTCTAACAAAAGTGCTGGTAATTCAAATTAAGTACTTTCGGCTTACCTTGTAATAAAAAAAAAAACTATTTAAATTTGAAGTTGATGATACATGTAACTTAAGGCATCGTTATAAACTAACATATATCTCTTTACCTACATAAATATAAACTTTGATGAGTCAAAGTTCTTAACTGTATGTTAGGTCGGGTCGGTCTCCATAAAAAAAAAGTTTCGAAAACTCTCCTCTTATTTGAAGGCTTACCTTGAAAGTATCTAGGAAACAAAAATTTTTTTTTTATTTTTTTGACCCCTCTAAAAACACCCAAAATGGTATTTTTCCCATAACTTCGGCAGACGATGTGCGATATTTAAAAATTATAAGTATATCGTTGTCACTAGGAATACATTTCTTTCTCCTAGGTCATATTCAACTAGTGCGGCCTAGTTTGTTTTACCAAAGAACTATGGTGACAGCTCTATCCTTAATACCCTGCCAGTCGAACTTTCTAACTAACCCCACAGATTACATTTGCCCCATGCTAAATTTTGAAAAAAACTTTGGTGTTTGGTTTCCCGAAAGAACTCAATGGGAAGACAATTTGCCCAGCCTAAATTTTGCAACCACCATACATACACTGATGGTTCGAAGATGGACTGTGGCATAGGTGCAGGTGTATTTTCAAAAGATCTTAATTTATCTCAATCTTTTAGCCTGCCTTATTCAGCTAGCGTCTTTCAGGCAGAAGTCTACGCCATTCTCTAAGCTTGTAGGCTAGTAGAGTCTGCTAATCACAGACAAGTGGCAATCTTCTCTGACAGTCAGGCCGCTATGAAGGCGCTGAATTCAGTAACAATAAAATCAAA
Organism: Calliopum simillimum; assembly: GCA_951812925.1. Taxonomy (NCBI): domain Eukaryota; kingdom Metazoa; phylum Arthropoda; class Insecta; order Diptera; family Lauxaniidae; genus Calliopum; species Calliopum simillimum. Next base: position 111,519,100 of record OX638368.1, read on the forward strand.
ACTAGTTGAGGAATGCAGGAAAAACTTAATCGAACTAGAACATCAAACCGAACTTACTCTCGTGTGGGTTCGACGTCACAGGAATATTGAGTATAACGAAAAAGCTAATGAACTAGGCAGACATGGCTCTTCCCTAAGCGGGATCCATTCAGAGTGCGTTTACACTACGCTAGGTCTCGTATTCCCTCACCGTGGCGAATGCCAGATGGAAAGCTTTAGAAACTTGCAGAAATTCTAGAGCAATATGGCCTTCTTTCAACAATTCAAAAACATCAGATCTGCTATCCAGAAACCGCACTGATATTGCTACAATCGCTGCAGTTTGCACTGGACACTGGGCCATCGGCAAGCATGCTGAAAGACTTGGTATCCCCTTTAATTTCTTCTGTCGGAGTTGCATGGATGTTAACGAGCAGGAAACTCTCGAGCACTTTTTCTGCAACTGTCTTGCTCTAGCTAGAGCCAGGCTCAAGGCTCTAGGAAAACCCTTCTTCAGTGATCTGAGTGAATTCGCGGTTATTGATACGTGGGCTGCTATATATATTTCAAACCTAGGCAACACTAACTGTTGCCAGGTGCAATCTGACATTTCTATTGGAAAGTTTGATATTTTTTAGCATAAACGTACTCAGAACGTTTTGACGTACGACCATCATTTGTGTTGTTTACAGTGACTTGAAAAAATCAATTTGGCAAAAAAATGGAATTAACTCGTGAACATGTTCGCGCGATAATTTTTCACAACTTTCGACGTGGATTATCACGACAAGAGTGCATCGATGAACTTAAATCTTTGTATGGTGATGAAGCACTATCCGATAGCACTGTGAAAAATTAGTTTAATGAATTCAATCATGGCCGACGCTCGCTCAAAGATGAATTCCGCGAAGGTTGTCCAAAATCAGTTGATGTGCCACAAAACATCGATACAGTGCATGAACTGATAATACAAGATCGTCATGTGGCATATTGTGGGCATTAGTTCCACTCCAATACATTTGATTTTGCATGAATACTTAGTTGTAAAAAACGTTTGTACTCGTTGGAAAACCCATAATTTATCAATCGCTTAAATTATCAATGGAAAAATTTATTTTCTTAACTCACTGTAAACAAAACAAATAGCACTTGTACATCAAAACGTTATGAGTACGTTTATGCTAAAAAATGTCAATCTTTCCAATGGAAATGTCAGATTGCACCTGGCAACACTTAGTATTGCCTAGACCAGAAATATATATAGCAGCCTACGTATTGGCACACTGCTCAACTTCATCAATGCAACAAACTGGATATAAATACCCCTTACAGTTTCCTTTAAAAGATATCTAATCCAGTCCTTGACATCCGCTTCTACCAGCCAGCCCGATCACTTATGTGGTATTAAAAGGCCTAGTTTCAGTGGTTCCAATCCTCCTGAATGACATTTTTCCTATATACTTACTTAAAATTAAAGTCTTCAAAAATATATTTACAATTTACCCATAAAGTTCTAATTAAAGACAAATTTAGCCTTTTACAACGATACATAATTTTTACCTTAAAGTTAAATTGTGTGAGATAACTGGCAGCAGTGATGTCCAAAGAGTATGCCCACGGCCACTTGAGCTTTTGTAATTAAAAGCTTTCCATATACGTATTCACTCACAGATACCAAGGCTTCTTACGAAAAAAGTGTATTAGTGTATTTTTTCAGAATTTCTTGGGGCATTTTATAATTTTTCAAAAAATGGTAAAAAAAAAAAATTAAAAAAGTTAAAAAAAATTCACACGTGTTTCTTAGACGATGCTAAGCATTTTTTGCCTTATACAATTTTTTCGCACCTTGTTAGGCCACTTATTACGAAGCTAAAATCAACTAAAGAATACCAAACAAACATTTCACTCATACGTCAATATAATTTTTTACATTACAGCTGTGTTCATGAATACATGGATATTTACTCAGAGGTGCAATCATCGGAACCAGCTGATTTAATCAACTCACCCTTTGGTGGACGTTACTGCGGTACGATACCACCGCGTCGACGTATATCCATGTATCGAGCGATAGCCATCTCATTTTTTAGCAATAAAAATGTATCAATGCCTGACTTATTCGAAGGACATTTTAGATTTATAAATGCATGTAAGTAGATCGATATATTGGGGACATGTTTGTACCTTTTATAGGCATAACTTCAATGAAACTAATATATTACTTAATATTTGCATTTTAAAGCGGAATATGAAATTGGTATTCCAATTGCTGGCTCACCATGTTCCTATACGATAACACCCAGCATGAGTATCAATAAAACGGGCGCTTTAATATCGCCAACCTATCCAGGTGCCTATCCAAAGGATATGTCGTGTACATATCAATTTCTTGGTGAATTGAATCAAAGAGTTAGATTAGAATTTCGTGATTTTGATCTGTTTTTTGGTGGACCACAGTGAGTACCGAATGCTGATGTTTGTAATTTAACATAATATGAAAATAGTGTAACATGAAGGTTCCAGACTTTCAAGTTATACTATTTTACATAGTCGTCATCATACCGAAAAAAAAAAAAAAAAGCATTCAAATAAGATATTCATTATTCATAATTTGTTTTTATTTCCTTACAAAACAACGCCTTTAGCTGCCCATTTGATTATGTCAAAGTGTACGATGGTCCCGACAATTCTTCAGCATTAATCGGTACATATTGCGGACAACAAAGAAATTTAGTTTTATACTCAAGCGAATCGAGCCTTTTTGTTCATTTTTATACATTGCCAAGAACCGCAAACACGCAAAATCGTGGCTTTAAAGGAATTTATGAATTTAGCGAAAGTTTTGTTAAATTAGATTTTATACGTAAGTAAAAAAGAACCCATTATATTTGTTAATTTTTATTTCACTTTCTTTTTTTTTTTCATATTCGATGTTGAGAACATACTTACTATAAGAATATCGTTTTTAGTACAAATGTACAAAGAGGGAATGTATTTTGCCAAAGGCATTTCGTATTTACAGTTAGAGTTTAGTACAAAAAACTATTCAAACTATTTATCGTGAATAAATATTCCCCGAGAATTTTTCCCAGACTGCAATGGAGAATGCACGGCAATATTTATTCACGATAACCTCCAATAATTTTGTCCTAAAACGTTTAAGTAAACTTTTTAAAAATCCAGCATAAATTTATAGGGTTGCCACTTGGTAATTTTCCTAAATTTTATTTAAATCTTAGTTTTTTTGACTGAATTGAAATTTTTGGTTTCAGAAATGCTCAGATAAAGTTTTTTACAAAAACTTTCGGAATTGCCACCAGGTGTTTTGTTAGTTTTGATAAAACCATATAATTTTAAAATAAAATGAAATTTTAGTCCTCAAACGCTTAAAAAAACTTTTTATAAATCCTATAAAAATTTTTTTGGGTTTCCACCTGGTTTCTTTGTTGTTGATCTTAATGCTTAAATTAAAAAACAAAATATAAAAAATATGGTCTAAGCAAAATCTACAAAACATAACAAAGTGGCAACCATGAAAGTTTATGTTAATTTTTTAAAGAGGTTCCACGAATTAAGGCCTTCATATTCTTTATCTTGAATTCATAAAAAAATATAAAAAATAGGTCAGGACAAAAAGCATGTTTTGGTATAATTTTCGAAGCATCATCCATATCTCTTATTCGTCAGATATTGGAAAATTTTAACTTTTAGATCTTTCAGTTTTGACCAGAATCAAAACAAAAATCAAAAAATTTCTATAAAGTTATTTAAAACTATTTTGAAATTAAATTTAAGGCATTAATAAGCTTTCCAGTCCATAGGAGCTGTGTGATCAAGTGAATTGGAAAAACTTTGAGTTAAAAAAAAAACAAGTTTATCGCTAATTTCACTTCTTCACATAGATCCTGAAAAATGTATTATACGCTCAATATAACTTCGAATTTAGTTCAACATATTTTGTGTCAAATGTATGTGCATGTTTATCCAGGGAGCAGGGATTGTTTGCTGCATTTTAAGATTCTTTTTTTTCCATTCTTTTTATTTACGCTTTTAGACAAACATTTAAAGAGTCATGCTCAGTTACGAAGGACATTTCAAATATCATACATTTGCATTCGAAGAAATTTGTCTTCAAACCCTGAGCATAACTTGTTAAACAACACAGAGGGAGCGTTTTTAATTCCACGGAATGGGGAATATTGAAATGGCTTGTAACGATATCTCCGCGCATTAGTTTTTTTAATTTCCGGGAACTATGAAGTAAATGATTCATAATATTACAGTGAATCTTATACAAGGCTGCCAGCGTAATATGACTCTTGTAGACGGGAGGGGGACAACTTTCATTAGTTTTTTTTTCTTTTCTCCTTAATGGCTTTTGTTAGCTGTTCTAGAATTGAAGCATAATATCAATGATTCGGCTCAATAGACCATCTCACGGAAACACTCCAAACGCTGACGTGAATAATACCCTCGGCACCTTTATTGCGCTGATCGTGCCGAGGTTGCTAGGAATACTTTAAAAAATTGATGCACTATTTTTGCGTGTTGCTTTTTGTTCAACCTGCTCCTGCTTTAAAGTAAGTTCTGGAATGTTCAATTTGATCAGCACTGTGTTGTCTTGTATTATGTATCCATCGTAAAATTAGCTGTGAAGAGATCTACAAATCTCGATGTTTAAATCTGCCTGTTTCCACCGGCCGAGAGAGATTTATGCTTGACAGTAAATGTCACATGCGTGAAATTCAAGTTGTTTTTCTTTTGCTTCCATTTGCTTAAATCTCTGCAGTAATAGATTTACTTTTGAATTTACGCCGAGATTAAGAGCTAAATCGCAAAACAGCCTTAAATCACCTCATAAATCTTGTTTGAAAACGTTGTATTAAGGAAATCCGGATTCTGACACTTGCTTATCATGTTTTATCAAGAATTACAGTACACCGATGGCATCTTCCTTTCCTTAGTAAGAAACTTTATAATGATGTCTTGCCAAATTGAACTGAGAGAGCTTTCTGCGTACCATCCTACAATTCCATAAACTTAAAAACGCACCCTCGTAGATGTAAACATACAATTGGTACTTTTCAAAAAAAAACTAATCTTAACACAATTTCTTATGCTATCAAAATTGCTACATCTTCTTCTTCAAACTTAACAAAATTTTAACAAAAAATGCAACAACTCTACGCTCTGAAAACCATATCAACATCGATATGAATTTCACCACAATTCACCATTGCGCAGGTGAAAACGATGGCATTCACATACGTGGCTCAGAATGTGATCAAAAGATTTTATCAAGAAAGGAATCCACTGGAGTTGTTTTGTCGCCCAATTATCCTTATCCGTATATACCGAAAACCGTTTGTAGGTAAGTATCGCCAACGTTCAAGGAATCTCGCCATGATATACATATATCATCAAATTTTTATATATTGTCCACAACAACACTTTAGGTATTTCATTTATGGTATGCAAGATGCGCAGCATTTGGAACGCGTACGTTTGGAATTCTCCGCATTTAATATACCAAAAGTTGAGCACAAGGATAAGGGCGAGTAAGTAGCGTTGGTTAATGGTTGTGATGCTTCCGTTTCTAGCTAATTCACCGCCGTCTTCATTTCTAGATCTAACTGCACCGATGGTTATTTAAAGGTCTATCTTAAAGGTCAAGAAACTGCTGATGCGTATGATAAATTCGATTATGAACTTTGCGGCAATGAAACACAACGTGTAGTTAGCGATGGTCCACGTTTGGCCATGGTCTTCAGTTCTGGTGAATTGCAAGGTCGTGGCTTCAAAGGCAAATACACATTCGAGACTGAATATAAAATACCCGGCACAGCAGCGCCCGATGGCACTTGTAGTTTCACATATGTAAGCAATTCTAAAAAACGTGGTGAACTCAATAGTCCGCGGTATCCATCCAATTATCCATCGGAGACAAATTGTTCATATTTGTTTTTGGCCGAAACCAATGAGCAGGTGACAATTGTCTTTGATCATTTTAAAGTGAAAGCAGATGGAAATACAAATGCCACTGCAGGTGCCTATGGGTAAGTGAAAAATGTATTAACTGCCATACAGAATGACGTAACTTCTCCTATCTTCTATAGCTCGCAAGCTTGCTTTGAAGACTGGCTGGAAATGTATGTTGTGTATCGTGATAATAATGATCGCTTTCTTGGTCGATACTGTGGTCTAACAGCTCCCGGCCCCGTCGAGAGCCCAAGGGGTGCGGTTGGTCTGAGAATCACTTTGCATACCGATCAAGTAAATGTTGCCAGCGGCTTCAAAGCACGCTATTTCTTTGAGACTGCCAAATCGGATGCCGGTGACTGTGGTGGAAATTTCTCCAATGAAGATTCGGGCATAATAACATCACCAAATTATCCAGCACCTTATAAAGCACCTGGCAAAAATATGGCATCAATGGCATGCAATTGGATAATGACAGCAAGACCGGGTTATAAGCTCTCCATAAACTTTGAGCATTTTTCAATTGAAGGCGATCCAGCAAGTGAGTTTACAAAAAGTTTTAGTTACATGTATCGTACAAACGATTTTTCTAAATTTTACATCATTACAAATGTTTATACATAGGTCGTGGATGCCCTGCCGCTGTGCTGCGCCTTTGGGTAAATGTTGACTCTGATCAGCCACCCTTGGAATTGTGTGGTGAAAAACCGCCCATTGAGCATTGGCATCACATTTCAACGGGACAAACAGCGCGCATTAGTTTTACAACCAGTGATAAAACTGTCGGTGCACAGGTTAGTAATAGAACTGTAATTTTTAGTATTGATTTTATAAGACTTTGCACCTACAGTATGAGAAAAGCAAAAAACTTGACGAGTTCAGAGTTATAAAGGATCAAAAATTACATATGCATTAGACCGGGTCGAAATTTAAATTCATCCCGAAACCAACTCAAAAGTTAGAGGGACTCTTAAAAACAATATCATTTTTTATTTCATTCTGAGAAAAACCAATGGAGCACTTTTGATTCTACTGAAAGCCTATTTTGGCTGAAAAAACATGGTTTTTGGTCATACCTTTTTTTTCATTAAAAACTGGATACCCAAGAGTACTTTAGAAATAAAGATTATGCTCTTACAAAAATTTTTTGAAGGATCCTGAGCATTTTACGTCATATGATTTTTTCACTTATTTCTTAAACTATTCTAAGCATTTTATGCCTTACACACTTTTTTTGTTAGATGCCTTGCTTTTGAGTAAAAAATTGCCAAAGCGCCAAAACTTTCTTGCAAAATAATCTTTATTTCTAAAGCATTCTTGGGTATCCATTTTTGAATTAAAAAAAAAGTTATGACCAAAAAACATATTTTTAAGTCAAAATAGGCCTTCAGTAGAATCAAAAGTGCTGCATTGCTTTTTCTCAGAATGAAAAAAAAAAGGTGCAGATATCGTTTTTAAGAGTCCTTCTAACTTTTGAGTCGGTTTCGGTTTCATATAAAATCGACCCGATCTTATATATGTATGTACATACTGCAAATTCAAATCTTATATGTGTACAACACTATAGTTAAGCAAAAATTAATAGATTTTAAAAATCATTTGTGGCCTTAGGCATTTTTCAACTTTATCAACATTTTCAGACTTCTACGAATTTTTTTTCAATATTTTTCATTTTTGTCAACATTTTCTGGCTGTTTCAACATTTTTCAACATTTTCAACATTTCTGACTTCTTCAACATTTTTTTCTAAATCAACATTTTCTGGCTGTTTGGTCATTTTTCAACTTTGTCAACATTTCTAACTTCTTCAACATTTTCCTACTTGATCAACATAATTCTTCAACTTTATCAACACTTTCTGACTTTTTCAATATTTTTCATCCCAGTCAACATTTTCTGACTGTTTCAACATTTTTCAACTTTGTCAACATTTCTAACTTCTACTTGATCAACATATTCTGTCCTCTTCAACATTTTTTTTTTTTTCCAATATTTTTCATCTCTGTCAAGATTTCCTGACTGTTTCAAAATTTTTCAACTTTTTCAACATTTCTAACTTCTTCACCATTTTTTTTTTTTTTTCTTGTTCAACATTTTTTGGCTGCTTCAAAATTTTTCAACTTTCTCAACATTTCTGACTTCTTCAATATTTTTCTACTTTATCAACATATTCTGACCTCTTCAACATCATTTTTCAACTTTATCATCATTTTCTGACTTTTTCAAAATTTTTCATCTCTGTCAACATTTTCTGGCTGTTTAAAAATTTTTCAACTTTGTCAACATTTCTGACTTCTTCAACATATTCTGGACCTCTTCAACAAAATTTTTCAACTTTATCAACACTTTCTGACTTTTTCAATATTTATCATCTCAGTCAACATTTTCTTGACTTCTTCAACATTTTTCTACTTGATCAACATATTTTGACCTCTTCAACATAATTTTTCCACTTTATCAACATTTTCTGACTTTTTCAATATTTTTCATCTCTGTCAACATTTTCTCACTGTTTAAACATTTTTAACTTTGTCAACATTTCTGACTTTCAACATTTTTTTTCTTGGTCAACATTTTCTGGCTGTTTCAACATTTTTCAACTTTGTCAACATTTCTGATTTCTTCAGCATTTTTCTACTTTATCAACATTTTCTGACTTTTTCAACACTTTTCAGCTCTTTTTTGCATTTTTTGAGAAATATGATTTTGTAAGAGGCAGTTTTAGCTTGCATAAAGCAAACATTCAGAATACCAAAAAAAACTTAGAATAAACCAAAAGCGTTACTTGCAAGTTTTAACCCTTTATAGCCCTTAGCTATATTTGCTGTATCTGGCAAATTTTATAAAATGTTAAGCCTGAATATAATTCGTCTTTTATAAAAATATTAGATACTTGATTGATTTACAATATGACTTATATTAATTTTAATCTTACAGGGCTTTCGCGTTGTTTGGACTGAAATTCAAGATTCTGGACCAGGACCACCATCGATTGGTCTACTTTGTGAGTCGACCTATCATTTTCAATGTGAAGTTGGCTATTGCATTTCCGATAAATTGCGTTGTGATGGTGTCAAAAATTGTGGTCCTGGTGATGATAGTGACGAATTGCACTGTGAGTCGTGAGTGAGTCGAACGGTTCAGTTCATTTTTTTAATTTCTTTTTTTACTTTAAATTTGTTTAATATTATTTATTTTATTTTTAATTTTAAGTTTTTGTAGAGCCCATGCAAAAAAATTCACTTGATTTTCCAACAACAATTTTGTTTCTTAAAACAAAAAAAAAAAAAACAAACAAAATAAACGTGTGGAATTAAATGCAAAGAAATTTTTCAAAGTTTTGTTTTACACGATTTTCTTTGTTTTTATTACTTATCTCGTGTAAAATTTAACAACTTTTTGGTTTGTGAAATTATTTGATATATCTACACAAGTGGATATATCAAAGATGTGTGTTTTTATTTTTACGATAATATTATACGATTGCATATTGTTGAAAATTGGCCATGACAAAAATTAAAAATAAATTAAAGCTAAATAAATTAAATTAACAAAAATATTCAAATCTAACTGTGCAATCGTTAATTATTATAAATACATATTAATATGATTTATGTTTAAGTTTCTTTAGTTTTTGTTTGGTTTTTGTAAGTTTAGTTCAGTTAAAAATTATTCAACATTTTAAAACTAGAACCAGACGAACACTTACAAATCTATACCAACTAATAATATAATACTTATATACTATACTTTATAATAACTAATATATATAAAGAACTAAAAAAGATTAACTTTTTGATAATTGAAAGCTTTCAACTTAAGGCTTAAGTATAAAAAATTACAGCTCTCAAATTTAACCGTAATGCATTGTTGTCCCGATTTGCAAGGCGTCTTTGGCAACGAAAGAAGAAATTCGGAGTCTATTGCTTTCAAATAAGGAATTACGAAAAACTTGAAAATTAATATTTCTTTTGCTCACGAACTATTTTTGAGATCTAAAGAAAGTCCAGTAATGTAAATATGTGTCCGCGAAAAATTGGAAAATGAGTTGTTTGTTTTGAGATGAAGAAAGTGATTTCTTTTTTTGTTAAAAATTTTAAATTCTAAATCTTTTTGTATTTAAAAATAAATTTTGTTTTCTTTCTGATTAAATTCTTTGGGGTATTTTATGTGTATAGGTATCGTTTGAAAGGTAAAAAACATACGGAACTTTTAGTTAAAGGACATGTTTTTTTTGGTCTATGAAAATTAGTACCCGGTTATGGGACAATAAGAGAAATAAAATGAAAATTAGAAAATATGAAATATATCCCCATTACTAAGGGAAAACACAAACTTTTATTCATATAGAACGCCTTCAGTAGCTTGAATCATTTTCACTAGCATTTTCAGTCAACCTCTTCCCTTCAATCATCGTCTGGTCTTGAAAAGACGATAAGTGTGACGAAAATGTGCACAAAATCGGTGAATCAGATTTCACTTGCTCTAGCTTAGTAGTCTAAAAAATGCAAATCCCGAAGTCCTAGCTAATCGTCTCTGCAATATATCGCAACATACATGTCCAATATAAAATAAAAAAAATTTTAAAAATACAACCAACCAATAATAAAATATGTTCAATGTGCTAATTCCGAATCCGGTCTTCGATTTGCTCTATCTCATATGGTTTTTGAGATATTCTAACCTAAACAAGTAAAAAAGACTGTTTTGCTATGTTTTTTTAAGACATATACTAGAATATTCATCCGCAGAATCTGATACAGAAGCTGAAAGTTCTAATCTTTTTCTTTAAAACCTAATTTAAATTATGTCGATAGCTTTATTTTTTTCAGAAATATCGTAGACTGAAATAATGAAAAAACATGTTTTTCACTTTTTTAACTTTTTAGGGCAGGATATATCCGAGAAAAATAAAGATATTGACACAATTAAATTAGGTTTTAAAGAAAAATATTGGAACTCTTAGATAATGTATCATATTTGACTGATGCATGTTCCATATTATAGTTATGGCTTAAAAAAAATAGCAAAAACGGTATTTTTTGCTTGTTTAGGTTAGGATATCTCAAAAACCTTATGAGATAAAGCAATTCGAAGACTGGATTCGGATTCAACATTGCAAAACATATTGAAAATTACTATTTTTATATTGGTTTCTTGTATTTTAAAATTTTTTTTTTTTTATTTATATGGGATATGTATTTTTGCGATATTTTACGCAGCCGATCAGCTACGACTTTGGGGTTTTGCATTTTTTAGACCACTAAACTAGGACAAATGAAACCTCATTCACAGATTTTGTGCATATTTTCATCACACCTATCGACTTTTCAAAACCACCGTGAGCTGCACATGATTTGGTTTCGAAAAAGTATTCCATTCCCAGGCACAAGATGGTAATGCCAAAAAAGAATATTTTTACCAAATACATTTGCACAAGTTTGACAAAGTTGACAGAAACACTACATAAATGCTTACGAATGGCACTTGCCTTTTCCAATTGATGAAGTCAAAATTGTAACACTTTGAAATCGAACATAAAAAACATTTCACAGTGGCATTGCGACACTAGATCTGCAACTAAAGGGCCAACCAAAATTGACGTGACGAGTCGCAACGAGTAAATTCCAGCATATGAGAACCAATGTTCACAACCAAAATTAACGTACGTAACTGATCAAAACTAAACGAAACATTGTGACGAGACGAGTTGTTCCGTAAAAGCCTAACCAAAATAGATGTGACGAGACGATAGCAACTGAACGAACGTTTACACACTTTACGTCTGTTTTGACATTTCGCCCAAAATGCTACGTTAGCAAATGAATCGAAACAGATCAGCGTTTTACAAAAAATCAGTCATTTTAATTATTTAATTTTTTCATTGCATATTATTTATCAAAAATATTTTTGTTTTGCGGCCAAACAACTGTTATAACAAGTAGAGACGGTTTGAAGTTCGGTTCTTAAGAGCTAACCAAAATAGACGTGACGAGAAGTAACGAGTAAATTCGAGTATACATATGTAAACAAATATTGATAACCAAAATGAACGTACGTAACTGATCGAAAGTAAACGAAACATTGTGACGAGACGTGTTATTCCGTAAGAACCGAACTCCAAACCATCTCTACTCATTATAACAGTTGTTTGGCCGCAAAACAAAAATATTTTTGATAAATAATAGGGGTATTCACGATCTGAAGTAACGTCCTGAGTAACAGGGTAACAGTACAAAACCCCAACAACAAAATATACGTAAGTTACTCTGTTACTCTTTTACCCTTTTAGTCAAGCTGTTTTCTAGTGTATTTTAGTTCATCAAAAATAAAAATTAGAATGAGAGCAAAATATTCATTTAAAAAATTTTTTTTTGTTGTCAGCTAAAATTATTTTGATAAACAAAAAAAAATATACGTGCAAAAGTATTGAGTATGCTCACAATTCAGAGTAACCGAGTGCACTTTTACCCAGTTACTCAGCTTGTTACTCCAGATCGTGAATAACTCTAATATATAATGAATAAATTAAATAAATTAAAATTACTGCTTTTTTTGTAAAACGCTGATCTGTGTCGATTCGTTGGCATTTTGGGCGAAATGTCAAAATAGACGTAACGAGTGCAAACGTTCGTTCAGTTCCTGTCGTCTCGTTACGTCTTTTTTGGTTAGGCCTTAAGAAAGTCAATGGATCTTTTCATTTCGGTCTTGGCTTAATAACATAATCATGTCAAGACCATGATTTAATAACAATGGTTATGGCAAGTTGTCAAAATAATCAAAAATAGAACCCTGATCTTGCCTTGCTATACGTATCTGTCAAAAGACTAGAAAATGTTGACATTTTCGTAGTTTAAGAAGAAGCAGCATTTCTTATCGCTGCAACCAGGGTAATTCAACCATGACGACAATTAGACAGTTGCCAAATTGGCAATATTAAATTTGCATGATAGAAAAAATCGACTGCCCCATACCCGTATGTGTCACATAATCGGTTACTTTCCCCTTTATAACTACATAAATATATAATATATATAATTTTCAATTTTTCGCAAGAAATACGATGAAAAAAATATCAACACTTAAGCTTAAATTGGAGAGCTCTTAATATTACTTATACAATAAAATTTTCATGTACAAAAAAGTTGCTTTTTTAGTTCTTTATCTTCTTTAATATTTAATGACTAACTACTTAAAACTAAAAATAATTTATTTTGCACCTAAGCTCATCTATTTAAAGTTAAAACTTGATTTTACTCCCTTAACAGTACTAAAATATTCATATTTAGTAACAGCATTAAGTCTAATGTAATCAAAAAATGGGTGTCTATAAATTTACTAGACTAAAACTAGCACGTTCTTAACTTAATAACAATACTTTTTTTTAAATATTATATTAAATATCTATTATTAACACTGTAAATATAATACATAATTGTTAAGTAAAAGTTTAAAGTAGCTTTTGAGGGACTTTTCTTAACATAGTTATGTTCATTTTATTCAATACCATATTTATCACTTTCTCGCTCCCAAACCATCTGTCGCCTACTTATGTACATATTTTTATTTAAAATAAATCCATTCTTCTTAATGAAACCGATTATTCTATAGAACTAGTTATTTTCTTTATTCTTGAAACTTTGAGAAAGTCATTAAATTTTAAAAAAATACCAGTAATTTAAAGATTGAAAAAAAAAACAAATAAAGTTCTTCATTTCTTAACTTTCGATTGACTTACAAAATGTTTCCTCTTTTTTCTCTCTTCTCTTTCTCTTCTATTTTTTTATCTTTTAAAATTCATAACGATTAATTTTGTATCTTGTTCTCTCGCTCTCTCTCTCTGTGTGTGTATCGTATCGTACGCTCTTTCTCGCTCTATTACTCTAATTCATACCAACGCCACGCCCCATCTCAGGTGACGGCAGTACCATTCAATTAGCGACTAAATTACAGCTATTTGGTTTAGCAATTATTGCGCTAAATTTTTATAAAATTTAAACATAAACTTTTATTTAAATATGAAAACACTATTGTCGTCTCTTTTATGCTGCTTAGTTAAATGAGAAATTGGTTTTGTTTAATATGAAATTGCTGAATCAAATAGTTGTATTTACTTATTATTTATTGCAAGAACAACAGTAACACGGGAGACAAATCAAACTTAAAACATTTAGTAAAACAACATGCAACATTTTATTAAAAAAAAAATATGAATCTCTCTTTTAACTTAAGAGACGAGAAATTTGTAGAACCATATAGAATAACAGAAAATATAAGAAACAGAAACATGTGAGTCCTATTTTGTATAAACAAGAACATTGAAATAACTTTTATAAATAACCATTAGCCACCACCAACATGCCTTAATCATACGCACACAACCACAACCATGAAAATCTAAATTTTTCACAACACTTTTCTTTTATTCATCAAATGCATTCAGTAACAACAAAAAGTTGAATTGCTTTTACAACAAAAATATATATTATCCCTAGGCAATAGGTATCTTTCTTTATTATGATGTGCTGAAACTGCAGAATTTGTTTCTACATCTAACACTCCAAATAAAACTGTGTCAAATATAGGACACACTGTGTGTAAATTTCACACAGCAACTGTGTAAAATTTAGTTTGAAATCGTTATGTATGAGCATAATTATACGCATTGCTGAATGGCATTTTTTACACAGTATTATGTGGCTGACTTTTTAAACAATATGTGCGAAACTTCATACAGATTTATTTAAAGTGTCGACTTCAAAACTAAGTATAGGGTACATGGGGTTTTTTATTCACATTTATTGGCAAGTCCTTGCTTTGCTTAAATTTTCGGTTGTTCTTTTTCGGCCTTTCTCCGTCGTTTGGTGGCATAAATTTATTCTCCAAAATTAGGCCGAATCCGGACACTTATTTTTGACCTTTTCATATCGTTTAGTACAGTACAATGTTTATTGGGTATTTAGATTCCCAGACAAGCATGTATATTTTTTTTCTCATTAGAGCGGGTCGATTACACAGGCTTACAAAAAAAAAAATGTCATGGCGTTTTGACCAGGCTATGTGTTTCTTTGGGACTTTGACGTCCTGAATCCGGATCCGGGGTCCGTTTTTTTCCAGAAAGTCTGAGAAAAAATATTTCAAGGTCACATGGAGGTCATGTGTCGTTTAGTGAGAAATTCGCAAAAATTCTGAAACTAATTTTTTATCATTGAGTTCTTAGTCCTTAAAAAGAATATGTGATCAAAAAAGGTATCTCAGACCTATTTTCGGAGATATAGCCATGAGAAGATCCGGATATATCATCTATGAAAACCACTATAAGTTGAGAACCCCTGGATGGATTTGTAAAATATTGATGTCATATGAAAGGTATTTTGACAGCCTATAAAACTGTTTTAATTATATTTTCAATTGGATTCATAGTTTTCGAAATATGACCTTTTTTGAAATTTTGTGAAATTTTTCAATTACATCAACAAATAAATCAACAACAACAACAAAATACCTTTCATATGACACCAATATTTTCCAAATCCATCCAGGGGTTCCCAACTTATAGCGGTTTTCATAGAAGATATATCCGGATCTTCCGATGGCTATATCTCTGAAACTAGGTCTTAGATACCTTTTTTGATCACATATTCTTTTTAAGGACTAAAAACCCAATGATAAAAAATTACTTTCAGAATTTTATCGAATTTATCACTAAACGTCACATCCCACAATCCCACATCACAACCCCATTTTGACCTCCATATGACCTTGAAATCATTTTTCTCAGACGTTCTGGAAAAAAACGGACCCAGGATTCGGATTCAGGACGTCAAAGTCCCTAGGAAATACATAGTCTGGTCAAAACGCCATGACATTTTTTTTTTTTTTTGTAAACCTGTGTTATTTATGAATAATATCATCCCCAAACCAACTCAAAAGTTAGAGGGACTCTTAAGCTTTTGATTCTACTGAACGTCCATTTTGGCTAAGAAAACATGTTTTTTGGTCATAACTTTTTTTTCATTACAAAATGGATACCCAAGGGTGCTTTAAAAATAAAGACCATGTTCTTACAAAAATTTTCGCGTTTAAAAATTATAAATTTTTCTTGGGGATATAGATAATATTCGCATCTCAAATTCAGTTTTATTTTTTTTGTCGTTTTTCATTTACTCGGGCAAAAAAATGATTTTTACTCAAAAGCAAGGCATCAAATGAAAAAGGTGTATGCGGCAAAAAATGCTTAGAACTGTCTAAAGAACACGTGTGAATTTTTTCAGAATTTTTGGAATTCTTTTTTTTTATTTTTTTTTTTTTTCGACCATTTTTTAAAAAATTATAATATATCTCAAAAAATGAAACACGTGTTTTTTGGACAATTCTAAGCATTTTTTGACTGTACACTTTTTTCGTTAGATGCTTTTCTTCGATCATAAACACAGCCTTATATTTAAGGAAATATTTTTGAAAATCCTAAAATTTTAAAAAAAAAAAACGCTTTGAAAATCATCTCCGAAATGATGTGCCATAAAAAAATTTTTTTTTTTTTTCAAGCGATTTGTAGAACATGCAATTCCCGATGTTTAATTTCGAGAATTTTGGATTTAGAGCGACAGTAACGTATTCCAGGTGTATTTCGACCCACCAAGTTTTCTTCTGCTTTCAGAGCGATTTATTACTGAAAATTTACTATTTGATTAGAGATGTAAAAGCAATTTTAATGTATATCATAATATCACAGCAAAGCTTTTAGCGTTAGCAATGAAGTAATTCCGTAGGTTTCTTTGTAAAAGAATGCTTTGTATTAGTAGAATGGTTAGAATAACATAAATGGTTCATTTCGTCCAAAAAACTGCATACACAAATGTAATTTCTAAAAATGATGCTAGAAATCATTGCAGATAAATTTTTAACTAAGTAGTATATTGATGTGTTTTATTTGTAAAGTTTAATTTCATATTATATACAAGTATACTGATATACAGTACATATACTGAGTAGGTATATTTACGATCGTATAAATGTGTTTTGTATTTATCTTGCTCGTTTGTTTTGTTTAAAATTTGAAATACAATAGGGGGGTTACACTTTATTTTTATGCATGATAAAACAAATTAAATACTGACCCGCATTTCCAAAACCAGCTCTTATAAAATGAAAGGTGACTGAAAAACTAGTAAGAGTGTAACCTTTGGCCTGGCCAAACATTAAATACCCTACACTGCAGTATTTTAAAAAGTTTGCTTATATGGGAGGTGCCACGCCCTCTTATCCGAATTCGCTTAGTTTTTGCTCAGGCATGGTTGCATTTTGAATATATTTATTGTATGGGCGGTAGGCGTATCCGTTGACCGATTTTGCTTATTTTCAATCCCTTGAGCTAACTTTAATGGCAAAGTTTACGGATTTTTTTTGAAGATCATTTAGAATTGTCGCAAGGCCGCCGATTAATGCAAAATCTCGGCTTGATGCGGTTTTTATTTTATTACGATCTCAAAAATGCTTGAAATGAGCCTATCGTCTATATCAAATTTTTTGTCTTGAATCATGATATATAAAAAAAATAAAAGTTGGTACCTAAATACCTTCAAAAAACTTTTTTCCAAATTTCACTTTCCTGTTAAACTTTAAATCTTCATTTTGTACAAAACTTTTTGTTCCAAGACCGCCGTGAAATCACATAAGGAACAATTATTTACAACATCTTAACCCATTATATCTTGTTATTATGAGGTCTTTTTGACCCCTTTATTAAGGAAACTAGGTTAAAATGAGTTAGAGTATTCTACAAAAATATTCTACAAAAAAAAATTTCATTAGGGTCACCAAAGACGGGAAATGCTTAAAGCTTAAGAGTAATCAGTTATAAAGTAATAAAAATTCAATAAATATGAAGGAAGAAATATTTTTTGCTACACTTAGCAGAAAAAATAATAAAAATGAAGAAAAATATCTTCAATTTTATTATTTTCATATATAAAACAGAGACCTTAACGAGTTTATTAAAAATTAAGTTGAGCAAACTTAAACTCTGGTCAAAGATCAATATATTTTAATTGAAGAAGCACGAATTTAAATTTCAATTAAAAAAAAATAAACGATCCGCAGGAGGATACGAACCTACGACCGTTCGCATGATATTTTTACTTACATACTCGTTAGACCTCTACACCATTGATCAATGTGATAAAGAGGTATAATATTTGTATATTAAGAAAATGTTAAAACAGAAACGCCTCTCGAAACAAATTTTTATATTTTAAGGCATGCATCTGCAAAAAATATTTTTTTGTCTGCTTCCTTATAAAAATCATTTTGTATTAAATTTCAATTCAATTCAACAAAAAAAAACACATAAAAAGATAAGGTCTACAATAAAAAAAGGAAATAAATAAAATAATACAAAAAAAGTAAAAAAAACTTCCCTGCGGCGTGAGTCGAACCCGGCAAAACTTGCGTAACGTGTGTGTAAAACAACTCATACGACATTCGAATATTAGCGTATTTAGATTTGTATGGAAAAAATATTTTTTGAAGGTGCATACCTTGAGATTTTATTTGAAGCAAATATCTTCAATTTAACTATGCGTTTTTTTGCTCAATGTACACATGTGTTGCATTTTATTAAATTTTTTACGGATTATTCTTTAGTTTAAGGCATTTTGTCTCTTGTGATCTTTAATGACATTTTGCGTAGAATATTTTTGTGACCTTGAAAAAAATTTTAAAAAATCTTAGCTCACTTTTTTGACACCCTCTTTCAGATTTCTTCTATTTTACTATGTATGTGCCGGTCTTTTGTATAAATTTTTATTGCATATTACGAGTATATTTCGGTATTAAAATTTTAGGATGTTGACTAGTTTGAATACCAAATTTTTTCCCGATATCGTATTGCAGTCATCATCAGGAATCTTTCATCTTCGCCTTAAACTTCAAATGAATGTGTTGTTGTTTAAATTTTCTGTTTCATTTAATTTAATTTGAATGCAACAGTTACGTCCTGTATGTTAAATTCTTTTAAATGTGTGTTTCACTTAGTTGCTTTTAATGATAACATTTCACCATTTTAAAAGAATTTTATGTTTCTGCATATCTCATTTCTTACCGTATAAATTTAGATATAGTGCACAAAAATCTAAAATCCTTAAGCTAAACTCAATGTTTTAACAAATGAAATGCTAAATTTTCATAGCACACACCACATAATATCCTTTAAAACAAATTAATCATCAAAACATAACTCATCACACATGCGCTACTACCACGTCAAATTATTGAAAAAAAAAAATTCAACAATATTGAAAATATTTATGAAAAAAAACTACATAAAAAACATACGTACATAAGTTATATACATATATGCAATAAATTAATACATCTTATATAGTATACAATTTATATATTATTCTTATATACTTATATAATGATATGTAATATGCATGTCTTTCCAAAAATCATTTAACTAATGAAATGTTTCAATTTATCTCTACCCCCACATTTCAACGTTCACTTTGCAAAGGTACAACGGAAGCGCCAGAGGAGGATCACGGCGTTCTAATTATAATAACACTAGTCGTCGTCTCGTTCCTAATTTGTCTCCTATGCACACTTTGTCACTCCAAAAGGAAGCGCAGAAATCACCCCAGACAGTTGGGCGGACTACATCGTAACGTAGCACATTATGATTCCACAACGAGTGCAACTGGTAAAAAATGTCGAAATTGCACATAATTAGGTGGTTCACAACAAGATCTTATAAAGTCATAAGTCAAAGTTGAATGAAAATACGTAAACATGGGAGCGTAGCAATTCTGTGCTCTTTTTTCATACGTTTCTCTCAAATGCCACTCAAAAATTACAGGATGTAGAGTTGTATGTTTTTAATTCAACATTTTTCAAACTATTACGAAATTTAACAACATTATGTTAATCATCGTTACCTTGTGAATCACCTAAATGTACTTAATTGTTTTTCTTTTTCTTTATTTATACCATATTATAAGTTTGTTAACATATTTTTATTTTGCAGTTTTTAAAATCTTATCAACTCGTTAAATTCTATAGTTGTATACTTTTGCTTTACTCGTACTAATGGTAATTCAAAAACTGAAATTGCATATCATCATTATACATATGAGTCACTATAATCGAAAACTTCCTATGTACTGTTAAACAGAGGTTCGCAATCGCTTTTGGTCACTCTTTTCTTTTCAAGTTCTTCAAGAGGAAATTTAAATATTTTGCTAAATATTTTTCACAAAAAAATTTACTTCTTATTCAAAAATATTGAAGAATTAATTTTACAAAAATGAGATCATTAGATTTCTCTAAAATCCAGTTTACCAGCTATGTTATGAAATTTTAGATGTTTCAGAATCCAATAACACGCAATTAAGAATGAAATATCTTTAACTTTTTCATGTTATCCGAATCTGAATCGGGCAACTATTTTTCTCGATCAAGTCTGGGATTCGAGTTATCTTGACAGTAGTGTACAGTACCTGTTAACTATTTTTCCAACTGTATCATAACTTTCCGAGGTATCTTCCAATGAAATAAATGTATCGCAACTCTATGTTAATGACTAAATTAATTTCTATGGAATTGAGACACCTTACCAATGGATGATATCTCGGAAAGTAATAATCCAATTTGGAATGTCAAAAGGTAAAGTTTAATGAGGAAGATCATGGCCATTTGGTGCCGTTGACAAAAGTGACCTACTCTAATCTCTGGATATGTCCATATATTTGAAAATAGCGCTTTTTGAACTTTAAATCAGGGATTATTCAGTTTGAAAAAAAAAAACTAGTAAGGGTGTTACCTTTGGCCTGGCCAAACATTAAATACCCTACACAGCAGTATTTTGAAAATTTTGCTAATATGGGAGGTGCCACTCCCTCCGAATTCACCCAGGTTTTTCTCAGAGTTTGCTTTTACAGTTCTTAGTATTTAAGTGAAATTTGGTTGGATTATCTGAAAAAATGTTTTCAGAATAACGTTTTGAAGCTTTTGTTTATATGGGAGGAGCCACGCCCTCTTGTCCGATTTTATCCAGTTTTTGCTAAAAGCTTGCATTCATAGTTTTTAGTGTCTGAGTCAAATTTAGTTTGATTATCTCTAAAAACGCTTTCAGTGCAGCGCTTTGTAGCTTTTGCTTATATGAGAGGTGCCACGCCCTCTTGTCCGAATTCAACCAGTTTTTGCTTAGAGCTTGCGCTGATATTTCGTAGTATTTATGTGTATTTTGGTTGCATTGTTGTGGAAAATACTCCAAAATTTGCATTTTGAAGATATTTTTTGTATGGGCGGTAGGCGTGTCCGTTGACCGATTTTGCTCATTTTCAATCTCCCGAGCTAACTTTGACGACGGAGGCAGTGTTCTAAATTTCATTGAATTATCTTGCTTAGTTTTTCCAAAAAATTTATTTCCACACACAGCCAGCCAGCCAGACAGACAGACGGACATGGCTATATCGACTCAGGAGGTGACGCTGATCAAGAATATATATACTTTTCCATATCTGCCACGCCTCCTTCTCTGCGTTACAAACGGAAGGACAAAGTGAATATACCCTGGGTGTAGGGTATAAAAATAAATTATCGAGGTTTAAATAAAAATTTTGTACTCTCAATTTGTTGCACTGTGTAATTCAAGGGTGTCAGCGTAGAACAAAAGTTGGTCAATTTTGGCTCGCCTACAACAAATACAATATTTCAATATTTTCCAAATTTCTCGGAACTATAACACTCTTAACACTCAACGGGGGTTATCGTGAATCAAGATTCCCGGGCAATTTTCTTAGACTGCAATAGAAAATGTACGGCAGTCTTAGAAAATTCCCCGGGAATCTTGATTCACGATAACCCCCTATAATTTTCAAAATTTCTCGGAATTACAACACCCATGAAAAATTGTTTTTGTTGTTTTTTCCATGAAACAAACATATAACAACAAAAAACGACTTATAACACTATGCAACAGAAAAATGACGGACAAGACTTGGCTATACTGGAACGATAGCCCTATCATAGCTGAGTAAAACCGCCCATGGGTTTCGCAAACTTAGCTGCATAACGGTTTTTATCGATCTCCAAAGTCTTTGTCAGAAGCTCCTCAGTTTCTGATCAATAAATAGCTCATATCCTTTTTCAGGAACCGGTTTTTTATTTACTAAAATTGCAGCTCAATGTCCATCAAGTAACTTTTCTTAACAAACTATGTCAAAAAATTTCATACAGTGGGTGTTTTGATGAATAATGTTCGGTCTTTTATAGTTTTTCGACCATAACTCACAAAATATCAATTTTCCATAAAAACTTCCTTATGCAAAATTGAACTAGACTGTAAAATGCATAAAGTTTGTAAACACACAATATGGGACTCGGTCGTTAAATGAGAATTCTAAGCTTTTGAACGCCCTCGGTCGACAAAAATATATTTTTACTCAAAAGTGAAGCATCGTACGAAAAAAGTGCAGAAGGCACAAAATGCTTGGAATAGTCAAAGAAATACGTGTGAATTTTTTCCGAATTTTTTTGGACACAGGTCCGCACTACTATTTTTTGTCAAGGTCCGAGCCCGACCCGATACTACCATATTATTACATATTCACACTTTTTTTATGATTAAAAAAAATGTTTACTTATTGTTGAAGCTGAATCAATGATTTTCAAATGAGGAAAAAACAAACAACGTACATGAAGTGCTCATTTGAGTTTTTAGGTCTAATCTAATAAGACGATTTGTTTGACTTGACTTACTCCATTGTCATTCTTAGCCCCACATTTATACATTATTTTAGATATTTTTCCCGTGATTTACGGGCCTTTACGGGCCTCCTATTTTCGGGACGCAGCACGAAGTCCGCACAAAACTCGAATTTAAGGCCCCAGCCTTTCGACGAAGAGTAAAAAGGTTCTCTTGCCATTGCTTTAGCGAACACAAAAATATATTTCCTGATGTTTTTGAAATATTTTTAATTTTTTTGTTTTAATCATTACATTTTCATTGTCTACACTTTTGTACATTTAAATAAACTAATACATAATTTTTCTCATGCTTTTTACCTTCCATTGCTGCCCCGGCAGGCTTAAGCTCCAGTCGTCGACATTTACAAAGTGGTGGCAGCATATCAGGCAGCTTACATGGCATTAATAGTGGAACACTCATCATACCGCCAGCACCATTACCACCAACAAGTGTACCGCCGCCACCACATATTTGCATCGCCGGTATCGGTGCTGGCCTCGGTTCCGGTATGTTACTTAATGCCAGCGGTGATGATATTATACTCGATGATGAAGACTACGACGATGATAATGATGATGATATCGGTGGTGGTGGTGGTATTGGTCACCAGCAACAACATCAACATCATCATCATGATATTTATATCAATGATGTGCGTTTCGATGAGGAGAATATGGAGCATATGAATCATTTGGAGAACGTTTAACAATTGGTGAAAAAATTCTATAAGAAAATCATAGAAATACATAAAATACTATAAATAGATAATAAATCTAAGCGATGTTATACAATAACATAGAAATAAAGATATATATGTAGATAAAAAAAAAAGATACAATATACCTATAAATACAGTATAATACTGTATACACATAGCGCAAAGTTTAGAAATGATGACGTGAGAAATCAAAAAAGATAAAAACATGAGAAATGATAATAAAGAAATGTTAAAATTCAAGCGGAAGGGTGTGTAGGAAAAAGTTTAAAAATACAAAAAAAAAAAAACAATTCGAAACCAAAACGTTAACGTAAGGAGTAAAAACTAAAAACCAAAAAAATTAACAAAAAACTTCCTATTTAAATGCACAAAATGTTGAGATGGGATAAAACAAACCAATAAATAAATATGCTTTGAAGCGAGATATAAGGTTGAAAAAAAAAGAAAAAAGTTAAGAAGCAAATACGTAAAGTAGCTTAAAATGAAATTAAAAAAAAAAAAAATAAAGAATAAAATTAACACAAAAAGGATTAATAAAATAAAGTGAAATAGAAATAAGCGGTACTGCAATTACAAAAAAAAAGGAATAAAACAATGAAATAAAGTAAAAAGTAGCGAATTAAATTTGCAGTCGTTAAGTGCTGGTGTAAAATTAAAAGAAAATTGAGAAAGTGTCAGCCAATAATACTTTTAATAAAAAAACAAGACTTTAACAAATACGTATGGTACAGTTTCTTGAAAACTCAACTCTTCAAAAACTATAAAAACTGTAAAACTGGAGTATTAAATATTCGTGAGATTTACATTTGAAAAATATATTGTAATTTTACATTTCTTTTAATGATTCTCTGTTAAAAATTATCGAGTACATATTTTTTATTTTTAATTTTCGTCAAAATTAGCAATGTTGGGATTTTTCAAAAAGGCATGATTTCAAAAAACCCTTTTTTGCGTAATGCATTTAACTCCAAAACAATATTTTTTTTTTTTTTTTTTTTTTTTGCGGATGTGGGGTGAAAACATTTACGCTCGTAAGTGCGGTCGTCTTCGATGCCTTCTAGAAGGTTTCGCGACTTTATTCGATATTTTGATGTTTTCTTCTTATTAAAGCTTGTCGGTGGACTTAAATTTGATTTTTAACTGCTGTTAACATCCTAACGAAAGAGAAATTTCGGTTGTTTTATTCAGTTGTCGTTTAACAAATGAGCAATGTGGTTTATATGTTGTGATTATTTCTCATCAGCGCTTACTCCGATTTCGCCGTTCATGGCTAATTACCTGTTAAGTTTTTTGATTTTCTTGTTGTCTGAACTCTCATTGTTAATAATGAATAAGATAAAATATTGCCGCCTTTATAATCAGTAACGTCCGTTATTTCGACCGACCATCCTTCTGGAAGGACGTCAGTGCAATGCGAGTTACAAAATTTTATTTTCTTTACTCAGAAAACTGCTTCCATTGGAAAGAGTTTTGGAGGGAAATTATGATGCCATAGGATATTAAGGGATCAATTTTGCTTTATTACCACCAAATGATGCCGATGGAGACCTTACTCATTGGGTTGATAACAATTTGTAATGGGCAGTACATGTATCTGGACATCAAAATAACAACCTGAATAGCAATGACCGTTTAGCCGAGGTTAATCCCGTGAGATATGTCATGCTTTTACCCTTCTCTCTTAAAAACATTCAGTCGTTGAGAATATGCACCCATCATTCGAAGGTCATGGAACCAATGACATCACAAAAAGAAAGTCGATCAGGTATAGTAATAAATTTTAGCTGGTGGATCATCTTCAAATCCAGGTTGGAATCATACCAAGGTGGTTGTTTCTTAACGAATAAGGAGTCTTCAAACTGATATTACTATGAGGTAATGACATTTGGGCGAATTAGGTTAGAATTATTATTCGTTTCAGAATACAGAACCATTTAAGATATTTTAATTCTGATTTCGGTTATGGATAGAAAATTTTCGTAGCTATTACAATCTCAAATTTCATTTAGATTGCATTGCAGGGTGAAAAGCAATTATTTGTTGAAGTTCGATTTTAATTGTAAATTGCATACATATCGTTAGGAAAATCCCGAAACGGTCAAATATTTCAGAAATTGGACGTTTAATCAAAAAATAAAAAACACATGTCCAATAATTTTCAGAGATCTATTCATCGATATGAATTTTGACCCCCTCTCACCCCCCGACGGAGGTGGGGCGGGGGAAAGTTCGAAATTTTAAATGTAAACCCCCATTTTTTATTGCAGGTTCGGACTCTACGTAGAAAAATACGAAAATTTTGTTAGAAAAATATTTTGTTATCCTGCCTAGATGGCGCTGTAATCGACAAAAACAAAATTAAAAATATAAAGTTTTGTACTAAAAACTTCGTGAAATTAGCCTTTTTATCCATAGGTTTCGCCATAAAAGTTGCTCTTGCACAAAGGGTTGTAAATAAAAGCAAACAGTTTTTAGAGTACAAGCTACGAAATAAACACCAATTAGTTGTGTAGCAAGCCGAGCTTCACAAAGAGCGAAGATTTTTTTTAAACTCAAGCCAAAAGTTAAAAACTACCCTAAAAGCAATGCATTCAAAAAAAATTCATAAAAAATAAAAACTATTTAAAAACTTGGTTTTTTGCTAATCAGTTTTATCAAACAAAACCATAAATGCTTAAAGTGAAAGAAAAAATCACTTTTCTTTAACCATTTGCCAAAGTATTCAACCTAAATATGAAAAATGTTTCTCTCAAATTAAATTTTTTTGCTAACTTCAAAATTTACTCAACTTTGAGAGGCTGTAAAAACCAAACCACTAGCTTGAATGGGTTCAAATTTTCAAATCCTTTAGCTTCTAAAATTTTTCTATCCGATGGCAATATCAGATTTGAAAAAGGGACCCACTCGAAATTGATTTTTGCAACGCCTTTTCGTGAAATGACGTCATGAGCCACATGTTCCCTGATGAAAATCGTAATAACTAATGTAGACGCAGCTACAATTTTTAAATTATATTTAGAATTGTTGAGCCTATTCAGTTTTAGTAGTCCGTAAGATATCTTTTTCGAACATTTTTTTGAAACTCCATTCGAAGTTGAAAAAAAGGGTAAAAATAGTGTTTCAGAAAAGTACAGTCACCTCAGAAATTCAAAAAGAAAAATCCTTTATTTTGAATGTTACTTGTTAGTATAAGGATCGTTTATAGCATTAATTGAAAAAAATGAACTTTTCTTTCATAAGTTGCAGAAAAATTAGAACCTCATCTTGAAAGAAAAAAACAAAAAAAAAAATGAAAAACCCTGAAAAACCATTGACTTTGACCAGCTCTACAAAGCGAACCATTTTTATAAATGAATTAACATTTTATATTCTTGAGTATTGAGTATTCCTTTATCGAACTGCATCATTAGATTTGCGAGTTTCTACCACACCAAAATTGATTTTTGCAACCACTTTTGAGAAATGTCGCCAGTGTGTGGCATAGGAGGATGTAGTTTTTCTGCTGTAACTCCAACAAAAAACCGACATTCTGAAACTAAATACCGTTATTCTTATAGACTTGATAAAATGGAAAACTAAGTAACAATGATGTGCGTTTCGATATACAGATACAGATCCAAAAAAAAGGTGATATCGGAATCATGAAACTTTGAAAAATCATTACTTCGGTTGTTTTGACCAAAACGAAAAATTGAAAAATACGTACCCGATAATTTTAACAGAGAATCAATAAACGATTATTAAATAAAAATCTATTTTTGAAATTTAATCCTCACGAATAATACACCATATATATACATACATCAAGCAAATATGACTCTTTTATTTTTTTTGTTGGTTTTTAGTACAAAAACTATTTTGAGACAAATCATTTAATACCCTGAAATTGAAAATTGAATGCAATAAAACTAAAACTACAGCTTCATATGTATCTCCAATATTTTTGAAAATTTGGAAAAAAAATTTGGTGCTAATTTCCTTCAGATTCCATTCAGAAAATCTTGATTTAGTTGAAATAGAATCTATCTTCTGTGTTTTAATTTGAGTTCATAACTTAAGAATATGTCTCTCCTTCCGTATGATATCTATAAATTTCAACACTTATTTGGATGCGATCTCAGATACAAAATATTTGCATTTAAATTTATAATATTATTTCCTTTACGAAAAGACATTTATTATTCTTAATATTAATGGTGATCACTTTCTCAACAACTTCGAAAAAAAAATCGCATCGCTACTACATACGATAATGGGCATAGTTCTTGAAGCAAAAATTTAAATACTGATTTATATACAATTAAAAAAAATATATATATATAGAAAACGGGTGCAGTTTAAAAAAATTAAAAATATTATACAAAATACGTATAAAAAAAAATAAAAAAATATTTTCATTGCAAAGTAATGAAAAAGTTGTTGATTTTTATATTTGATACGATTTAAAATAGTAAATAAAAACACATGTATTAAAAAAAAAAAAAAACAAGTAAACGAGTTAAATTTTACTTAAAAAATAAAATGAAAAAATCGAGAGTTAACTTTAACAAAAATTGCGCAGAGCAAAAATAATAAAGAATTAATTTTTATTTTTTTTAAAAAAAAAATTTTTTTTTTATTTTAGTTAAAGACACTTGAAAGAATTTTAAATGTAAAATTAAAAAAACAGAATATAAACACATACACTCTATTCTAAAATATGCTCAATAAAACTTATACTTAAAAATTATACCATTGCAAATTTAGCAACAACAAAAAATAAATTAAATACATAATTGCAAAATAGCTATATTTAAAATAAAAACCGTATAAATCCATCACTCAAAAATATTTGAAAAAAAACGAATACACTTAAAACAAAACACATGCAATACATGAGATAAAAAATAAATGAAATTTAATAAAAATAACAAAATTAAAAGTTAAACAAAAATTAGTGACTATCAAAACTGCATCTTCCAGAAAACAAAATGAAAATAAATACATACATATAACTAAGACGCGTGAATAGTTGTACTAATACCATATATTAATATATATTATAAAAATAAAATAAAAGTTAAACAAAACAAAAATGAAAGCTATACCATTAATTAATTAAAAATTTTCCATATGCAACTTCAAAAAATTCGCGTACATACATACTCTGAAGAAAAAGGAAGTAAGAAGTTTATTGGTTATAAAATCAAATATTTAGCAAAAGCGAGGTTTGAACAAATTTTTCAGTTAACTTAAAACACGGTCAAATAATTTTTTAAGATCCCTCCATATTCACCCCGATTCCGGGATTTCCTTCACCAACGATCTTTTCTAAATATCCTCTACTTCATTGTGCAACCACTTAAATACTTGGCGTCAAACTTCGCCCTGTGGTTTCCAGAGGATATACAACAAAATCGATCTATTGGCGAAGATAACGAAAGATGATCATATTTTCTTCAGTTCATTTCAGCTTGAGTTGATAACCTCTTTTTCCTCACTAATAAAAACAAGCTATTGGCAATACAATAATGGCTTTTCAAAATCTATTACGATGGTTTCCACATTCAAACATAATTTTTAGTT
Source organism: Calliopum simillimum (assembly GCA_951812925.1). Taxonomy (NCBI): domain Eukaryota; kingdom Metazoa; phylum Arthropoda; class Insecta; order Diptera; family Lauxaniidae; genus Calliopum; species Calliopum simillimum. The sequence goes on from OX638368.1 coordinate 111,548,091, forward strand.
ACGAAAAGTTTAAAAAAATTATGGCTACGAGTATTTCACTGGAAAACCTTTTAGCTCCAGGGATAACCAAAAAAACTATTTTTTTATTTCATTTTTGCGTTGCTTTGTATTAACATATCTAAGTATATATCCATATTTATTTTAAAGTAAAGAATTTCAGTTTGTTCTCTTTATTTCTGAAAAGGGTTTTGAGGTAGTTGTAGCTTAAATGACAATATCCTATGCCAACAAAGCTGAAACTGTCGGCTTCAGTAGACCATAAATGGATTTAACTACGAAAGTTTGGTCTTAAAGGAATTGTTGTCGTCCTTAAAAAAAAATAAGTGTTGCGTCATACTATGTACTATATAAAATTCTACTACTGTATAGAATTCAATTCTGTGTCTCCATAGTACGAGAACCATTTGTCCGATTTGTATTTCACAAATCACAGATATTTTGTCTGGAGAGGTTTTAAGATACATTTTATTTCGAAATATTCTCGGCATCGACCGGGTTCTTTGAAAATCGCGTAATTCTAAAACCAGTTATCCGATTTGCACGATTTTTTTTTTTTTTTTTTTCTTTGAAAGACATGTTACCCATTGACTTTCCCGGACAAACTTTTATTTGAAGTTCCTTTATACAACATCCGCTGGAAAAATGGGCAACACCAATCCATTTATATACAAAAAATCAAAATTCTTCATATCTCTTAAACTGCTTGACGGAGGTGGATGAGATTAGGTGCATATATTTGTAAAGGGGATCAAAGAACCGACAAAGTCAACTGTCTCAATAGTCCAATCTTTGGTCTAGTTTTTTTGTAAGTAGTCCGTAATGGACTACACCTAAAACTAGAATAATTTCACTTAAATTATCAATTGTATCAAAAATGGTTCAAAAGTAAAGCAAAGTTGGTCAATTGTATCAAAAATGGTCCAAATGTAATGCATAATTCGGCATTAGTACCAAAAGTGATCAAATTGTGTATCGATTGTATCAGTGAAATTATAACCTTACAGACTACGTACTGTTTGACAGTTCGTAAACGATAGTGCATCGTTCTAGTGACTTGCGCTTCGTGGAGAAGCCCGGGTTCAAATCCTCCACTCGGTGATTTTCAATTCCAATTTTCAAATTTCTATTAATTTGTACACAATTTGTCTGAAGAGTCTTTAGAGCAGAAACTGAAACATATGTCCAACATAACCGAGGTATAAAATAAAAAAAAACGAATTAAAAAATGTTCATCCACACTGAGGTTTGAACCCGGAATACATTGCTCAGAAATATAGTATAACAAACTCTTTAGCACATTCGCCTATGAATCCTTTTGACATTTTTGTATAAAATTTGAATTTCAAATTAAATTTGTTGAAAGTTATAAATAAGATACAAAAAAAAATGGCCTTTTTATGATCCGAATGTAATGCATAAGGAGACAATTGACCTTTTTCTGGTCCGATTGTAATGCACAAGGAGACAATTGGTTACGCCCAATGACAAACTATGTAAAACGTGAATAGAACTTCATTTGTGATGGGACCAGAATTTGGACTAGTCGGTTTCTCCCATGGAGTAGTTTGCAAACTAGTTTTTGAATAGTCCGTGGTCCTGCAGGGTATATATGAAATGCTCTTGACCCAAATTATGAAATAAATAAATTAAAATAAAAAAAAAGATTTACGTTTTCTTTTTAACATATTCTTCATCTACATCTTCTTCTGTCCTAATAAACTTTACTAATCTTTCAATTGTAACTTTGAAAAAAATGTTTTATCTTATTCTGAAAAAACACTGAAACCGAATCCTTATCTTCTTCATCACTTGAAAATGTCTTTCCACGAAATTCTTGTTTCGAGATTGGGAATATGCAATAGTCACTGAGGGCTATGTCAGGAGTGTAAGGTAGGCGAGCGAAAATTTCGAAGAACACCTTCTACAGGCCGGCCATCGCAACACTGCTCTTGTGAACATGAGTGTACCCGTGCAGAAGGAGAACACCGTTGGTAAATTTTCCCCTTCTTTTTTCTCTGTTGGCTTCCTTGAAACGCTCTTAGATTGAAGCCTTATATTCTCCGGTTATGGAGACACTTTTATCTTTGTAGTCGATCAATACCCTTCTAAATCCCAAAAGACTGTCGCCATGATTTTTTCAGCCAGCTGTGACACATAAACTTCTTAGGTGGTGGTATGCCTTTTTTATACCACTGCATAACCTCCATTTTAAACTCAGGTTCATAATGATAAACCTAAGTTTCGTCCTCAGTAACAATACGAGATAACACTCCATCTCGTGAGCCTTTGCGGCACTCCTTTTGTGCTGACTTTAGTCATTGCAAGGTTGTTTTGAAGAATTTTAAAAATGATTGTATCCGATACTTCTGTGAGCTGTGTCTTCTTTAGTCGGGCATCTTAGAATATTAATTTTTGAACTTTTTGAATTATTTTCGGATTAGTCACCTCGATCGGCCGTCCTGGCAGTGGGTCGTCTTCAAGTTAGAGTCCCTGCCTTGCCTGAAGAGGTTGTGCCACTTGTAAGCCCTAGTTTTACCCGGACAAGAGTACCCGTAAACGGATGATATCTCTTACAGCGCGGTAATCGATTTGCTCCATATTTGATATTTTATTTGCGATCGACTTTATTGGTCGACAATAGCTCAGACTAATGCCCCGAAAAATTAAATAAAAAATGTATTAGGGTAGCAGAACAGAGGTATGTTGTTACGTATGTATGTGCTAATGATTAAAACTAAAAGCTAAGAAACAAAACTATTAGGTAATGTTATAGTAAACAAATATGGTATTAATAAAAAATAATACAATAATTAAATTAAAAAAACAAAAAATGTTAAACAAACATCACGTGTTATTTAAATAAATAACAACAATTTGTATTTTAAAATATACACCTTTTTGTTACGAAAAATATGTATTCTTTTTCTTTTATTTTTTATTAAATAATATACATTTGTTACGAATTCCAACTTTTAATTTTTATTCCAAAAAAAATAAAAAAATTGCTAAATTAAAACAATTTAAACGAAATAATTATTGGTTTCATGGAGCACGTAAATATTTCCAAAAGAAAATGAAAACAAAATAAATAAAATTCAATAATAGTTAAATATTAAACTAAAGCTAAATGCAAAATAAAGGTAAAATTAAAAACAAAAACAAAATCATAAAGTAGGTGTTTTCGAAAATGATTTTACAAGATGAAAGAAAAACATACATACATATATATATTGTAATAAAATAAAACGAATTAACTAACAAAAATTGTTGTTAAAATAAAATTAAGTTAAAAAAACACAAAAAAAAAAAACGTTTAATGAAATGTAAAAACGTTTTTGTTAATATTTGCGAAATAATTTATGTTTACAAAAAAACAACATACATTTTGCAAACAAATCTAAAAACAAATAAATAAATGCAGCAGTAAAAATCAAAGAAAACGTTAATATGTTAACTCTTTTAGTTAATAAACAAAAAAAAAAATAAATTATTGGAAAAAATTTAAAAAAACAAGAAACACAAAATTATTAGTAATTGAATGTTAGGAAAAGATGCAAAAATAAAATTAATAAAACAATATTTAATTACAGAAAAGATTAACAAAAAATTTAAAAAAAAAAAACTAAATTAAAAACAATACATGAGTACTCACAAAAAACAGCAAGGACTAAGAGAACACGCATACAATTAAAATTTGCGGGGTTGAACTTTTTTTAAAAAGTACGCAATTTTAGTTGTAACGATTGATGGGAAAAACACAAAAGTTCATCTTAATGTGTGCTACAATATCGCCGTCGTCATAGACAGAAAATCATTTACATATACAAACATATAAAAACGGCAAAACAAATTTAAAATTAAAACGAAAGTTGATATTTCAAATGAAACTAAATTAACAAATTAATCATAAAATAGCAAAATAAATAATGAAAACTTAAATAAAAACTAAATACATAAAGTTTTAAAAAAGGGGCGAAACACCTACACAATTTCATGTTAACATTAAATATAAATTAAAAAAAAAAAACCAAATAAAAAGTAAAAAAACATAAAAAAAGTGTTTAGATCGTAAAAAAAAGATATTAAATTGAATTGACGTTATTTAAAAACAATTGAAATTACTAAAAAAAAAACAAAAACAATTCGAAATTTTTTTAAACTCTGTTACAATTTTAAAACATATTTTGGTTTTTTGATCAAAATATAAATACAATAAACACAATAAATACAAAGTTTTGTTATACGTATATACATGTGTCTGTATGTACATACATACATATATGCCATTTTCATTATTTAATAATTATCAAGTATTATAACAAATTACATATTAATATTTTTGTTAGAAAGAAAAACAATTTTGAATGAACTAAAATTATTTTACCTTAATTTTAATATTGTTTTATTTAATAATTATATTGTGTTGCAAAATAAATTGAACTAAAAATATTAAACAAATCTTGGTCTTTTTTATTTTGAAGTTTGTTGTTTTACAACACTAATGGATGGTTAAGTGGGTCCTTGTACTGCTAATCCGCCTATTTCGGCATTGTAATTTATTAGATTTTTGCATGAATTCAGATGTGAAATCAGTTTTGTTCCATGGTTGCGGAACATGGTACGTTACCGAGCAGCTAATGCACACGCAACTTAGTACATATTCGTCAACAAGTACCTAAGACGCATACTGAAAGCCTGCTGCCCTTGCGCGAACTTTAAAAAAAAAATCTTCAAATGCTCTACTAAAAGCTTTGTTTGTGATAATCCAACCAAATTTTAATCAGGCACTAAGGATAGTAAATAGAAACTATGATTTAAAACTAGGTGAATTCGGACAAGAGGGCGTGACCAAACAAACTTTGAACAGATACTAGGAATATTTAGTGCAAGCTTAAAGCAAAAACCAAGTGCATTCAGACATGAGGGCTTACATATGTAGATAAACAATTGCAAAACTTGATATACAGGCCCGTTCCGTAATCCACGTAGTTTCAAATACTTTTCACTTAGAAGGCTTTTTGATGAAATTGGTGAGTCACACGAGAAAAGTACTAGAATATTTTTTGTGGAGAATTACAGGTTCTACAAATAATATTGATTTATGTTAACGAAAAGTAACTTTTTTGGAAAATTCCAAAAAGTCGAAAAATTGGACTTTTTGAGGTTTTTCAAGTTATATTTCCTAACGGCTACTTTTTCGTTAATGCAAATCAATATTATTTGTACGAAAACAATATTTACACCGTTGCACAGTGGGCTAGAATTTTTTAAAATTGGCAAAATTATGGAAACCCCTTAACTCAAGTATTGAAAGACAATTTTTAAGTTTTCGGGCCTACTGCATTCCAATTTCATAAAAATTTGGAGAAAAAAATGTATGCCCGAAAGTAAAATTTTTTTTTAATTTTTCTACTAAGTTTATTTTTTAAATATATATTTTTCTGGTTTTTGCCTCAAATCTTACAAACCAAGGACTAAAAAAACAATATAGAGGAACGATAGCAGCTATTTGCATATCTAGAACCTTAAATTATTGATTCAAATTTATGTAAAAATGCATTAATAGAAAACAATTTTTTAATTCACATCGCATAAGATTTACGTATACAAAATTTTTGGGGGGACAGTGCGGGAGCTAATTTATATTGATTTTGGGTCTGAATAGAATAGTTCTTTATCTGCAATACGCAAAAGCCAGGGATCTCCAGGGTACATAACTATTTTTGTCTTTTCTTTTAGGTTATAAGATTTTCACAGTTAAATTGAACACACCTATTTCAGACCCATTTTCACATACAATATTAAGAATGATGACAAATATTTTTTCACAAATGCCATCTACTTACCTTTATAATTATTGTCTTGTACGCTGTTTTAAAATTTACAGTGCGGCTTGGAATATATTTCACTTCGCGTGAACCGTTTACTTTCAAATAAATATTTTTTAAGAACACACTTAAAATGACAAACTTCTAACGAATGTACGCTCAAAAGTATGAATGTGACGACACTAATTTTTTGACACAGGATGTACAAATTCGTGTACTTTCAAATAAGGGACACAAAAATCAAAAATTCAAAACTATAGTTTTTGTATTTTGCCGATTTAAAAAAATTCTAGCCCACAGTGCGTTGGCTTTGAAATAAAATTTAATTTGTTTTTTAATAACATATACAGTGGCTCACAGCTTATTTCGTGCAGTAATTTTTTTTAACTTTAAAACACTGTATCTTTAAAACTAATACAAATATCATCAAATTTTAAATGCAGGCTTAGACGGGCATGTCTATTGTTCATAATGAGTAAAAGAAAATCCACAAAAATTGATTCCGAGACGCTCAAGGCGGAAAAAAACGATTGAGCAGGAGAAATTCAAGTCACAGTTTATTTCGTGCAGCTGTTTATTTTCCCTTTAGAGCCAGCGTTTCGCGTTATTTATGCAGCCAATTTTTAGTTTGTTCATGTACATGTGAGGGTAAAAAAGTGCATTTTGCAGAAATATTGCATGCATACTAAAATATCGCATTAAACACATTGGTAAGAAACTTATACGACACACAGTGTACGGTTTGGCTGAAATTTGTGAATAAATCGTAGAACTTTTGAAAGGAGTACGATAGAGACGTCTAGTAAACGGCTTTGTAAAGCTTATTTATCAGCCTTTTAAGGGAAAATATGCAGATTAGGAAATTATTTTTACATAATCTCAAAAAAATTGATCAAACATGGGATTTGTTTCAAAAAATCAACAAAATTAATCGTCACGGCTAGACCAGTGCTTACTTTAAGCTCACATTTGGATGGTGTATTAACTGGAACATTTTAATATGTAATTCGTGGCAAAAAAAAAAATAGGTCATTTTGAAAGGTCTTAGATTACCTCAAAGGTGACGGGATTCAATGTAATTTTTTTTATTTATTTCATACTAAATTAAAAAAAGTGTGGCTAGTTTATTGTTTATCGTGAATCTATTGAAGCTTATCCACGATAATAAAGAGCACTTACCCCCAAAACCAACTGGAAAAGGTCGTTGGAAAAGGAAATCCAAGAATCGGGAAAATCGTGGCAAGAGATCAAAGTCATCGCAAGGGATCGTGACAAATGGAGAGATTTCATATTGGCCCTATGCTCCTCCTAGGAGTTAAAGGAGAATACATACATACATACCCCCAAATGGGCCTATAGCACAAGGGAGAAAGACGAAAAATTTCCCGTTGTGCGAAGTAAATTTTTTCACCGGAATAGTCTTTATTAATACATGAAAAATAAAGTGTGCAAAGACCATTGCGAAATCGTATGCGCATAAAAAGTTATTCAATGTCAAAGGTCGGAAAAATCAAATTTTTTAAAATATCTTTCAAACGGTTACTCCCAGAGAAAAATTTTGAAAATGTGTTTTGTAGCTTAAATTACCTATAAAAATATGTTAAATTTTTTTTCCTACCTTTTGCAGCTTACGAGGTATGTCAATTTTTGTGATCATACTATGAACTATTATAATTTTTTGTTAATATCATTTAAATAAATAAAAATATTATGGAAAAAATGTATGGCAAAAGTAAAGTCAAATTATTAAATTGACATATCTCGTAAACTGCAAAAGGTAGGAAAAACAATGTAACATATTTTTATAGGTAATTTAAGCTACAAAACACATTTTCAAAATTTTTCTCTGGGAGTAACCGTTTGAAAGATATTTTAAAAAAATTGATTTTTCCGACCTTTGACATTGAATAACTTTTTATGCGCATACGATTTCGCAATGGTCTTTGCACACTTTATTTTTCATGTATAAATAAAGACTATTCCGGTGAAAAAATTTACTTCGCACAACGGGAAATTTTTCGTCTTTCTCCCTTGTGCTATAGGCCCATTTGGGGGTAAGTGCTCTTTATTATCATGGATAAGCTTCAATAGATTCACGATAAACAATAAACTAGCCACACTTTTTTTAATTTACATAGTATGAAATAAATAAAAAAAAATTATATTGAATCCCGTCACCTTTGAGGTAATCTAAGGCCTTTCAAAATGACCGAATTTTTTTTTTTGCCACGAATTACATTTTAAAATGTTCCAGTTAATACACCATCCAAATGTGACCTTAAAGCAAGCACTGGTCCAGCCACGACGCTTAATTTAGTTGATTTTTTGGAACAAATCCTATGTTTGATCAATTTTTTTGAGGTTATGTCAAAATAATTTCCTAATCGGCATATTTTTCCTTAAAAGGTTGATAAATAAGCTTTACAAAGCCGTTTACTAGACGTCTCTAACGTACTCCTTTCAAAAGTTCTACAATTTATTCACAAATTTCAGCCAAACCATGCACTGTGCGACACTTGTGGGATTCTCGTTTAAGAGACGTTGATAAGATACTTATACGATACTTTTAAAACGATCGTTTTATAAAATTCAGTAAGGAACTAAAAAGTTACTTCTAAAAGTATAGTTTCTGATCCGCCATGACGTGACCCATGCGGGGTACACTTGCAAGATTCAAGTGAGCAAGTGTACCCCGCATGCATTACGAATTTTGTAAAAATGCTGTTATATGCAGTAGATAGTCTATTTTTTGTCCTCTTGTTTCAATTTCGAAAATTCAATTTATACCAACTTTGTATACCTGTTGCCCACCCCCGCCCCTGTGTGTAACGCACGAATAAGATTTTATTAACATGGTAAAATACAGTGTCCCGTAGTATAGTGCGTTTTTTACACTCTTAAGTTCTTGAAACTTGTTTTTAATTTGTATAAATTCGTTTATAACTACGGGCCAGTTTCTTTTAAACATTTAACTGCACTCTACAAAAAAAAAAAAAAAAAATATTTTTTTGGGCATTTTTGTATAAAATTTTCAAACTTGAATAACTCAAAAATCACAGCTCAACCAGAAAAAATTGTTATGATCACTAAAAGAACTCATTTGAATTATTTTTACAGCACAGAACTCATCAATTTTAGAATTTTCGGCTGGCACCGTATCTTTCTCATTTTATTAACAAACCAGAAAAAACCAAATGCATTTTTTTTTTTTTTAACAGAACAAAGTATTTAATTATAAATTCATACATATACGTAATTAAATCTAATAAAACTAAGGATAGAACGCTACATTTTTAAATAATAAAAGAGTTAATGAACCAAATTGTTACTGCTTTTCTCCACCCACACGAAACTTTTCTATCATTTTATTGATCGCATCAGTATCGCCTTTAACTTGTGCTTTGTTCTTAAAACGAAACAAAATATGTACAAATAACTGCTTTTGAAAAAACATAAATAAATTTCAGTAAATACTCACTTTTGTTATCAGCTCATCGAATGTGGTCTCCTTTGTACCAACCAAATAAAAATCTTCATCCGTAATAGTTATTTCGCCATCTACCGCATTTGAGTTTCCTTCGTATATGTTTAGGTCTTTAAAATCGAAAACTACATCAAATCAACAATTATTTAACAAATTTTATGATTGCACATTATTTAGCAACAATTTTACTCACCAACACTTTTAATCAATTTACCATCTTCATCTGTAAAATTGAACTGAAAAATGTTTACCACTGTTCGATTCTCAGGATCAGATTCCTTGAGTTTATTTCGTATTTTATCGATAATCTGGTCGCTTTTCATTTTGCTAAAAAGTGTATTAGAAAAAAATTGGCTTCGAATTTGAAGTTTATCGCACAAAAGTGAAATCTTATCTGATCTTTTAAAAACCATTCTACTCGTAAATCACTCTTAAAGCCTCAAGCTTTTCACTCGCCATTGCAAAGGTAGGTAATCGCATTTTTTGCACAAATTGATATCAATTAAGCAGCAAGTCATTTTTTATTTCTTAAGCATTATGCTTAATTAAAATCAATTATAAAATGCACAAAAAAAAACTTTTACTGCAATATTGATGGATGGGAATGCTTTGAAAATTGGTATGTAGTCACATGAAATTTAATTTATATAAAAATGCATCTTTATTTCTTTTGTATTCTTATTATCATCGTAAGCTTCACTTTCTTACTATTTTCATATGCAAATTACCTGCTCTGAACTTTTTAAATGAGCAAATCAGTAGCAGCTTAAAACTAAAAATTAATAATAGTTGGCGTATGTAAAAAATACATATATGAATTTGGTCAGTTCATGGCTTCCATAATTTTAATAAACCATCTTCACTGTAGGTGGCCAAAAGATTCTGATGTGGATGATGCGACAAGCCAATAACATCCTTTTCATGTACCTATAATATAGCAAAAGAATGTTTTTTTTTTTTTTTTCCATTTTATAACACTGTATCACTTACATTTAAAGTTCTCTCCAATTTACCAGATGAAACTGAAAAACAGTAAAGCACCTGATCCTCACCGGCGCAATAAATAAATTCACCTCTTGGTGATAGTGTTGCTGATATAAAAGCACCACCTTCGCGCTTACCAGATGAAAATGATCGTACAATTTGTCCCTGCATATTCATAATAACAACAGTGTTGGAGCGATTGCATACAATAAAATGCTCTGGATTCTTTGGTAAAATTAAAACCGTATTCACAGCCAATTCATTGCCCAATGGCTTATAGGTGGAGAGGCATTCGGTTGTTTTAAGTGACCAAATTTTCACAGTGCCATCGGATGAAGCACTTAGTACCTGATGGCCATCCGGTGTGAAGGTAGCCTCATTAACAAAAGAAGTGTGTCCTAAAATATTTGTTATACAGATAAAAATAAAATTGATTTTTGCAAAATAACGCACAAACCTTTAAATTCTTTCAACATTTTTCCTGATTTCAAACCATGCAAACGTATCGTAAAATCAAATGATGCACTCAATACTTGACTGTTATCGCGTGAAAATTGCAAGCAGGTTATACCTTTGGTGTGGGCTTTTTCAAACTTTCGCAAACACTGTCCAGTAATTATGCGCCACACTTTAATTTGCCCATCTTGTGCACCAGATGCGACCATTTCAGAGTCACGTGAAAATGATAACGCCAATACAGCTTGTTCCATCATCATAAATTGATCTTGCGCTTGATACTTTAAATCCTTACGTATCTTGCCAGTGGTGAAATTCCATACCTCCAAAAACCCATCAACACTACCCGTAATAAGATATTGTCCATCGGGTGAGAATTGTCCACATTCAACATGTGATTTTTGTCCAAATTTTATTTGACGAAACATTTGTGTGGGATACATTTCCTCTTCCTGGTCTTTCATAGCCGCTTTGCCGCGGAACAAATCGATTGTAGTTCCAGGTGGCAGCAAACCTTGATGCTGTTGCCACTTTAATGCTTGGCCGAGCAAAGCCAATAGACGTGATGAGGGCACGACATGTACCTCACCACTTAATTCTTGGGCAATAACAGCGCGACGTTTTTCTTTACTACTGCCTTCCGGATAAGCTTCACGTGGATCAAAATAAGCGCGTTGCAACATGTTTTCTGTAAAAACAAAAAAGAGTGTGGAGTTTAAACACAGAGTGAAAAGTTTCAATTTCATTTAAACAGCAATTTTAAGATTTTAATAGTGTGTAACGAACCCAAATGTATATAACGCTCTGGCTCCAGCTGTTTTAACATAATCATCGGATCTGTAATACGCAGCAGTGAACGCGCTGCACCCAATTCACGTAGTTCGATCAGTTCCAATACAATTTGTTCATATAAATTCAATAGCTTTTTGTCGGGCAATTTAAGTGACTGCGTAACTTTGAGTACAGTATCCCAGTGTCCATTACTAATGTCTTGCACGAAACCATCAACGCTGTCTACGGTGTTTAGCGACACGCCAGTTTCTTCCTAACAAGATTGTGTGGAATAGAAAACAGTGTTTTTTCAGTTTAAATGAAAGAAAAACAACAGGATCAACTAACCTGCAGCGTTTGTAAAGTTTTAAAAAGATTTGATTCCTTCAGGTATTGCTGTATTAGACGAATAACGCTGTAAAATTAAATTATACGTAAATAATTTTGAACTGAATGAAATATAAAAATTCGGTAAGTGAAGTGCAGTCGGAAGTTAAGCATTTTTACACACTTATGCACAATTATTACAGAATTATCACTTACTCAGCAGACTCGATTTCTATAGACATTTGGGCTTATAAATAATTTCAATTCTGATACAACTCTATTTAATAATGGCCGTTTTCAGTTGGAAAAATTTTTAGATTTTTAGAAATCAATCAACACAAATCACAAACCAATTTTGTACAGCTGACAGATGTCAAATGCGTCCTCTTATTATTAGGGATGGACAATAAACGCGGTCACGCTGCAATAACATATTTGACATCTACTACATCGTCTCCTCAATATTACAAACCAAATTTTAGAACAATTTTAGATTAAAAACTGTTGTTTTTATTTTTCCAAATAGGACTCTGGAAATTAAAACAACAACAACAAAAATTTCCGGTCGGACCTATTTTGGAAGATATAGCCATCTGAAGACCGGAATATATCTTTTATAAAAACCGGTACAAGATGGAAACCCTTGGATGGATTTGAATAATGGGGGTTATCGTGAATCAAGACTCCCGGGGAATTTTCTCAGACTGCCGTGCATTCTCTATTGCAGTTTAAGAAAATTACACCCCCATACAAGAAAAGGTGACGCAACGCACACCGAAATATGGTTGTTTTTATAAAAATTTTAATTTATTTGCCGTAAGGAGGGGTGACTGTGATACAAAGAAACAGAATTTTCAAATTGAGGGGCTAATAATTCCAACAATTTTAATAAAATTAATGGTTTCATTGCTCTGAGCTTTTCGTGGGGGTGGTAATTTTCTGAGTGTGACATAAGACAACTTTTAGAAAATGCAACAATCAGGCCTGTTTCGTAATCCGCGTGGTTTCAATTACTTTTCATTTAGGAGGCACACGACAAAAAGTATCAGAAACTTTTTTGTGGGGAATTACAGGTTTTACAAATAACATTGATTGGCATTAACGAAAAAGTAACCGTTTAGGAAATATTATAAAAAAACCGCAAAAAGTCAAAAAATTCGATTTTATCGAATATTTGCGAAACAGTTACTTTTTCGCAAGTACAAATGAATATTATTTGTAGCACCTGTAGCTTTCCACAAAAAAAATTCTTATACTTCTTATCGTGTGGCTCACCATTTTCATCAAAAAGACTCCTAAGTGAAAAGTAATTGAAACCACGCGGATAAAGAAACAGCCCTGAATATATCTTAAAGTTCGCGCTCAAATCAAATATCGAAAACAGGCGCTAAAAGTCAATACTTCAAGGATACTGACTGACCCAATATCTTTTTTTGTTGAGATAGGGAGCTGAAATTTTAAGGGGATTTTTTTTATTTATATAGTCTTTTTAGGGGGCGGCACAGAAACCGATATTTTAACTCTCACCCTAATAAACATATTGGGGGTTATCGTGAATCAAGATTTCCGGGGAATTTTCTTAAACTGCAATAGAGAATGCACGGCAGTCTGAGAAAATTCCCCGGGAGTCTTGATTCACGATAACCCCCATTATTAATATTCACATAAATCTCTTTTTAGGAATTTTATTTATTTAAACACTTTTCAAACTAAATAACAATATTATGATATTAAGTTTGTTTATAAACACACATTTACAATATCCTATTACAGATAGGTAAACCATAATATAATAGAATACAAGACTGAAACCTAAAAAGAGTAAATTACACTTAAGGATAACCTTATGTTGGCTTTGTGCTGAACGCAACTGGAATTTTGAATTTAAGTAATTTGAACATATATACGAAATGTGATCGATGAATTTTTTAAAATCAAATTACTAACTGATTTTCTACTGAGTTTTAATACTTAACATATCTTACAATATACTTCGACATATGTTTTCAGTTTACAATATTTTGAAAAATTAATTAAATGACATTATTGTTGTGTATTTGCTTTAGCAGTTGTTTTCATAGATTTTTCTATTGCTACATCTAATTATGTATATAAATTAGATTTCACAAATAATTTAAAAGCCAGAATAGATAGCTTTAGTTAAAATTATAAAATCATGACAATGCAAGATTTAGTTGTCCTTCTTCATTCTAGTGGAAGTCATACGATAGATGATGGAATCTCTGCCAGGATCCATTGAGCCAATAGCGTAACAAATGGCCAGTAATGAAAATCCGAAAGTAACCATAAACCACAGGATAATATTAAATATTACTGGATAGTCTTCATTATAGTATACAGCTAAATTGTACGGGTTTGACTAAAGTACGAAAATTGTATATTAAACATTGCAATAAAGTTCAATCACATAAATAAACATACCTCATTATTTGGTACTACAACGTCACGCTTGGCACGTACTGAAGTTGACTTGTTGGAAATTACAACAACAAAAGCATCATTGCTACTTGATTTCTTTTCGGTTGCAGCAAGTTTGGAAATTCCATTACTAACTAGTTTAGTGGCTTCTAACATGGCTTCAGATTTTTCACCATGAGCTTTAGCAATTGGCTCCAACGATAGGCGAAAGATTACAAAATTGGAGGATTTTTGCAAATTGGTTAGATCTGCCGCATTCAAGTAAGCCAAAGATTGCAAGAATTGTTTATCACCTGCATGAAGGGTAGGTTTAAGGTTCTTCGTTTCACTAATAGTTGGAACAGAAACATCACCAAAGCAAGAACGATAGTTTATTTTCTGGAAAAGAGAATTCAGAATTAAGTTAACATAAGTTTTCCCTATAGCTTTTTTTAGTGCTTTCTTGCTTTTAAAAATTTGACGAAGTCCCAGCAACGCCGGGTTAATCAGCTAGTCTAATATATAAAAATTAAAGTTTGTTTGTGTGTTCGTTTGTTATGGACTCGAACTAGGGGTCTGCACAAGACATCTTGAAATAAAGTGTACTTTTTTTTACACCCACATTTTACACTGAACTGATGCATTTGATCCAAAAAATTCAAGATTCAAATCATCGTGTACACTGATTTCATTTTGACACTATTTACATTGTCTTGTTTTATCAGTGTGGAAAATAAACTTGGTTCTAAAAAATACATCAGTGAACTCTATTTTATAAAAACAAATACTTCAGGTCACTGTAAAACGTGCGAGTAGAGAAACCACAATAAAATTTATGATATGGTAACACTCGCAGAATTGTAGTAGCTTTCATACATTTTTGCGACAGAGAGAGAGAGAGAGTAAACAAAAAAAGGGTCACAAGAAGAGAGCGATAAACTACTCTTATCACACCATTAGCATTTAGTAGTGTACACTACTACTGCAGTATGCAACTAAAATAACTGAAACAAATCAAACAAGACAAATTAGCACAGTATTTGTTTATTTTCTTTCAAATTCTAGTTCTGTCAAGACATTTACACACAACACTGAACTAGAGCATTTGATAAATAAAAAACGGGTACAAAATATAACGTATCTTGAAACGAAATGTCTTAAAACGCAAACAAGACGTCTTGTGCAGACCCCTAACTCGAACACCACTTGACCGATTTTAATAAAATTTTCACAGTATATTATTATGGGTCAGGGGAAGGTTATAGGCCTGAAAAATGGGTGGAGCCACGCCCCTAAAAAAATATAATTCGATCTTAGTAACTGATTGACGCATAGGAATGATATTTGGCTCATATATAAAGGGCACTAAGCCAAATCACACATATTAGGAACATGGGCAATGCACTAATTAGAAAAGTGAGCGGTGTCATGCAGCTCTCGGGCGGGCGTGGTGAGATCCCAGTGATTGTTCGGAACAAAAAAAAGCTACGAGACAAAAGTGAGGCAACGCTCACCGGGCAATAGATGGCTTATGATAAATGTTTTCTTAAAGTCCATCGAATTAAGCGTATATAAACGTAAAAAAGATGCCCTTTTTGATCCAAAACTTTTATTAGTTTGCTGACCTCAAACATTGTTTCCTTTCACTATAAGGTACAATAGAATCTCGTTCCTTGAACATAATCGATACTTGCATATCTCGAAAATTCCGCCCTAGGTACACATTTTTTTAATTACTTACTTAGTAAATTTTTTCGATTTTATGTTGCTTACGAAATACAGCCACAAAATTGCGAAGAAAAAGTTAACGTTTCTGACAATTTAAGAACACTACAATTTTACTAAGTGCTGGGTGGTTAAAGAGACTCAGACATGCAACATGCAAGAACTGATTTTCTACTGCACAACATTTTGAATCATATTTTCCAACTTACGGCTTCTTCGAATTCATTGAAGTTTATGTCACAAACGGGAACATCTGAAGCCTCCATATTAGAAGTCAAGACGTTGAGTGAGTCATCAGCAGAATTGCCAGCAAGTGGGAATGTCTTTGCAGCAGAGTCTACACTTATGTGGCTGATACCATCCACAAATACAGCAATTACGCGCTTGGGCAAATCAAAGGGATCCTCAACACTCAATCCAAGCCACTCAGCATCTCCAGCCACGGGATTCCCCACAGATGCGCTAAGAACATCGCCAACGTATTCACTTTGAAGCACATCATTGCCCTTGAAACTTAATGATTTTGGGTTGTTTAAAACGGAGAACTCTCCAGTGGCATGAACTGTAAAAATATTTTAAAACATATGAAATCAAAATTTTTTATCGTGATTTTTCCATTTTTTTGTCAGCTGATAAGACCCTTGCTGCACATCGGAAAAAATCAATAAGCCACAGAAAGATAGAATTTCTTTCGTTTTAATTTTTATATTCGCTTAATAGAAATGCTTTAAAGTTTATCTAATTAAAAGATTTATTGATCCAGATTACTTACTTGCCACAAAACACAACGAGAAAATCAAAAAATTCCGCAACATTTTTGTTCGATTTATGAAAAATTGATCATATGACAGAAGGCAGAAGACGACTTCGTAAACTTCGAACAGAAAAAGTTTCATAAGTCACATGATAAAAGTCGAAAGGGTGCGTTCGCTTATAAAGTGTGTTCGTGTATAGAAATTGTTACCTACAAAGTTCGAGTTTGTTGTTTATGGTCCAATCCTTGAGTTTTTGGCAAGCAAGATTCATGTAATTAGAGATAGGTGGTTTTAGGTTTTTACAGAACATAAAAAAATCTGTCAGACCTATTTAAATTTTTTTTTTTTTTCAGATTTGAAATTCTTGCTATTTTCTGCATCGTTTGACATCTTTTTTTTTAAATTTTGATGGCTAAAAATTTTTAAATTTATTTTGCGCTGATACAAATCGTGATTTTGGACTTGTCACTTAATCCGAAAACTGAGATGTGATCCAAAATTTTTGTAAGTGCAGTCCTATTATGTCAATAGCAAGGTATAATAATGGGCGTGATCATATACGCGTATCCTATTTCTGAAAAAAACTTTTTTATTTTAAATTAATGTTATATAGTAAATTTTTGCATTTATTAACTTACTTTGAAGTTCGAGCCAAAAACGCTGTTAAATATACATATTATTACGTCATAGTTATGTTACCGTTGCCAGATGAGGGATTTGAAGCCTACATTTAGAGACATTTGCTGCTTTTGAACACAAATTTTTTTTTTTTTTTTTGTTTAAGTTAATCTGAAACGCAATATTTTTCCAGTTTTTTTTTTCTCTATTATTTTCAAATTTTTAATTTTGTACTCAATTTGGAAAGAAATTGTTGCATGTTTTTTTTGCAACTGAGACACTGCGAGACAAATATCAAATTGAAATGACAAAATCGTCTGCCAATCAAAATCATTTAAAATTAAAAAATTATCTGATTGGTGTTTGACTCAATACGGCGAATGTGCATATTTTACTATTTTGTTTTATTTATAATATCTTATTAATCTCAATAAAAAATATATTATAACTGACAATTTTTTAGAATCTTGTATACCTACTATAATATCTAAAACCATTATATCCGGGATTCTTTGATAGTGTCATCACGCCTATTACAATCTCAGATATTTTTTTTACCGTTTATCAGTGTTATAATAGGTTATCGCGTCTTGTCAAAATTTTAGAAACAACAACAACAAAATAACAATGACCACATAGACTTACAATCTCATAAGAAAACAAAATAAATACAACCAAATATGATGAAAGAGCGATTATTCTATGCAAAGAGGAACGTTTTATGACTGCGTTTACCTTCTAATTGTTATTTCATGAGCACAACCAGTAACATAACGAAAAATGGTACTCATTAAATTGAGTCGTTGCTAACTTCACCACCAATATGTTATACGCAGAAATAAACATATCTCTTTTGGTTTTGAAATATCTTTCTAATCTAGAATCAATCTTTCTAATGCTATAATGGATATGTATATCTGCTTTAGTTTCTGAAGTATGAATTTTTTGAGAGTAATGAAACCGCATATATTTCCAATATATAACTGACATACCTAAAGTGGAGCGTTAGACGAGAGTCAGCGTAATTTAATCGTCTCTGTTTTGGTATACTCCATACAAATTATATGGGCATGAAACAGACAGAGATGGTAAAATAACGCTGACGCTGGTCTAACGCTCAAATTTAGGTATGGCAGTAAGCCTTCCTCGATTAAGACAATCTAAAAATTTCATCGCAATCGGTTTGACACATACACTGTCAATATTGTATGTAGCAAACTGTCTACTTCAAGTTCTATAAGATGGCAAATAATGATGTCATACTCGGAAATCATACTCGGCATCTTTACAGACTTATTTGAATTTAGTCCCGTTTTTGATATTTAGCAGAGTTAGCCAATTTATCAAGAAACTCCTAAATTTAAATTTGGATTGTAATTTTTGGAACGAATTTTTTTCTTTTAAGGTTAAAATTTTCCTTTTTGAGTAATGATGGGTTAATTGCTTTGACATTTACGAAGAAATTTAAATTAAAAGAGAAGTAAAAAAGTGAGAACTTCGGAATCAAAACAAAATTCAACTATTTTTTGTTTATTTCTTCCTCGTTGGGATTTTGCGGACATATTGAAGTTTTTAGTTAGCAAAAAATCAAAATAGCTAAAAACCTTGTCAAATAAAATGCCCGATAAATTAGAGTTTATTCTGGAGCTTTTAAAATCCTGTACGTTACCAGAACTCAAAGAAGATTTGGATAGTGTGCCGATTGAAAGTGAACATTTCAAAGAGTATTGGCAAGTACTAAAACATCAATTGCCAAATCTGTACGATTTTGTGCAGCAAAACGAATCATGGATCTGGGATCGAGAGCGTGAAAACCAAGAGGTTATTATCTAAAACAAAAAAAAAAAAAAATACATAAAATATTCTCAAACTTGTCTCAGGTGCAAGCAACGTTACTGCTATTATTATGTGAAATCACCGCACCTGCAGCTATCTACTCACTAGAAGATAAATATTTGCTACAAAATGGGGAACGACTGCTGCAACACCATCTTAAACAGCTACCAGCTAATACAGATGAAAAAATATTTACGTATTACCAAAGCAAACTACGCAGCAATTGCTGGAAACGGCAACTTGGTGCTGTACATGGATTTATGCGCTACTTGGAGGTTTGTGCAAATATTTGCTTCATCTATCAACTGAGTCCCTAAGCTAATCGATGTAACTACAATTTATTACAGCTTCGTTACAGTGAACATAGTAAACAAAACCGGCCCTTGTGTGCTGTAATGTCTTTGGAGTGGTTAACCTTTTGTCTTTCAGTTGGTCTAAATTTTCGGGAATGTCATGAACCAGCTTTCAAACAACTAAGTGCTAAAATATTTCAATTAATGCTGCAAAGAGGTGTAGGTATAATTTTTGTGGTGTCTACCATTTTGTCTACCATTGCAATTATCAAAAAAAAAAAAACCGTCTGCATAGAATTCTGACGGAGAAAATTAAGATTCTTTTGTTCTGTTGCTCTATTCTAGCCAAAAGAAAATTTTTGCGCTTGTTTTATTTATAAAAAACAACATGCACATTAAGGTGGGACGCCAAAAAAAATTGATATTGTACCCATTGCACTATGTTCCTTGGAAAGATTTTTTTGTGCCAAAACACAATATTTGTATGGAAATTTTTTTGTTTGGCTACACGCCAAATAAAAATGCACAAAAAAAAAATACATAAAAAATTTTAAAGTTCTGCATCAAAAGATTTTCGAAAATTGCTCCCTGTCTCAGGATGTTGACTAATTTAAAACGTGTCACCCGTTTAAAATTTGGCCTTGAAGTACAATATGTTTTTTCAAGTTTCAAACCCCTGTCGTCGGATTTTGAAAATCAGTTGATTTCTAAAACTGAATTCGAAAAATACTCAAGTTCCGGAAAATCGCGCGTATGCGTATGCTATGCTTTTATGAAATCAAAACATCGCTGAGCAATAAAGTATGCTAGTATTTTAAAATGTGGCATATTTAAAATTATAAAAAAGTAGCATATCTGCAGGCAAAATGTTCAACGAATAACACCTTTGAAATTAGAGATTTTTCACTATTTCTAAATCCCGAGACAGAGAGCAATTTTCTAAAACAATTATCCGCGCTATGTAGCACAGTGGCGGATCCAGCATTGTCAAGAGGGGGGCCGATTGACTACGTTTCATGATAATAACAGAATGTTTTCAAAATCTTTACATATAATTTAGGTTTGAGAGAGGGGGCGATCGCCCCATCGCCCCCCCCCCCCCCCCCCTGGATCCGCCACTGATGTAGCCAAACAAAAAAGTTTTCCTTACAAATATTGTGTTTTTTGCACAAAAAAAATTCTAGCAGTATTAAAGTTTTAATCAGAGTCAAAATATTTTCTGAGAAGTCTTAAAAGAAGCCAAGGATTTGGATGGGTACAAGTAAATGATATTTTTTGTATGACGACCGCCGTAATGAACATAATTCATACGAAACAAAAAAAAAAAAATCCTTAATATTAAAAATCTAATCAATTAATATAAAACTTTTCTATACAGAATCGAGCAGATATTCTCAGTCTTAACGTACATAGTGTGATCTATGATGCAATTTTCAAAAATGTACACCTAATGGATACAGTACCAGAAACAGCGGACATTTGGAATTGTTTGTTCAGCTGCCTCGATTTTTTCGAAGATATTGACAGCTTTTCGGTACCTTCTTACTTCGGTTCTGTAAAAATCATTTAATATAATTATTAATTATAATTGCAGTGGAACAAATCCGACGATATGATGGAAACTCTTATACGCAATATAACACTTGCACCAAATGCCATTGTATCAATTTGCTTGCTGAAATTTATTACGAAACTTGGCTCTTATTTTAGTGTAAATCGCAAAGAGATTGAAAACAAATTAAATAAAAATTTAAAAGGAGCACAAGTTTTGATCGATTGTCGACTTTTGTGTGCTGATAACACATCATACACATCTTTTCGTTGGGCTAAAAGTATTTTGGACATATTTATATCTGAGGCATATAAATTAATGGCAGGAGCAAATATATGCAAACAATTGCTACAAGTAACAAATAGAATCATTACTAAAGCCATGTATTTTAAAAATTTACTTTTCAGGAAATGCATCGTTGTTACATGGTGTGCATTTTGCCAATTCCATTGCGAGTAGCACATCCTCATTTAATAGCATTTTGGAATAAATTTACTTCTGCACTAATGGAAGCAATTGTAATTCAAAAAAATGATCGGGAAATTATAAAAGTGAGTTAATGTATTATTGATATTAATCTGTGGCAGGAAGGAAAAACTGCTTAAGTCGATTTTTGATTAGAAAGCAAGCAGTTTAAATTTTGTTTTATATGTATCGAATTTATGTTGCTTTGCTTTTTTTATCGAATATCGATTTAAGCAGTTTTTTTCTTCCTGCCACAGAAATAATACGGTCATTTGGTAGTTTTACCTGGAAAGTTTCCCGGGATTTTTGAAAATGAGTTATTTTCAATTTTGCCACCTCGTATATTTGAAAAAAAAAAAAATCCGGAGTATAAGTGTTCATTAAAATGTTAATTTTGAAATAGTGATATCTCATAACCGGTATGTCGGACGAAAAAAGTGTTCGTAAGAACATTCATAAGGAATTGCATTCTACAAAATGTATGAAAAGTTTTTTCCATGACACATCGTTTCGAAAATATTTCGCAAAAACGGTTTTTTCTAAATTTTAGGATTGTGAAAAGATATCTTCTAAGCTATACGATCTACAAAAGAAAAAGACCAATTAATTTCTTATAATTATTACGCGACACTCTTTTCATGAGTAATCACAATTTAAAAATCAACACATGATTATTAAAACTCATACGCCAATACAATTGACTAATTTTTGCCACATTTTAATTAAGATATCACCTAAAATATAAGTCGTACGAAAACAATTCAAAGGTAATTTTTGTAGAAAATTTTATAAGCCACAAGATTATTTATCAGAATTTTAAAAGTAGCCTCTGCGAGATATTTGCAGAGAACTGATACGAGGTGGCAAAGTTAAAATTCGGAAAGAGCACGTCGAAATCCATAAAATAACTCATTTTCAAAAATCCCGGAAAGCTTTCCAGGCAGCCCCATTTTATTCTCCCAAATGAATGTATTAAAATTAATATTTTTGCACGTAATTAAAATTCTTACCCTTCTATTCCTAAATACGCGCATCTTGTTTGAATAGACCATGTTACTTACTTGCATTTATTTTTCCAACAGTTAACCAAGACGTTCTTGGAAACCATTTTATGGCAGTTGAAGTCTTCCCCGTATGGAACAAAAAATCAAGACATGTTACTTTTTCACAATTCTTTTGAACAGCTTTTAAAACAAGAAATATTTAATCAAGTAAACTAACATAAAATATAAGTTTATTTAAAATTAAAGTAAATACAAAGCATCAAAACCCAATGACGTTTTAAATTAATCGGAAACTTCGTGCTAAAACAATATTGTAAAAAATAAAAAGGTTAAATCAACCACTTTTTCTATTATTATATTACCTCAGAATTGTTTTCCGACGGGCCATCATCTTTATCACTATCATATTTACACTGTTCTATTATGCATTCAGCAACTACGCTTTGAAGTTGTCTTTGTATCTCTTCAGCGTCTATGGTTACCTGACTTTGAGAACTCCCACAATCCTTAACTGTGGAGGCAATTTGTTCTTGTTCTTGTTCTTCCTCATTGTTTTCATCAACTTCGAAGCATGTATCTAGTTGATGCAATGACATAGTTTCTCCACATATTCTATTTAAGTCTGCTTGCTGACGTTCAATAAAATCGCTGACACTTTCTGCACAAAAAATACAAGTCCAATTTAGGTCAAGGATTAAAAATTAAATTTTTATTATTGCAATGCATGCATTGTTTAAATTAATTCAACTTTTAAAGGATGGGCGTCAAAAATCTACCATGTGACATTTGTGGGTTACCGGACATAATCCCAAAAATTTAATTAAGATTGAGCAAAATTTTTGCAATAATCCATTTAAAAAATGTATATAAGTAGTGTTGGATATTATAGACTGATCCGCGGCCGAAGGCCGCCGCGAACCCGGTGTTGGATTTTTGCGAGTTTTAAATCCTGAGCTGCGGCCACAGGCCGCCCTCTTACCACTACTCTTATGTAAAATTACTGTGGCTGGCAAACTAGGTGTTGGATATATTATAGACTGATCCGCTGAAGGCCGCTGCGGAAACGGTATTGGAATTTTTAGGAGTTGTAAATTCTGAGCTGCGGCTGTTGTCAATAACAAAATAAGGCGTTAGGAAATATCGTTATGGGGATTATGTCCGTTTTTTCCTGGGGATTATGTCCGTTTTTTCCTGGGGATTATGTCCAAAAAACTTGCGGACATAATCCCCATTTCGTAAATGGGGATTATGTCCTTGGGGACTATGGGGACCATATATAACTATAGTAACTATATGGGACCACATTTGTAACTATAAAAAAAAGACTCCCTTACCATTTGGTTTTTGTGCAGTGTAATCAACACTTGTTGAGCTGCTAGCTTCTGAATTGATTAGCTCTGTGTTGCTATCTGCGCCACCAACTTCCGTAACATTTAAATGATACGATTTCTTTTCCTCTTCTATTTCCATTTTCAAACGTTGCATTTCCTCTTGTAACTTTTTTCGACGCTCCTCCAACTCAAGCAATTTCGTTTGCTCATTTTCGAGAGTGCGACAAAGTTCCTTGAAGGTGTTATTTGCTATGTCAACTAAAGATTGTGACTTTTCATATAACGTACAACTGTTAGAGTCGGCCTTTTCTGTTGCTTGAGTTTCGTCTAACGCTTTTGCGATGGCCTCATTATTTTCAGCCATTGAATTAAATGTATCTTTCTTTTAAAAAATATATATACAAGAAATTAATTTAAAAGGCTCTAACGCAAAATAAAACAGTTTTAAAATGACACCAAAATTTTTATATTGAAATATTAATCAATGATATTCACATATTTTTTTATGACAAGTAGAGGTATAGTAAAAATTTTCATATTTATTTTATTGTTAAAACTTGGCGTAACATCTTTCTAACTAAAATACGAACACAAGTTCTCATAGAAGAATTGCGTTAGAATCGTCTGTGGCACTAAGCGTAGAAAAGATGGTACAAAACCTTTGCCGAATCCTTTTGCGCCTTGTCGTTTCAATACACTTT
The DNA here is from genome assembly GCA_951812925.1 of Calliopum simillimum. Lineage (NCBI taxonomy): Eukaryota > Metazoa > Arthropoda > Insecta > Diptera > Lauxaniidae > Calliopum > Calliopum simillimum. The sequence continues at coordinate 111,572,639 of OX638368.1, forward strand.
TCGCAACATGCCAACTTCCGCTGTATTTGCCATATTTAGCGTTCATGCCAATAGTTTTAATAACTTCCATAGGTAACGTGATAATACTAGCGATACTACCAGCGATCATTGAAGCAATGAAAAAAGTTTCAAAATCTTCAACAAATACAAATTCTTCATCGCTTAATTGCTCTTTAATCTGTAGGATAGGCCAAAAATTTCAAAAAGTAGAGACATAAAAATGTTAATATTCAAGCCTATCACTGAATCCATCGTATATACGAATTTCGTGAAATCTACGAAATTGCTATTGAATTCGAATTGCTACGACGCACAGTGGGGCAGATTCTCTCAATACCTGGCGATAATTCAAAAAATTAAATGTTATTTCAGAATATCCTTTTATATTGGTTAAGTACAATATTAACCAACGTACTATTTGCCATTTTTCAAATGACTTGTAACAAACCCATTTCATCACTACAGCACGCCAAACTTTAACTTTGTAGACTGAAATAATTTTTATAAGTTATTTCCATATCAATCAAAGCAGTTTTTTGCTAAAGTTTATTAACATTTAATATTATTTGACCATGGAGCTTTCATCTTTAGGTATGTAACCGTATATAAACATGTTTTTTTCCTTAAAAATGTTTACACATTTAGGTAGGCAAGTTAAATAAAATGGAGAAGAAAAATTTTACGAAATTAAATATATAATAGATAATTTAATTGGGGTCCAAGCCTTTCCAAGCATTAGTAATGATTCAAAAATATTCCGTTAAGTATTGCCTTCTAGAAGCGACAAGAAAATTTTGCTACTTTTTGCTACTTTAAAATTTACATCGATTTTTAGAACGTAACTTAAAATAAAATATTTTTTCTTGCATTGCCGACATTATTCAAAATTTCTAATTTTGTTTTACAAATGGCCTCTAACTTATTATTTGTCACGAGACAAGAACTTATAAACATTATGTATAGTTCTGGACAGGATAATTTTGAACAGCAATTCGGTTTTTTGTTAAAACAGATGGAAAAGAGGACAGGTGGTCATCACGAGCACTTAAGTAAGAAATTATCTCATTTCAAGTCCCAATATTGGTCAAAATACCTGAAAGCGTGTCTCTTAATTTCCTATCAGAGCTGACTTTTACTATTCGTAGCAATTGTACCAAATTTGCTTCGATTATCTCAGAAAGCACTCTCAATATAGAGTTTTTAAGATTTTGCTTGTATAGGAGGTACCACGCCCTCTTGTCCGAATTCGCTAATTTTCCTACCAGAGTTTACCTATACTATTGGTAGAAAGTGTACGAAATTTGGTTTGATTATCTCAGATAGTACCCTCAGTATAGTTTGTAAGACTTTGTTTGTATGGGTGGTACCACGCCCTCTTATTCGAATTCGCAAATTTTCCTATCAGAGTTTACCTACATTATTGGTAGCAAGTGTGCGAAATTTGGTATGATTATCTCAGATAGTACCATCAGTATAGAGTTTTTAAGATTTGGCTTCCATGGGAGGTGCTACGCCCTCTTGTTCAAATTCGACCAAATTTTGTTGAAAGCTTAAGTGATCCATCCTTAGTATGTATATGTAATTTGGTTGCAGTGCCTAGCTCCGTTTATTTGATGCCACATATGAGAGCTCCTTGCCCCACTGTGCGACGTGAATTCGAAATTCGTCGATTGGGATCACTCCATCTGAAACTCGAATTTTTTTTTTAATTTCCGACGAATAGATATGACTTCTTATTAAAGAAGTACTTCAAACTCCACGAATTACGAAGTTACGTTCGTAATTTCTTGTAGTCAATAATAGCATTTTCGTAGATCTCACGAAATTCGTATCTACGATGGATTCAATGATAGGCCTGATTTATATATTTACCTCTTCATATATGGAAATCTGTCCCACAGTAAAAAACATGCTTCGAAATGCTGAAGATATGGCGAATGCATAAAGATTTCTAAATCCTCCAACCTTATACAATCGAGTTAAGCCATCTTTTGAACTTTTATAACTTGAAATTATTTTTACTTATATGAACATAAATAAATTTAACAAATAGGGTAAGGGAGGGAAATATGGACCACCCATCTTTCTTTTTTAAATAAAACCCAAAATACTTAAAACAAAACAATTAATTTTATGTCATTCAGCAAAGGAAACAATTTACCTTTATTCTGATTCACTTTTAGATAAATATCTCATCAGGATAAAGAAAAAAAATTAAAAAACTGAAAATACTCAAAATGAAGATAAAAAAAAAGTGTAGTGTAATATGGACCATATAGTCCATTTGGTACAGAAGTTGCATATAAAAATGTCACTTCCACATTCGGCACATTTTTCATGACTCCATGAACGTCAGATTACACATTCAACCCAAAATTCCCCACGGCGATCTTCTGAGTAAAGGGTATTACATTATATGCATTTCTTATCATTTTTTTCCTTTGTAGTTAACGAATTACATATAATGGCCATCAGACTCGTCATGAAAACTGCAATTAGATTCCCCATCTGAAAAAGATGATAAATACATTTGTTTTTGAGGCTTTTTTTTTGGTGGTCCATATTACCCACAGCACATGTTGGTGAAATAAATATTTTTTTTTTATCAAAAACTCTTTTGGTTAATGAACTTATTTGTGGTAATAAATTATAAATGGTATTCACTGACTTTATATAATTAACCATTAATTTAAAAACGCGATGTCTTTAAAGTGAAATAATGAAATATACTCACTAGAAAAAAATTATCACTGATCTTTTTTTTAGAAAAATCAACTTTACAGAAACATGCGGCTTCACCGGACGCTAAAATCGCCCTATTATAAGCTTTAGGTATTAACGTTAAGTTTGAAGATGAATAACGGTAAATCCTATGCATACAGTGGGAAATAACCGTGTGGTCCATATTACCCACGTAGTCCATATTTCCCTCCCTTACCCTACTATGGAATTGTAAGGTTAACCTTCCAATATTATGGCTAAGTTAAAAAAGCTATAAAATGCAAATATCAAGTCTTTATTTCGATGCCTCTTACATAGAGTAGGATGATTCATTTGACTTACGAAAACTAGGTTGTCGTTGATTCTTGCGGCAAAAACTACATTTCACTCTATTCTTGACGAAAACTAGTGTGTTCCATTACATACATATAACGCAAAAATGGGATTTTCGTTCTTTTAGGTCGAAAAGTAGAACGTTCCAGATGTTATGTCGAAAAGAACGATATCTTACTATTTTTTGACAAAAACTCGGATATTTCCACTCCTCTTACGAAATGTAGTATGTATAATTCAGTATGAAACATTCTACTTTTCGTTTAAAAATATAATCGAAGAAATTTTCAAACGTCCTCTTTCACGCCAATATTTATTACGTTCTAGTTTTCGTAAGACAAATGAATAACCCTTATTTTAACTGTTTTATGAAACAGAAAATGATTTACATTATTTGCTACCAAACAAGCATGGATAAGATCACCAATAAAATTACAAAAAGCAAAGCAAAATGCATAAAAGAAAAACAAAAAATTTATTGGCTGGTTCGCGTTACTCGTTTCGGGTCCTATAATAGCTCATCTTACCATAATCCTTATCAGACGCATTTGCCGACATCCAAAAGAACTTTCAAGTATACTATATTTAACTTTTAGCATAGATTTCTATAAATGAGTAACAACAGCAGGGCTACGCATAACAAGGGAAAACAAAACCCTACGCTAAAGGTTAAATATGGTTTGCTTGAAAGTTCGTCTGGATTATCGGTTAATGCGTCTGATGAGGAAGACCTATGGTGGGTCCCTAATCCCATCAGCCATCCAACCAATTTTTTGTTTTTTATGCATTTTTCTTTGTTTTTTGTAATATTGTTGGTGTTTTACATAAACAAACACATTGAACAGTAAGCTCAAACCAACAATGTTAACTGATCCATACTTATTTGGTAGCAAATAATGTCAATCATCCTACTCTTCGTATGAGGCATCGATTTGTTGACAACTCCTAGTCTCATGATTTGCTTAAAATTTTAAACAAAAAAATAGAACTGAAAGCTAACTAGCCAATTTAAAAACACTAAAACTTACTTTCTGCGCCATTTAATGGGACGTATTACATCAGTTCGCATGTGTACACCTATTCTTTCTAACGGTGTATTTACAAAACCAGCAACGAATCCACCTCCTGCTCCCATACACACCTTTGAATAGAAATTTGTAACTAAGCCCCGATGTTTGGCTTCTTCGTATATGCCAAACCTCATTACTGCATGACCAAGATTTCGTATAATAGATGCACCAAAACCATTGTATAAACCAATAGTACCTGAAAGTAGTATATTTCGAAGTGTTTTCATGGAACATGTTAAAATTGCGCTACCATTGTTCACTTACCATAATTTTTTCTTATTAAATGAACTGCTCTAGACATGGACAATGGTTTCAAGGCAGCTTGCATTTGAACCCGAATCATGTCAAGCGGATGTGTTATAACTCCAGCTCCAGTACTTGATAAACCACCATAAATTCCATACGCATCACGATTAAACATTATTTTGTTTACAAGACCAAGACAAACATTATAGCAAATAAAAAACAATTTTGATGTTAACAGGAAAGTAGAATTTGAATATTTATTTAAAAAATGGTAAATGAATTGTTTTGAATTTGAATATTTGAATCACACTGTCAATTGTTGAAATTTTGAACACATCAAAAAATCAACAAAAAAAAAGGATGTATACACTTTTTATTGTAAAAAATTACAAGCATAAAATTATTAAACAAATCTATAAGTCTGTGCAACCTAAAAAATTTATATCCAGCATAATATGCCGGGGAAGGTGAAAAAACAGTCGTAAAAATACTTTAATAATCATTGCGAATACTTTCTATTTCCAAGCGTAATTTTTGAGCTTGTAAAATCATTAACTTTCGTTGTATATCCAAATTATCAATTTGCTTTTGAAAAAATTCACCTTTTTTTCGAAAATAAAATGTTTCTGCTTTCATTTTCTCTTCTTGTAGATTTAATAGTTTTCTTGAGCTTACTGTAGCCGCCGATGATACTCGTATAGATCGCTTTTCAGTCTGTTTCCTCAACTTTAGCTTTTGCATAAAAATTTCGTCATCTTCGATATCAATATCATCGGTTTCATTATTTAAAATATTGCTTTTGAAAGCTGGCGACAATGGATTTTCTGCCACATAGTCTTGAATATTCTTTAAAAAATTTAAAGACAATTGAGATGATAAAGTAAATTTATGATAAATTTGAACGTACCTTTACTTGTTCATCATATAGATTACTATCCTTTTCATCTTTGTCAGATGTTTTTGTGTCTTTGTCTTCATGCGTTGCTTGAAAATTATTATCAAACTGCATTTCATCTTCATAGTGTTCAGTTAATTCAGTTTTGAGTTGAATTGATGATTGTGATAATGTTTCCTAAGATAAATTTAATGTCATGTAAATAGAAAATGAGGCTGTAGGTGTTTAATTTGTGCTTAAGTTTACTTTAACTCCCCAAGTGCTATATCTTCTTCTTCTTCGAATATGCTACTCATTACGAGTAACATAGGTCCCTGATAAGAGAGCTGCCGTAAACACTAGGTTTTTATCACAGCTCTCAGCGTAGCGTCTTTACAGACTTATAAAATTATTATATATCGAAATTTTCAGTCTGACTGAAATTGATTTTTCCTTTTAACCTATAATTAGATTATGTACGATACACGCGCCTTGACAAAACACGTGTAACGGGTCTTACTTTAAGACACACGCGAACGATTACACCCGAGAGCACGTGTGTACTCAGTCACGGACAAAACGAAAGACCCCAAGTGCTATATAGTTTAACCAAATGAGAAATTATACTATCATTCTTGACAACTATGTATTACTGATATTTTTTGGAATTATTCTAGCTTATCACTGAATGCCATACGAATTCGTACGAGCTACGAACATGAATTCAATTCAATTCAATTGTATGTATGTATGTATGTATGTATGTATTCTCCTTTAACTCCTAGGAGGAGCATAGGGCCAATATGAAATCTCTCCATTTGTCACGATCCCTTGCGATGACTTTGATCTCTTGCCACGATTTTCCCGATTCTTGGATTTCCTTTTCCAACGACCTTTTCCAGTTGGTTTTGGGTCTACCACGTCCTCTACTGCCTTGTGGATTCCACTCAAGGGCCTGGCGACAAACTTCGCTGTGTGGTTTCCGGAGAGTGTGACCAATCCATCCCCATTTGCGCAGCTTGATCTCGTTTGCTATAGCCTTCTGTTTGCATTTTTGATGTAGCTCGGCATTTGATATAGTGCGAGGCCACCAAACCTTTAATATACGCCTTAAGCATTTGTTGACGAATACTTGCAGCTTGTTTGTTAGTTGTTCAGTAACAAGCCATGTTTCGCACCCATATAACAAAACCGATTTCACATTCGAATCAAAAATGCGCACTCTCGTTTTGGTGGATATAACGGATGAAGACCATATTTTGTTCAGTTGAGCAAACGCGCCTTTTGCTTTTGCTATTCTTGAGTTGATATCCTCTTTTGCTCCACCATCCATGGAGATAATGCTGCCTAGATACGTGAAGCTATCGACGTTTCCGATGTCATCACTGCCAGCTTTAAACGACATGTCATTGCTTGCATTTAGCTTCATGCTTTTAGTCTTGGATACGTTGATTTTTAGGCCGGCTGTTGTGTATAATCTGTCATCTCTGCTTAATATGTTTTACGTATAGTCTGGCAACGCTATTTTATTTTTATTCATTCTTATATATTCTGTATTCTTGAACATTCTTAGCTTTTGTCAATACAATTTAATTTAACTTAATAAACTTTTTTATACAAAATCTAATTCTGGAATAATCCTGGAGTTTCATATTTAACATTTGGTGTCAGAAGTGTTAAACGAAATGCCACTGGAAAAAGAGGATTTTGCGGAATTGTCGCAAATAATCGCAAGTGCTTTGCGACAGTCTGTTAATGACGCTTTGGCAAATGGAAGCGGACAGCAGAATGCGACTCGAACGGCGAGTCCTCCTGTTTCGATTGCAGCATTTAAAGGTTCGGAATGCAGTTCGGTGAATGATTATTTCACCCGCTGTGAATGGGCGTTGCGACTTAGCAAGATTCCTGATGAGGATTTCAAAAAATATGTTTTAGTGCATATGGGCACTGAATTGAACGACGCTCTTAAAGTACTTATTAGTCCACAGAAGCCTGAGGATATTGCGTACGATGTTATTAAGGCAACCTTATCCAACCATTTCGATTGCAAAAAGAACCAGTATGCGGAGAGCATTAAATTTCGTAACATCGTGCAAACAAAGGGTGAAACATTGGCATCATTCACTTTGCGCCTACGACAAGCTGCAGCGAACTGCAACTATGGTGCATTCTTAGATAGAATGTTAACCGAGCAACTTCTTTTCGGTATGGAGATGCGCCCCGTTTGTGATGAGATTATTTCCAAAGAACCAAAAGATTTCAAGGAGGCTTATGAAATTGCTCAGAGGCTGGAGTCTTCGCATAAGTCTGCAGTGGAAATGAAGTCGGTAACAATATGTCAAGACGAGGCAACGCTGAAGGTAGGTTATGACAATGTGAAGTTCAAGCCTGATAGCAGACCACCTAAAAAGGGCAAACAGACAGTGGGTGCAAGTGAAGTAGGCAGGTGTCGTGGTTGTGGTGCCCAACATCTAAGAGAAAGTTGTAAGTTTCGAAATGCGACTTGTTATGCGTGTAAAAAAAAGGGGCACATTGCCAAAATGTGCAAGTCGAAGACTCACCAAATTTTTAATGAAGAATCGAGCGATGAAAGCGAGGAGGTACAACGTTTGAATCATGTCTGCGTCGAAGCAGCTAAATCCAAAAAGCATATTTTAGATGTGCTTATTAACAATCGTAGAGTTCAGATGGAGCTGGATACAGGTGCACCCTGTGGAATTGTAAGCGAGAAGACATTGGTTACAATTATGCAAAATCCGAAAATTATAAGAACAGACAGGCGATTCACCAGTTATACGGGACATAAAGTGATATGTCTTGGTCGAGTTGTGGTAAATGTAAAGATTGGCTCAACAACAAAAAAGCTGAACTTATATATCGTTAAGGGCAGTTTTGATTCTTTATTAGGAAGAGAATGGATTTCTCACTTCGTGGATGAGATCAACTTTCGGAAGGTTTTTGGTTCAGCGGAAAATGTCAACAGCATTAAAATGACGACCCCAAAGTTATCAGAAAGCCAGGAAGCCTCTTTGCAACAAACTTTACAGACTTATGATGAAATATTCAGTGATACAGCGGGGAAATTGTTAAGTCCACCTGTTAAGCTCAATTTAAAACCAGAGGTGTCGCCAGTTTTTGCCAGAGCTAGGGAATTACCTATCGCATTGAGGGATGCATATGCAGCGGAAATTGACAAGAAAATTGCAGCAGGTTTTTTTAGGAAAGTTGAATTTTCTGAATGGGCATCTACTACGCATGTGGTAGCTAAGAAAAATGGCAGAATAAGGATTACAGGAAACTATAAGCCAACAGTTAATCCTAGAATAATTGTGGATGAACATCCGATCCCGAAAGCTGAATTTATATTCAATAAAATGAAAGGCGCGAAGTTGTTTTGTCATCTTGATATAACAGATGCTTACTCCCATTTACAAATTGATGACGAGTTGGCACATGCGTTGACGTTAAACACGCCTACTCATGGTTTGATACGGCCAACAAGAGCAGTTTATGGTGCCGCTAATATTCCTGCAGTGTGGCAAAGGGCAATGGAATCCGTTCTTCAGGGTATTCCGAACGTATGTAATTTTTTTGATGACATTTTGATTTATGCCGATAGTTTTGAAAATTTGTTGACGTGTCTTAAAATCACCTTGAATCGCCTAAAAGAAAAAGGACTGAAATTAAACCGCTCCAAATGCGTGTTTGCTGCATCGACTGTAGAATTTTTGGGACACAGGATAGACTGCGATGGCATTCATAAGTCAGACGTACACATTGAAGCTGTAAGGGATGCTCCAAAGCCGAAATCGCATGAACAGTTACAATTATTTCTGGGTAAAGCCACGTACTATGGATCATTTATTCCGAATTTGTCATCTCGGGCAAGACCCTTGCGGGATGTTCTTTTACAAAAACCTTTTCAATGGAATGCAGACGCTGAAATTGCGTATAATGATATCAAGAAGGCACTAATATCGGAACAAGTCTTAATCCCATATGATCCACAGCTGCCCATTTTGCTTGCGACGGATGCTAGTAAGAACGGGTTGGGAGCTGTGCTATCGCATCGTTTGTCGGATGGTACAGACAGACCAATTGCTTATGCGAGTAGGACTTTGACAGCGACTGAACAGAAATACCCGCAGATTGATAAGGAGGCTCTAGCTATAATATGGGCCGTTCAAAAGTTTTTTCTTTATTTATATGCTCGACACTTCACACTTATAACGGATCACAAGCCATTGACGCAAATCTTATGCCCACAGAAAGGTCTTCCTACACTTTGTATAAGTCGTATGGCGAATTATGCGGATTTTCTGGCAAATTTTGATTTTGACGTTACATATAAAACCACAAAAGCTAACGTGAATGCTGACTTTTGCTCGAGGGCTTTAAGAGAGGAAGCCATCTGTCAGGTTGATGCAAAGGAAGAATACGACGAATTTGATAAATTTATCATAAATCAAGTTGAACAACTACCTGTAACTGCTGAAAAAATATCGCGTGAAACACAAAAAGACGACGAATTAGGTGCCATCGTCAAGATTTTGGTTGGCGGCAAGTCCCTTGAAGCATACGGATATAAGTCACCGCAAGCAAACTACAAGATGGCGGGTAGCTGCCTAACGTTTGAGCACCGAGTTGTCATACCACAAAAACTGCAGAATAAAATTCTTAAAGACTTACACGCTGCACACCTAGGAATAGTGAAAATGAAAGGAATCGCCAGGTCTTTTGTATACTGGCCAGGGATAGATCGTGACATTGAGGATGTGGCAAGAAGTTGCGAGGAATGTGCTAAATTTGCAAATGAACCAACAAAATTTGGGGGACATCACTGGCAGTACCCAAAAGGTCCGTGGGAACGCATTCATGTTGATTATGCGGGTCCATTTTTAGGCTCCATGTTGCTCGTGGTTACAGATGCATTTAGCAAATGGATAGAGGTTAAAATCACTTCATCAACCTCTTCGGCAGCAACAATTGCAGTGTTGGACGAACTTTTTGCTAGTTATGGAGTTCCCACGACTGTTGTGTCTGATAATGGTACATGTTTTTCTTCTGCTGAATTCAAAGAATTCCTCACAAATGTTGGTGTTAAGTATCATAAATTTTCAGCGCCATACCACCCCGCCACCAACGGACAGGCGGAAAGATCGGTGCAGACTATTAAAGCTGCTTTAAAATCAATGGGAACAGACAAATGCAATTTGCAAAAGCATCTTAATCAATTTCTTCGACACTACAGAATAGCGCCGCACGCAACAACAGGCAAATCACCGGATATCCTGTTCCTTGGTAGAGCGTTACGTACGCGTTTGGACTTGGTATGGCCTGAAGATGTAGCATCAAAGATGTCTGACAAGCAGTATCTCAAGTTCAATCCAACATATCGAGTTTTTAAGCCAATGCAAAACGTGTACTTCCTATCGAACAATAAGCGAATGGACAAGTGGCTACAAGGTATGATTTTGAATCGCATGGGTGATTTGCACTACGAAGTGTTGTATGATGGAAGGCGTATCAAGCGGCATGTAGATCAACTTCGAAATGCAGAAAGTAAAACGCAAGGAAAGGCGAATGACGTGAAGCACAGTGTACAAGAAGAGCCAAATATGAGGACAGAAACCCGTGCAAACAAATCTTCATCACCTGCATGTTCTTCATGGAATCCTATAAGGCTGTCAACAGATTCTAATTCACTGCCGTCGCAGATGGGTGGCGTAAATGGCGCATGCGTAGAAAATACTCAAGTTTCGAACAGTGCGCGTGCATTGCAGCCTGGGGACACATTACCAGCAGGAACAACATCAACACCGTTGAAAGACATTAATAATTATGAAGTGTTTTCTTCACCAGAAGTAGACTTTTCCGGATTCAGCGTATCTGCGGAGGGTGATAAAAGTGCTTATTTAACTCCAGTAGCAAAACCAACGACTTTACGCAGATCGACCAGGACAAAGCGACAAAGGATCATCTTTTCTCCATAATACTTACCTAGAGGGGAGAGGAAATGTTGTGTATAATCTGTCATCTCTGCTTAATATGTTTTACGTATAGTCTGGCAACGCTATTTTATTTTTATTCATTCTTATATATTCTGTATTCTTGAACATTCTTAGCTTTTGTCAATACAATTTAATTTAACTTAATAAACTTTTTTATACAAAATCTAATTCTGGAATAATCCTGGAGTTTCATATTTAACACCGGCCTTTTGTGATTCCAAGACAAGGTCTTCAATTTTGCTTTGCATATCTGAATGTTTGGACGATAAGAGGCAGATGTCGTCAGCGTAGTCGAGATCTTCCAGATGTTCGGTAAAGTTCCATTGAATACCCCTTTCAATTCAATTACTCCATCCAAAACATAAATTTTGTTTTTATTTTCGACGACTAGACTTGGCTATCGGAAAAGTATCGTAATTTTATTTAAGAATCACTTCAAACTCTACGAATTTCAAATTCACGTTCGTAGCGATTCGAATTCAATAATAGCATTTTCGTAGTTCTTACAAAATGCGTATCTATGATGGAACCAGTGATAGGCCTGATTTTTATAAATTTTGTTGTAGCAGTTTCAGGTTCAAATGGGTAAAAGTAAGCAGATCAGGGGTCAAATCTTATGTTCTGTAAAAGAAACGGCATTAGTACGAAATAAAATTTCGTTGTACGTCAGATACGTGAACGGATACGATGGTAACATACGGCTGAAGACGTAACGTAATTTTAGATTACTCATTTTTTGAAATTTAAAACAGAAAAATAAAATTAAAATTTTGGCTTAATTCCACTTTATCGACTGTTGTTGTTTTTTTATATTTTTTTTTTGCCCAAATATGGCTTTGAAAATTAATCACAACGACAACAACAACAACCTTTGGGCGGATCTACTTTCGGAGATATAGCCATCGGAAGATCGGGATATATCTTTTATAAAAATCGGTATAAGTTGGGAACCCCTGGATAGATTTTAAAAATATTGGTGTCATATGAAAGATATTTTATGAAGCTATATTTGACTGATAGTTTTCGAGATATGACAATTTTTCAAAAATTCACCCCATTTTTTTTCCAAAAAAACTGAATTTTTCCCAAAAAATGTATTATTGACCTATAATTTTAACAACTAAATTAGAAAGCCCATTTTATTTCCTTTCATTTGGTATGCAACATGTATCCGAAATTGCATCATTAATAAATTTTTATAGAAAAAAACAAAGGGACCAAATCAATTTTCTTGAAATTAGGAACTTTAAACAACAACAATGCCAGAACAAACAACAACAACAACAAAAACAACTATCACTACAACAACAACTTGGCTACTACAACAACAAAAACAACGACAAAAACAAAAACAACAACAACAACAACAACAACAAAGAGGATCAGCTACTTATATTAAAAAAATTTAAAATTTTTATTAAAAATTGCGCGCAATTTGGCTAGCAACCTATGTGTTGGATATATTATAGACTGATCCGCTGCCGAAGGCCGCCGCGAAGCCGGTGTCGGATTTTTGGGAGATTTAAATCCTGAGCTGCGGCCGCAGGCCGCAGAAATTGCCACTACTCTTATGTAAAATTACTGTTGTTGAAGTAGTAGTAAAGTTGTTGCTATTGTTGTTGTCTGTTTTGGCATTGTTGTTTAAAGTTCCAAATTTGAAGAAAATTGATTTGGTCCATTTTTGTTTTTTTCTATAAAAATTTATTAATGATGCAATTTCAGATACATAATGCATATCAAATGAAAGGAAATAAATTAGGCTTCCTAATTTAGTTATTAAAATTATAAGTTAATAACACATTTTTTGGGAAAAATAACGGTTTATTGCAAAAAAAAAATCGGGTGAATTTTTGAAAAATTATCATATCTCGAAAACTATCACTCAAATTGAAAAACTTTGTATGGCAATTATATAGTCCGGTACCTTTCATATGACACCAATATTTTTAAAATCCATCCAGGGGTTCCCAACTTATACCGATTTTTATAAGATATATCCCGATCTTCCGATGACTAAATCTCCGAAAGTAGATGCGCTCAGAGGTTATTGTTGTTGTTGTTGTTGTTATTGTAATTAATTCCCTGAGCCCTATTTGGGCAAAAAAAAAAAAAAAAAACAACAATAGTCGATAAAGTGGAATTGTTCCATGTATGTTAATTAACTAAAAAATTCGAAAAAGTAACATTACGTTTCAATCTGTTGTCGAAGTTTTAGAATTTCTTGAGACTTTTTTTTATATATTGTCGTTTGGTAGAATTTAAGTATTGCTAGATCTATTGCGAATTTATCCAGTTGACAGTTGCAAATTCTTTACATTTTGACAGCTATAGTCTGCATTCTACTTTGGTCTTATTTTTGACATTTGTGCGGTGTAAAGAAAATTAGCAATAAATTGTTTTTCTTACCTTTTCCATATTTTCAGTCTTTTCAGGTAAACTACGCGAATCCCAACCAATCTTGCAAACATTTCTGTAAAAAATTTATAAAAGTCATGCTTTTTAATTAAAAAGAATTCGAGTTAAACCGCTGCACTTACCTATGTTTCATTAGCCGAACTGAGGCTGTATTCTGCAATTTCTTATTGCAAACTGTACAAATAGCCACATATTTACCATTGATTTTTGCTGATTGAAATCCTTGTTCACCAAATACACTACCTTGTTTTCTACCCGCCATTTGGAATCTGGAGTCGACACAAAGCGAAACAAGTACAAATGTTGGTCCAAAATGTTTTTCAGTACCAATTGAAATGTCAATTATTCAGGCATGTAAACAAAATATGTAAAGCTTGATTTTTGTGTATTTGGCTACGACCAGAGTGGGCCTGATTGTTGTTACATTTATCACTGCTAGCTTAGCAAAGGGTTTTTATGAAAAATTTGTCACTGGGCGTGGCTTGAAATAACCCATTATGGAAAGAAGTAAATAATTAATAGTAATTCAAATTTGTTCCTAGCTAGCATTATGGGCTGAAAAAAAAATTGAATGTAACAATTTAATTTAATATTGGGTGCTATTATTGATTCCGTCGGAAAGCATTGTACAAATGTTGGTCCAAAATGTTTTTCAGTACCAATTGAAATGTCAATTATTCAGGCATGTAAACAAAATATGTAAAGCTTGATTTTTGTGTATTTGGCTACGACCAGAGTGGGCCTGATTGTTGTTACATTTATCGCTGCTAGCTTAGCAAAGGGTTTTTATGAAAAATTTGTCACTGGGCGTGGCTTGAAATAACCCATTATGGAAAGAAGTAAATAATTAATAGTAATTCAAATTTGTTCCTAGCTAGCATTATGGGCTGAAAAAAAAATTGAATGTAACAATTTAATTTAATATTGGGTGCTATTATTGATTCCGTCGAAAAGCATTTTCCGCGCGGAAGCAAATTTTGCTATTTTTGATTCCGCGAAGTAGATACATCTGTCATCACTGTTCCGCAAAACAGATAAATTTGGCATTCTTGTTTCCGCAAATAATTTTACAAATTTAACAACCCTGACATCGAAGTGACGTTCATTTTTGTGTATTCTTGATTCCGACGGAAAGATATATTTCAGTATTTTCCTTCCGCGAAATTTTTGTGTCGGAAAGACTATAAAAAGTTAAAAATGCATGCTTTTTTGATAATTTTGCTCTTTTTATTGATAAGGAAATTAAGCTAAATATTAAATATCAATTTTAAACACTTTACTACTGCACAATAGTCGGTTTAATTAAAAATTACAAAATTTATTTTTAAAATAAAACTCAAAATTCATAAAACACATTTAATTTTATTTTATTAAAAAAAGAAAACAATTCATCTTTATTTTGATTAGATATACAACTAATATAGAAGAAGTCACTTTCACATCCAAACCTCGCTGCGGTGATCAAACGATGCAATGTAATCATGTAACCAATGGAAAAAAAAAATTTTTCAACAAACACTTTTTTACAAAAACAACTTTATAGAAACACGCGACTTCACCGAACTCTAAAATGTATAGAGAATTAATCTTTAAATCGCACTGAAAAAGCTATTTTATCTACATGAAATTTACAAAAAAATTATCAAAGATTCATAATTTTTCTTTGTTGACATTTTTATTTATTTTTTATCCTTATTCATCTGTCAAAATGTTAGAGATGTTCTTATTACAGGGTTCCCATTATTCTCGTTCGATATTCCTCTTCCGTCGGAATCAAGAATAGTAATTCTCATATCGAACGATATTTCTTTCCGCGAAAATTTCCTTATCGAACGGAATCAATAATAGCACCCATTATATTGGTGCATTACCATGCACTTCAGCTTCTGGGTGAATTCCTCCAATTTTCGCTTTTTTAGAAACGCGTTTTTATAATTTCAATCGCTTTTATTAAACGAAAATTTGTTATATTTTAAAAACTATATTGACTGTCAACTATGCTGCTTCCACCGTACCTTTGTATTTCTTAAAACAAATCATTTTCAAATCGCGTGAAAATCCATTTCATAGCTACTTGCGTGAATGTGATTTATCAAGATCAGATAATTTTTTTTGCCATAAAACCTCGTAGTTGAAAATATATTTCTTTTCCATCCAAACTTGTTTTGGAAGGTGTCAAAATGAATAATCGCCTTTTTCCTTAACCCTTTCGACCCGGAAGAAAACTGTGGGGTACACAATATTTGTGATAGGCTAATCATAGAAACTAAACTTAGGTGAATTGTTTGACCGTCTCCAAATTCAAATTTTCACAACCAGAGGCCCTTCCGGTCTATACTACTAACAGATGTTTTTAATTTGAATTTTCGGGATACAATGTCCTTGGAGTGGTTATAAGAAAAAGCAGTGGTTACTAAAAATTGCATTAATTTTAATAATTCATTCAATTTAGGTGTCGTTGATAACCGAGTTATATTATTCAAAAGTATTTATTCAAAAATTTTTGGGATATATTGTCCCAGCCGGTCCGAAAGGGTTAAAAATATCAAAAAGAAAGCAACTCCTTTTTAAGAAAAAAAAAAAATCATTTTCTTACTTTCTTACCGTAAAAAAAGCGTTCACCATTATCATCTAATACGAATTCGATTCGATCTAAATCGAATTGAGATTTTGCTATTATATACTTATTTTGATATCCAGAATCGAAATCGAAAATTTTTGCAATTAAACTCGAATCAGCCTTATCATCTAATTCGATTTTGATTGCAAAAATTTGCGATTTCGATTCTGGATATCAAAATATATGACAACAAAATCTCGGTTCGATTTAGTTCGAATCGAAATCGAATTACATGATAAGAGTGAATGTTAGATGCATTGTCATGACGCGTCACATACATTTCTGTGGACTTTTGACAAAACAACCTAAGTCGAGATAAGACAATTCTCCAGGATTTTAGTCCTAAATATAAAACTTAAATGCACTTCTATTGGTATAATCGCCATGTCTCTATGATTTCTTCTTCCAGAGATATAAGGGTGTCCTATAGTTCACGCAAGATTTGAACTTAGCGCCATTCGTGCGGTGAAGTGTTATGAACCAAAAGAAAAAAATAATTTGACAGCTGACTTTTTAAGATTAGTAAAAATGTATGGAAAGAGGAGATTCAACGAAATTGAGGCACATTATTGAATAGTAGTCAATCAGTTTTTAGGCTCTCCTGAAAAGTTGCCAATTTCGAGTTAGGTTGTTTTGTCAAAAGTCTACAGATTTGTTTGTATGTAAAAAATTATTTAGGTATACTTATATATAAATTTATTAATATGAAAAAAGACTTTAAAGTTCATTGCGAATTTTTTCGATTTCCAAACGTAGCTTTTGTGACTGCAATATCATAAGTTTGCGTTGTATATCTGAGTTTTCAGTTTGTTTATGAAAATATGCACCCTTTTTTCGATAGAAAAATGTTTCAGCTTTTGTTTTTTCCTCCTCTAATAAAAGCAGCTTCCTAGGACGTCCCACTGCTGAAGCTATGCTTCGCTTTCTGATATTTTTACCCATTCGCAGTTTTTGCAAGAACGTATCTTCATCTTCAATTTCAACATCATCAATATCGATGCCATTGGGGTTACTCTTATTAGATGGCGATAATGGGCTTTCCGTTTCATAGTCTTGAATATGCTTAAGAAAATGATTCAAATGGTGAATTTAATAATGAAATACATACTATAAAAAATTATATCTGGCATACCTTTACTTGTTCATCATATGGGTTGGTATCTCCTGCTGAATCCTTACAATTTGCTTTGCTGTCTTTTTGTTGCGGTTTCGTTTCCAGTAAACTGTCTTCATAGTTATTATCATCTTCAAAAATTTCATTATATTCCTTTGAATTGCAATCTTGCGTTTTTCCCTATTAGAGTAAATTGAAATTTATTTAAAGCAGAACTCTGGCGTTATTTCGTTTTATTAAAAAAAAAAAAAAATGAAATAACGCCCAAAATAAAAACAAAACGCCCAAGAAATATGAACTCGCCCAAAAGCGAAATAACGCCCAAATTATTTTCATATAAATTTGAGTGATAATTGTTTTGGAAATAACGCCCAAAAATTTATAATTCCAAAATGATTATCGCCCAAATTAATGTAAAAAAAATTTGGGCGTAATTTCGTGTTTGTGTTTGGGCGTTACAGTAGACTCTCACAAATTAGGACCACTCGGTTTTTGAGGTGATTTGAATTTCTGAACGTTTTTTTTTTTTTTTTGAATATAAATGAAGTAAATATACTTCAAGAAACTAAAATATAACTCTTATTTTATTTCATGCTACATTTGTTTTTTTTTTTTTTTTTGATTTTTTAAAATCTGATATAATAATATAGTTGATTGAAAATGTTGTCACATTAAAATCTAGGGCCAACCGCTTCCCTTGGACGCCTTCGTAAAGCTCGATCTACTTTCACTTTTCTATAAAGACTACCAAAATATGTGCTCGTGTATCAAATTTCACACAAACTAACCATAAATTAACATAAATGCGTCGAAAAAAAGAGCAAATAGCGAATAACATAGATAAAATTGGTGATTCTCAGTTTTAGTTTTACTTTGTTCAAACAAAATATGTAAAACTAAATTAGGGATTTACAGTGCTAAAATAAAAAAAAAAAAATAAAACGCTCCGAAATTAGAGTTTTCAAATTTAAAGCGTTCAATGTATAAAAAACTCTGATTCTAATTTCTGGAAGAATAGAATTTGTGAGTTCTAAGTTGTGAGCGTCTACTGTATTTGGTTTTTTTTGGGCGTTATTTCGTAATTTGTAAGGCGTTATTTCGCGTTATTTCCTAACGCCTCGAATTTCATGCATCTAGCTTTATTCATCTGGTCATAATCGCAGTTTCAATAGAAAGACAGACACATTTACTAAAACATGAGAATCTGTAAAAATCTGGGAACATTTTGTTGACTTTTGGAGCAGATTGACCAACCATCCATTAATACCTTGCATTTAATGGCCACCCTAATGCACATACATACAAATTTTTTCCATTCTACTTTACGGCTACAACTTACGAAGCACGGATAATATAAAACGTAATAAAGTAGTGAATTCTTTAATTGGCTTACCTTAGGTGAATCCTTTGAACAAATATTTCTGTGAAAATACGACATTATTTTTAATCGTTAAATGTTGAATGAAAATCTCTACCTATGTCCGAGAAGCCGTTTTGTTGCTGTATTTTGTAGCTTTTTATTACAAATTCGACATATTGCTATATTTTTTCCTTCAATTCTTGCCGCCTCATAACCATATAAATGGAATGCAGCTCCTCTTGGCCTTCCCGTCATATTTTGTAAAGACTTGTAAATCCGCTTCACAGCTTGGCGATGGTCTGACGTATACTGAGTAACGTCAATTTTGTATATAATTCACTTACATTTACGTGTGTCAAATACTCGTATCTGACATGCAGCAGGTAAATTTCGTATGTAACTATGGGGGAAACAACCAACCTGTTATTTTTTTACTTTAGCTTTATGAGCTCGAAAGTTTCTTTCGCCTGTTTTCGTAGTTCCATTTTGGAAATAACCTCGTGTCAACGCAAGATTTATTTCTCTAGCGAGTTCTTTGCTAAACATTTAATTGGTAATTGTGAAACTTTTATCAGTAATTTTTGCATATTCATTTCATTTTCGGTCAAATTGACATTTCTGTGAATTCTTTCTATTATTTTCCAACTAGCTGTTTTGTTTTTTTCAAACGTAATGTTTACTTTACGTAGCAAAAATCGAAGGGTATGAGGAAAATCGAATATTAAATAAATATGTTCCTCATTAGGTTTATTGAAATGTGGGTCTGCCTTGATTAGATTAAATAATTTTTTGTTTGTTGAGTTCTGGTCCGCTATAATACAGGTAAATTTCGTATGTAACTACACATGTCATACTACATGTTCATTTTAATAGTGGCGCAATTCCATTTAAAAGTTATGTCATAATATGAATTGGCTGGCGTTTTGTTAGAAATGATTAAAATTCTTCTGTTTTCACGGGAAGTTTACTTGATGGTGTAGAATTGATAACAGTGAGTTGAAAAAGCCATATTTGTCTAATAACCGATTATTATGCAAATAATGTGTATGGCATTACTTTGGCCCTTAAATGGACTTGCTCCACTATTAAAATGAACGACAAATATGTTGCCATGAAATATTTATTAGAAAAATTAAACATTACCAGAGAGCCAACTCTGTACTTCTGTGATTCAGCAAAGTGATAACTTTTTCCTTTTTACGCAGTTTTTTTTTTTTTTTGTTGTGAAAAACCGTTTTTACTTAACCAGAATTGGTCCACAATACAACGGAATGGAGAATATTGCATTTTTCAAAAAACCTCCCATAACTAACCCGTCCATCGTACTTGAATCGAAAAAACGTGCACTTTATCATAGTAACATCAGAATTGATGTAAAAAAAAACTTATTTAATTTTTTACTTTTTTCAAATTTACATTTCACTTAACTTAAGAAGTTAAGGATTCGAAATAGTTTACTAAAAAGTCCACTAGAGATTAATTTAATTATTTTGGTACTAGGAATTTTACAGGAGTTACAAGAGATTACATACAATATTGGGCTTTTATAAATATATTTTGATTCCCAAGCAAAAAAAAATGTTCCGCCACTCTCAAGAATTATTGGGCGTTAGCTCCGTTTTGGTGCAATAAATTGCATCATATATTCTTATTCTAATTGTTTACAATATTTACTTTTTGTTTGCATAATCTTTCCTTATTAATGGCTCTGTGATCTTGAAAATTCTCTATTGTTATCCTAATAATTCAAAGCTTGTTTTGTCTTATGAAATTTGGTTACTGTGCATTATGCTGCAATTAAATTAAATGTACGAGAGTACCTATCGCGATACAAATGGGTTACCATAACTTACAATAATTTTGTACAGCTTAATTTTATCAATATTTTATTGGAAAAATTGAATGGACATTTAATTTGAGAAAATCTACGCTAAGCCTAATTAATTTTTGATTAAATCTTTTAGTGTATTACACATTGCCAAGACTATACGTACACAATTGATTCTAAGCGCTGCTATTGTTGAATATCTCTATTTTGAAGACATTTGCTTTCTCAAATGATATAGTTGAATGTCTCTGATGTTGACAAGCTTATCTTGGAGATGTTCTGAAAACACAGTTTGCATTAAAATATAAAAATATTTGTACTCTTTGCTTATGTTGATCCTTAAGGTACTCCAACATGTGGTGCTTTTTCTTGTGACATATTGTCCAAGACCTCTGTACCCAGCCATCTTCCATAAACTTTGGATTCAAACCATCTCTTTGCAACACCTGTGATTCCATAGCATTCCAATTTTCGAATGCGAATTCAATAATATCTCATGATTAATTTATGGATTGTTTTGAAGTATTAAAATTTTAAAATAAATGCCTTTCCATCTAATAACTAATTTTCAAATAACCCAGAACGGTCCGGATAATCATAGTTTGGCTGTATGTCATGTATTTACACTGACTTTATTTTATAGCACTGACAAGAGGATTCTACGGTAGGCATTTCAAATTTTAATATCTCGAAAATTAAGGTATTGAGAAATTTTATGATTTCGTTATATTTTGGAGTGTTTTTAAGAAACAATCATTAGATCCTGGAACCAGAACCGTAGATTCCTAAACTTACGCATACCATAGGCTTTTTAATTAACATAATTGCTTTCATTTTCATCAACCCATTTGATCCAATTCATATTTTACTTTTTTCGCTTGTAGTGCTACTAAATTTTTTTGCATTCGATAAAAAGCCGCCTTTTCGCGAAAATATTCAATTTCTGCTAAAATACGTTCCTCTGCAATATGGACTGATGCTGGCGTTTCATTCTTGATATCATGTTTTTGTTGAGCCTCTGCATTATTATTTTGCGGTCCGCGTAGTTTTCGTTTAAATATTTTAAAATCACTCGAATCAGT
Source organism: Calliopum simillimum (assembly GCA_951812925.1). NCBI lineage: Eukaryota > Metazoa > Arthropoda > Insecta > Diptera > Lauxaniidae > Calliopum > Calliopum simillimum. The sequence continues at coordinate 111,594,313 of OX638368.1, forward strand.
ATAATCGCCAAATTCCTAAAAATGGAAAATATATGATAAAACAAAAATCTTTTAAATCATTTCAAACTTACAACAGCTGCTTCGTCAGCATACGGATCACAATCCGCTTCTTCACTATAGGAAACAACTTTAGAGCGCGCTTCTCTGCTTCGCCTGGGAATGGTCAATATATTTACATCGTTATGTTCGGTTTTAACAATCACATCAAATTCTTCCTGTTGATAAATACAAAAAGGAACAAAGATTACACTGTATTGTTTTTGCACATGGTAACATACTCAACATACCTCGTCATCTTTAAGCTTTTTAGTGGGGATGTGACATTCCTCAATCGTTATATCTGCTTTACCTTCTGCTTGTCCTTTCAACGTGCAATCTATGTTGTGCTTGTTTTTTAAGTGCCGCAGTATATTTCCAGTCGTGCCCTGATAATTTTGTTCATGCCCACAAATTTTACAACGTACCCGAACTGTACTCAGCTTTTCAAAGTATTTCCAAACAATGCTGACGCGCTTTCTTACGCTCGCAGATAAATCTTCGTTGTCCGAATTCATAGTTATTTATTACAAATATTAAATTTCAAGCTGTAAAATTCAAATCAGTGGACACAAAATTTTTATTCGAGTTTTGTGATGACTAAAAAATTTTTATTGTTGATTCGAGTCGATGGAGATTTTGGAGAGCCGGTTTTATGGACATTATCTTATGTTGCACATAAGCTGAACGACTTATCGTCAAACAGTTTTGATGGGCGATAAATTGTTTGACTTTTTGTGTTTTGGTTTGTACACACTATCAAATTACAAAAATTTATTTGATGAGCTCGCATTTGTTTGGCATCACTAATTTCTCCACCAAAAAAAATGTTTATGGATTTGATGAGTTTTTGATAGTGAGTGTTGGATGTATACACTTGATTGTGTAAACGACCCTATCAAAACTAAATCTGAAAATACAATCTGGCATCACTGTCGTGTGTAACCTTTTTGTAGTTGAGTTTACTTTTATCCTTCTTGCCTTCTTGTGAAGTTGAAATAAATAATTAAATACAAAACACACGTACATTTTATTTGATTGGTTTTTGCTCACACGGACAACAGGTTATGGGCCCAGAGCTGTCTGTGCGCAATCGAATTGAAATCATCAAGCTATCCTTTTAATTATTAATTGATAGTGCAATTGTTCTAACTGTTTTGTTGTTGCTGCTTTGTTGTGACGTCACTTGCTGCGAATTTTATTTTACTGTTATTGGTGCCGCTTGCTACGATTTTTTTTTCTCTTGGTGACGCCGGTTGCTGTGATCGTTTTTTTTTCAAAAATGGAAAAGAAACGAAATATCAAGGTTTTCAATGGCGAAAAATATTGTGTGTGGAAATTGCGCGTGCGCGCTCTACTAGCAGAATTGGATGTGATAAAGGTTATAATTGAAGAGACGCCTACTAAAATTACAAGTGAATGGAGAAAAGCAGAATTAACTGCAAAAAGCGTTATCGTAGAATATTTAGCAGACTCTTTTCTTGGATTTGCAAAACCAGAATATTCAGCATAAGAAATTTTCGTAAATTTAGATCGCATATACGAACGGAAGAGTCTTGCAACGCAATTGGCCATTCGGAAAAAGTTACTAGCATTGAAACTTCAAGGTGACATGACTTTGTCAAAACATTTCACCATTTTTGACGACCTTATTGCGGAGCTTCTAGCTGCAGGTGGAAGATTAGAAGAAGCTGACAAGGTATCCCATTTGTTACTCACGTTACCTTCATCATATGATGGAATAATAACTGCAATCGAAACACTTGCTGAGGAAAATTTAACTTTAGCATTTGTAAAAACAAGACTCCTTGATCAAGAGGTGAAAATCGTTACTGAGAGCCGTGATACCAGTGCAAAGGTGCTTCATGTAGGAAGGAACAATTGGAAGACTTCTCGAAAATATCGTCAAGGCCAATTCAAAGCCAGAAATTTTCAAAGTGGTAATAAGCAAATCAAGTGCTATTTTTGCGGAAGGAAGGGCCATAAAAAGACAGAGTGTTTTCACTACAAGAAGGTACTTCAGAATGATAGTAAAAGTAAAACCGTTCAAGCTGTACAGTTGCCTGAGCCGTCATCATCAAATGCTGCAACCTCTGGTTTTGCCTTTATGGTTGGTGATTGCTGTATTGAGGATGTTAATAAAGGTGTCACTTTTCTTCTGGATTCCGGAGCATCAGATCATCTCATCAACAGAAGTGACTTAACCGGTGCTTTCATCGAGCTGCAGATACCAACAAAGATATCCATTGCGAAGAATGGATCTTTCATATCTGCTACAAAGAAAGGCAACATTCGAGTAGTTACCAATATGGGTATGGAAGGAATACTTGAGGATGTTCTTTACTGTCCAGATGTGCCATACAATTTACTATCAGTGCGCAAGATGCAGGAGGCTGGTATGACTATTATTTTTGATAAAAATGGTGCAGAAATTAGAAAAGATGGTAAAACCATTATTAAAGGTAAACCTTTGAATAATTTGTTTAGTGTCCATTTTAATTTAATTTCTTATAGTCAAGCACTAGGTACTATAAGTAATAATTATCAACTGTGGCATCAGCGTTTGGGCCATATTGAAAAATCAAAATTTTTAGAACTGAAAAACAAGCGTATGGTTAATGATATTGATCAAATAGAGAAAATAACACCAAGTGATAGTTTGTGTGAAGCTTGTATAAATGGTAAACAAGCAAGATTACCATTTAATAAAAAGAAAAATAAAAGTTTCGTAATAAGACCATTATTTATTGTACACTCAGATGTGTGCGGTCCAATCACTCCTGCAACAGTTGATAATAAAAATTATTTTGTCTTTTTCATTGATGAAAAGACCCATTATTGTGTTACTTATTTAATCACTTATAAATCAGAAGTATTTTCTGTTTTTAAAGATTATATTGCAAAAAGTGAGGCACATTTCAATTTAAAAATTGTTAATTTGTATTCTGATAACGGAGGGGAGTATTTATCAAATGAAATGAAAGAGTATTGTGTTGATAGAGGCATAAGTTATCACTTAACAATTCCTCGAACTCCTCAATTAAATGGTGTATCCGAACGCATGGTAAGAACCATTACAGAAAAAGCTCGTTCGTTGATATTAGGTGCTAGCTTACCCAAATTGTTTTGGGGTGAAGCAGTTCTAACTGCTACATATTTGATCAATATAAGTCCCACTAAAGCTTTGATGAAAGATAAAACACCATTTGAATTGTGGCATGGTAAAAAGCCACAAATAAAATATTTGAAAGTATTTGGTGCTACTGTTTATGTACATAATAAAACCATGAAGACAAAATTTGATGAAAAATCATGGAAAGGTATATTAGTTGGGTATGGACCCAATGGGTATAAAGTTTGGGCTGTAGAGGCTGAAAAGTTTCTTATGGTTAGAGACGTTATAGTAGATGAGACAAATTTTTTAGTATCAAGGCCAGAACTTGGGCTAGAAGGGGCTAATTCTGAAAACCCCAGTAAAGAAACTGGTGCATCTGACTTATGGTCAAAACCAGTAGATGAGTCTCAGAAATCTGATCTTAGTAAATCAGATAGGCGAAGCTTGAAAGAAACTGGTGCATCTGACTTATGGTCAAAACCAGTAGATGAGTCTCAGAAATCTGATCTTAGTAAATCAGATAGGCGAAGCTTGAAAGAAACTGGTGCATCTGACTTATGGTCAAAACCAGTAGATGAGTCTCAGAAATCTGATCTTAGTAAATCAGATAGGCGAAGCTTGAAAGAAACTGGTGCATCTGACTTATGGTCAAAACCAGTAGATGAGTCTCAGAAATCTGATCTTAGTAAATCAGATATGCGAAGCTTGAAAGAAACTGGTGCATCTGACTTTAGGTCAAAATCAGTAAAGACTCAGAAATCTGATCTTAGTAAATCAGATATGCGAAGCTTGAAAGAAACTGGTGCATCTGACTTAAGGTCAAAATCAGTAAAGACTCAGAAATCTGATCTTAGTAAATCAGATATGCGAAGCTTGAAAGAAACTGGTGCATCTGACATACGGTCAAAATCAGTAAAGTCTCAGAGATCTGATCTTAGTAAATCAGATGTGGAAGTATTTGAAGAAGTAATCCCTACTAAGATTACAAAGTTAGATACCAAACCAAACGAATCAGTAATCAATGAACCTAGAAAGAGTGATAGAATTAGAAGTCGTCCTCCTATCCTTGATGACTATCTTATGTGTGCACAGTCTATAATGTGTAATGTTCCTACTTCATATCAAGAAATTAAGGATAGAGATGACAGAATTCTTTGGGAACAAGCGATTAGAGATGAAATTAATTCTCTTCTCACAAACAATGCATGGTCATTGGTATCGAAACCAGAAAATAAAAACATTGTTGATTGTAAGTGGGTGTTTACAATTAAAAATGATGAGTTTGGAAATCCTTTTAAATATAAAGCTCGTCTTGTGGCACGAGGCTTTAGTCAGGAATATCTAGTAGATTATAATGAAACTTTTGCCCCAGTGGCCAGAATCTCAAGTTTTAGATTCATTTTAGCTTTTTCGAATCAATATAATTTACTTGTCCATCACATGGATGTAAAAACTGCCTTTTTAAATGGCGTTTTAAAAGAAGAAATATATATGAGAGTACCGGAGGGTATAAAATGTGAAAAAGATCAAGTCTGTAGGCTGCACAAATCTTTATATGGCTTAAAACAAGCTGCAAGGTGCTGGTTCGAATTATTTGAAGTAGCACTTAAAGGAATAGGTTTTATAAATTCATCAGTAGACCGCTGCATTTATATTTTAGATAAAGGAAATATATTTGAAAACATTTATGTAGTCCTCTATGTAGATGATTTAGTGATTGCCACTGCTAAAATTGAAACTATGAACAGTTTTAAAAGTTATTTAATGAAAAAGTTTCGAATGGTAGATTTGAATGACATAAAACTTTTCTTAGGAATCAGAATTCAAAGGAATGCCGATTCAATTACCCTTGATCAGAGTGCATATATAAAAACTGTTTTAAGAAAATTTAAAATGCATGAATGTAATCCTTTGAGTACACCACTGCATAGTAAAATAGACTATGAAGCTTTAAATTCAGACGAGAAGTATGATACCCCTTGTCGAAATCTTGTTGGATGCTTAATGTATATCATGGTTTGTACTCGTCCTGATTTAAGTACTGCTGTAAATATTTTGAGTAGGTATGTTAACAAAAATAATAGGGAATTGTGGCAATGCCTTAAAAGACTATTAAGATACCTTAAAGGATCAATGAATATTAAACTAACTTATGTTCGAGGTAGCTATAGTGATATTCTCAGTGGCTATGTTGACTCTGATTGGGGTGGTCATGATAGTGCAGATAGAAAGAGCACAACAGGTTATTTATTTAAATTATTCAACCAGTGTACGATATGCTGGAGCACAAAAAGACAAACGTCAGTAGCAGCTTCATCTACCGAAGCCGAATATATGGCTCTTTTTGAGGGTGTCAGAGAGGCGTTATGGCTAAGATCATTAGCTAATAGTATTAAAATTGATATTTCAAAACCTATAATATTATATGAAGATAATAATGGTTGTATCAATATTGCAAACAATCCTTCTAGCCATAAGCGATCAAAACATATTGATATAAAATATCATTTCTCTAGAGAGCAAATTGAAAAGAATGTAATTAAACTTGAATATATTCCTACAGGTAAACAATTAGCTGATGTCTTAACAAAGCCGCTACCAACAGTAAAATTCTTGGAATTTAGACAAGAAATGGGTCTCAAAGAATAACTTTAAAATACCATGTAAAATTGTATTTTATCATAAATAAGAAAATATTCAATAGTTTGATTAGGTTTTTCTGGGTTTTTCCTAATCCTTTGCAACAAATGTTGGACTATTTATGTATTACCCAGTAAACACAAAGAAGGCATTTATATTTATTATTTGTTTATGTCTAAAAATGATAGTTTATAATAATCTTTGTATGTATAACTTTTATTTTTTATTCCGATTTATTTTTGAGGGGGCGTGTTGGATGTATACACTTGATTGTGTAAACGACCCTATCAAAACTAAATCTGAAAATACAATCTGGCATCACTGTCGTGTGTAACCTTTTTGTAGTTGAGTTTACTTTTATCCTTCTTGCCTTCTTGTGAAGTTGAAATAAATAATTAAATACAAAACACACGTACATTTTATTTGATTGGTTTTTGCTCACACGGACAACAGTGAGTACGCTTCTTCTAAAAATTTGTCAAAAACTTTGAAGAAAATCAAAAAATTTTGACTTTTCGCTGATTTGACGAGTGATTTGATAAATTATTTGAAAATGTGAACGCAAATACATTTTTCTGTATGCGTATTTTCATTTCAAAAAAAGATTTCAACGAGTGCACATCGCTTTGATGATGAAAGTAAAGAGGCATATAATTTTTTTTTATACTTACTTATTATATTTATTTTAAGTAAGGTTGTGGTTGAAAGAAAGCTTAAATAATTTAATTCAATTATTAAATAACTTTTTAGCCAATTTTTTAGTAAAATAGTAACAAAATAACTTCAAGTTGTATTTTCAATGGATGGAATAATTTATTTCTGTAAATAAAATTTAATTGATAGTATTTCCACTACATTTTATAATTAGTTTCCTTGGTTTTCATCGACGCTTCAATATACATAGCCAAATTCATCCGCTATTGCGATGTTACTTCATCGGCGTACAAAGCAAAACTGAAATTTGAGGAATGATTTGATGGTGTGTACACTCAGAGCTCAAAATTAGTGATGCCAAACAAATTCGAATTCATCAAATTAAAAATCACAAAATTTGAAAGTGCGAACAGCCCTTTTATGGCAGGGTGCCCGTGTGTCTTGGACAGCAGCGTACGTAGTTATCACTGTTCTTCTAAAACGAGTTTGTGTGTCATCTCCTTATTAAGGTAGTGCCAAATTGTCAAAACGAGCAAAGCGGAGACAAAAAAGTATCAAGTTCTGTCAATGAGAACATAATAGAAACAGCAAAATTGTTGTTGTTTTGCTAGTTAATTTTGACAGAACTTGCTACAAAATAAGAAGAACATGAAAGGCCCTCTGACGTTGGCGCTACCTCTTTAATTGTATCATGGCGCAACTATGTTAAAGTCTGAATATTAGCTGTGCTTAAAAAGCTGATATTCAGTGTAGTATGGAAACATCAACAGTCTACTTTGTGCTTAAATAATTAAACACGCAAAGTTATCTCAGAAGGGTTTAAAAAAACACTGAAAACTGTCATCTAAAACACAGCTATTATTATTTGTTGACTAAATACAAATAATTTCCTATTTAATTTTAATTAAAATGATTAAGCATAAAAGAATTGTTAAGTCCTGATTAATTATTAAAAGTCACTTTTCATACCTTTTAAGCCTTAATTATTTTATTTTATATCTTTGTTCATTAATGTCGTTTTCCATTGGGAAATCTAGATTTTGCTCTCAGATCAAAAATTTTTCTTGCTGAATGGAACACGAAAACAGAGCAAGTTTTAAGGGCCGTCCACTCGCACAGTTTTACCTCAAGACTGGTTTGTGCAGGTAACTGCCATACCTAAATTGGAGCGTCAGCGTTATTTTACCGTCAAAAATTTCTCATGCACATACAATTTGTATGGCGCATACCGAATTTCCAATTTTGACAAAGCGTTATGGAGTGAAGTTAGCTGCAGAAAAGTAAAGCTGGTAAGGGTGTAAAATTTGGCCTGGCCAAACATTAAATTCCCTACACTGCAGTATTTTTAAAATTTTGCTCATATGGGAAGTGCTACGCCCTCTTGTCCGAGTTCACCCAGTTTTTGTTCAGAGCTTGCATTTATAGATTTTAGTGTCTGAGTGAAAAACGTTTTCAGTATAGTGTTTTGAAGTTTTTGCTTATATAGGAAGTGCCACGCCCTTTTGTCCGAGTTCCTCTAGTTTTAGCTTAGAGCGTGCATTTATAGTCTGTAGTATTTGAGTGAAGTTTGGTCGGATTATCTCAAAAAACTCTTTCAGTATAGCGTTTTGAAGCTTTTGCTTATATGGGAGGTGCCACGCCCTCTTGTCCGAATTTGCTCAGTTTTTTCTCAAAGCTTGCTCTTACAATTCTTATTTTTTATTCGTATTTTGGTTGCATTGTCGTGAAAAATACTCCTAAAATTGCATTTTGAATATATTTTTTGTATGGGCGGTAGGCGGGTCCGTTGACCGATTTCGCTCATTTTCAATCCCCCGAGCTATCTTTGGCGACGGAGGCAGTGTACCAAATTTCATTGAAATATCTTGCTCAGTTTTCCCAAAAAGTGTATTTCAACACACAGCCAGCCAGCCAGCCAGACAGACGGACATGGCTATATCGACTCAGGAGGTGACGATGATCAAGAATATATATACTTTTCTATATCTGCCACGCCTCCTTCTCTGCGTTACAAACGGAAGGACAAAGTGAATATACCCTGGGTGTAGGGTATAACAAATTAGAGCAAAGAAAACAAATTGTCTGCTGTTCTATTACTAGTATAAGCTGTGTTTCTGACGGCAGTTTATCTGTGCTTGAAGTGTGCTAAGGGCAGTTTATCTGTGCTTGAAGTGTGCTTAGCACAAGCACTGATAAACTGTCGGCAGCGTGTTAACATAGTGTTAACCCAGTCCTTCTAAAACGACTTTGCTTTGCTTGTTTTGCTTTTCGTTTCTGCACCGCTTCCTTCCGCTTGCCAGGAAACAGATATACTTTGTGCTTGAAAATTATACACTCATATTTTTCTGTGTTAAATTAAGCACTTTTTTGTTGCTTTCCCATACGAGACTCATGCAGTTTTTGCAAAAGTTTTCCATTTTAAAATGAATATCTTTAATGGTTAACGTGAATAAATATTCCCGGGGAATTTTTTCAGGCTAAAAATGCAGAAAATTCTATAGAATTGGTGTGCTTAATTCAAAAAAAAAAATCCTTTGGGTAGAAAATAAGTTATTATAAATTTGAATTTGGTTTTTATGCTTAACACACGCATGTCCAACGCTGTCAACTCGTGCGACACTGGCTTGTTGCCAGTAGCTGCCATCTCCTTTCGGCGCTCCCTCGCTTTGACGGATATGCGACTTTTTACATCACGCCACACCTGCAAAGGACACATATAAATATATATTTCGAGTTACTTTTAACTTTACTTACAACACACGACACAGGCAAGTCTGTGCAGTTTTCAGTATACTTCATTTTCACAGAAACATGACGTCTAGCAAACATTTTATTTTCATTTGAATTGTTTTTTCTTTTGTATATTTTCCAAAATAAATCAATGAAAAAACGCATAATTTTCATGACAGAGCTATCACATGCAATATAAATGCATTTGAAGACTGCAATTTAAGCGACAGATTGAAGGCACGGCCTGTACGCCGTCCACACGTTCCAACTTGCCTGCGCAAGCTTAGTTTGCACAAAAAAATCTTTGGAAAGTCAAAGAAAGCACAGGCCTCACTTTTGAACTGTGCAAACTTGACTTTTGCCGTCCACACGTACAGACTTACCTGCACAAACCAGTTTGCCCAGGTAAGGCTTGAGGTAAAACTGTGCGTGTGGACGGCCCTTTAAGGAGCTCTGCCTGCTCCTCCCACTTTTTGTTGGCTTCAACCCGATCATGCAAGCCACAGAACCTGCCTTCTGCTAAACCTTTGCAGTGGACAAAGAAATCAAGCATTTTGTTTAGTTGGTCTGTGGTTGCAAGGCCGGCTCTTTTTCTTTTTCCTTCCATATTATTTTTTGTTTTTTATTAGATTTTATTGACGTTTTTTTAAATACGAATTTGAAATTGAATTTATTTATGTCATATTTTGACGTAGTTTTTATTTATTTATTTTTTTTATTTATTTATTTTAACTAAAGTACAATAAGACAAGATATCTTTTATAGAACACTATGTATGTATGTATGCATTCTCATTTAACTCCTAGGAGGAGCATAGGGCCAGTATGAAAGCTCTCCATTTGTCACGATCCCTTGCGATGACTTTAATCTCTTGCCACGACTTTCCCGATTCTTGGATTTCTTTTTCCTGCGACCTCTTCCAGTTGGTTTTGGGTCTACCACATCCTCTACTGCCTTGTCGATTCCACTCAAGGGCCTGGCGACAAACTTCGCTGTGTGGTTTCCGGAGGGTGTGACCAACCCATATCCATTTGCGCAGCTTGACCTCGATTGCTATAGCCCTCTGATTGCATTTTTGATGTAGCTCGGCATTTGATATAGTGCGAGGCCACCAAACCTTTAGTATTCGCCTTAAGCATTTGTTGACGAATACTTGCAGCTTGTTCGTTAGTTGTTCAGTAACAAGCCACGTTTCGTACCCATATAACAAAACCGATTTCACATTGGAATCAAAAATGCGCACTCTCGTTTTGGTGGATATAACGGATGAAGACCATATTTTGTTCAGTTGAGCAAACGCGCTTTTTGCTTTTGCTATTCTTGAGTTGATCCATGGAGATAATGCTGCCTAAATACGTGAAGCTATCGACGTTTCCGATGTCATCACTGCCAGCTTTAAACGTGATGTCATTGCTTGCGTTTAGCTTCATGCTTTTAGTCTTGGATACGTTGATTTTTAGGCCGGCCTTTTGTGATTCCAAGACAAGGTCTTCAATTTTGCTTTGCATATCTGAATGTTTGGACGATAAGAGGCAGATGTCGTCAGCGTAGTCGAGATCTTCCAGATGTTCGGTAAAGTTCCATTGGATACCCCTTTTGGCCTTATTAAGAGCTTTATCCAGGATATCATCAAGAACGATAAGGAAGAGTGATGGTGATAGTAAACACCCCTGCCGTACGCCTGAATTAGTGGTGAATGTCTGTGACAACAACCCATTGTGTAACACACTGCATTTAAAGCCTTCATATTGTGCACATACTAAGCTTATGGCCTATGCGGCAATACCTCTTCGTTGCAGTGAAACCCAGATGTTTTCTCGGGAGACACTGTCGAAGGCAGTGCTATAGTCTACGAAGACAAGTTGAAGTGCAGCACGCCACTCGCATGTTTGTTCGACAATTATTCTGAGGGTGTTGATTTGATCCACGCATGATCGGAATGGCCGAATCAAGTTTTTCGCTTACCCTGTTCAGAAGCACTTTCGTCAATACTTTTGACGGTACTGAGAGCAAGGTAATGCTTCTAGTTTCGGCACTCGCTTAGGTCACCTTTTTTAGGTAGTTTGACTAGCATGCCATGTAGCCAATCTTCTGGCAAACGCTCTTCGCTCCAGTTTTTGGTGAGCAGAGGATGGAGAATTTTAGCTGATGTTAAGGGGCATGCCTTTAGCAGTTCAGCTGTTATTTGATCTATACCGGCGGCCTTGTTGTTTTTCATGCTTTGGATAGCTTTCATCGATTGTAGGCGGTGGTGTTTGTATTCGACTACTACTGCGAGTCACTGCGGCAGTTGTAGTTGGGGATTCTGGTTGTGGGGATGTGGTAGACATGGGATTTAGTATATCACAAAAATACTATTTCCATCTCTTTAGTTGTTCGTCCGCGGATGTTAAGAGATTTCCATTCTTGTCTTTGATAGGGCGGCTCTGTTGGAGTTTTCTGCCAGATAATCTGCGGGTGATATCGTAAAGCTGCCTGAGATTTTGAGCACTTGCAGTGCTTTCGGCTTCGCTCGCGAGGTCGTTATACGTTCTTCTTTTGTCTTGTCTGCACGATCGCCTGACTTCTTTACTGAGAGAGTTAAAGACCTTTTCGGCGACGTTCTTTTGCGCTCTAGTTTTAGCGTCGTCTCTCAGTTTTTTTGCGTTTCTTCTTTTTTCAACAAGACCCCACGTTTCCTCGCTCATCCAGTGCTTCTTGTTCGAGGGTCGAAACCCAAGTATTTTTTCACTGGAGTTTAAGAAGGCCGTCTTAACTGCCCTCCATGATGTTTCAATACTTCCACCACAATCGAACGGAGCTGTTTTAAGTTCTTCTACGAAAGATCTGCGTATCTCGTCGTTCTTAAGCTTAAGCACTTCGAATTTTTTTGCTACAGATTGTTTGCTGGGACGTTTATTAGTGGCAAGTTTTAGTCGAATGACCACGACGAGAAGATGGTGGCCGGAGCCTATGTCAGCGGCCCTCTTTACTCCCTCTCCATTTTCTGCTAATGCAGAAGTGGTCGATTTGGTTTTCAGTTATGTTGTCTGGAGACACCCAAGTAGCTTTATGGCATTTTTTGTGTGGGAATAGTGTACCTCCAACGACAAGACTGGCTGTATTGCAGGCGTCAATGAGAAGCTCTCCATTGTCGTTTCTCGTACCCAAACCATGTCTTCCAATCACGTGCTCAAGGTTAAGGTTTTCTGAGCCTACTTTGGCATTCAAATCGCCCATAACCATTATGATGTCGTTTTTGTGAGCACTGTTTATTGCTGCGGCGAGCTGGCTGTAGAATTCATCTTTGGTTTCTCTCCCTGCCAACTCGGTGGGCGCGTATGCTTGAAAGATGGTAATATTTCTTGCGGGGGTTCGAAATCTGCACCAAACGAGCCTTTCGTTTACAGGTTTCCATTCCATAACTGCCTTTACTGCAGTTTTACTTAACAAAAATCCAATTCCATCCCTGTGGATGTCATTTTGCGCTCTACCAGAGTATAGAATTTTTTCGCCGGCACCGTTCCATCTACACTCGCTTAATCCCAATATCTCAACGTTGAATTTGTGGAGTTCTCTAACGGCTTGGTGTATTTTGCCTGGTTCATTTAGAGTGCGGACATTTCAAGAGCCGATGCGTGTTCGAGTTTTCATCGAAAGGATTTTAAAATTTTGAGAAACCATATGGTCAATCTCAAAATCTGCCACGTGACATTCGTACGCTGTTTTTTGGTCATATCTATGTTAAATAAGTGAAATGTTCATGATTTAAGAATTTTATATTATTGAGCTTCTTGAGATACACATTTCCTTCGAACAAAGAATTATTATAAATTGTGTGGTTTTCGTGTTATTAGCAGTCAAACTTCTCTGCCACGTGACACAAATTTGGAAGTCATTTTAGAGGTGCACATACATTCATCGAAAATTCTGCGCTTCTACCCAACCGATTGATCACAAATTTTTATGCGTTAGAAATGAAAGATGAATTAAGAGAACTGCATTCATGATGGTCGTTTAAGCTTATGTGGAAATGATTTAAGAGCAAAAATATTGTCGCTGCCACGTGACATACAAAATCTGCCACGCTACACCGTCTGAAAAATTGTATAAAAAAATGAATTCATACCCTTGTGAATGTTCGTAACAACAAATAGAATGAAAAAGAGCATTAAATTATGTATGCCTACTTCGCTAAACCTGCCTTTAGCTTCATTTTACCCAAGTTTCCCATTAGGTTAGGCGCCAGACGGACTTGAGTATAAAAAATATGAGAACCGCAATCTGACCCTAGATTCTTATTGGTAGTACTCCAAGTTACTAAAAATAGGATGATGCCAGAATCTGCGACGGTCCATTTTTTTTAAATCCCCTATCCCCCATCCAGGCCTACCATGGTTTTCCGTGCTAGTTTTTTATGGCCGTTTATGATGGACTTAGATCTGCTTATTACGAATCTGAGTTTGGTTTTTTTATCACGTCTGGTTCCTGAGTTATCCTTGCTTAAAAATGAAAAAATCACTGTTTTGGAATCTACTTAAAGCTACATTACAAAAGCAGAAAAGGGTATCATTGATTTTTTTCAATGGATTTGGATAGCCAACTGTATTCACAAGAAGCCATACTGACGCTATTTTTTGGTTGTATTACTTTTTTACGAGACATAGGCCATTACAAAAAGGGTTTTTTCAACGCCATACAAAGGATTAATGATTTCATGATTTTAGATTTTAATACATATCTCACAAACTATGCGAGCGATTTTGATGAAAATTAATGGAAGGATGACGAACATAAATACCTTACGGTGGGTGGAAAGAAGGTGAAATTCAATAAGTGCCACGCCCACTTTTTCACTTATTAAGTTATACGATCACATGGCAGCGGCTCTTTTCTTCTTGTATTGCTCAAATGTTACATCTTCTTTGAGCTTTTCGGTGTAATTTTTATTCATTTCAGCCTTGGTGAGGCGATCCTGTGCAACAAATTGGTAATTGAAATCAAAAAACAAAATATAAGATTTACTGTGACAAATCTCTGTCACGTTACACATATATTATGGTCTTTTAGAGAAAGAAGGTTTCTAAAAATTGCTAAAACTTAAGTGTAGTCAAGATGTATCCATAGTCTGTTCGTCAGAAATGCAATTGCCGTCAAATTAGATAGCGGTTAAAGTGCTATTAAAAACTTTTTCCTATTTTGTATCTGCCACGTTACCTTTAAATTGCGGCTGTTTTCATTGTCATAAAATCAGCTTACCAAAACATTTTTTTTTAACATTTTATTATTTATTTATATAATGGTATAATTTCACATAACTAGCCACAATAAAAAAAAGCATCACGTGAATTGAATTTAGCGGTTCTTACTTTTTTTCCAGAGCACTTTATTCCACAGATATAGAAATACCTCCTAACGCTAGATAGTACAAAACATGATCTTTCGACACATGCAAAAAAAAATTTAAAATACTGGAAACAAAAAATTTTTTCCTGGTTTACTTTTTTGTGATTTTGACCATATTGGTTCCAGTTATAGGAGAATAATAGAAGGAAGATAAATAATTCTCGAAACTAGATCACAATAAAGCATAATGCAGATATACAGAGACTAGATTTTTATTTAACAATGTCTGACTAGAACTAATTATCTTTTATTCATCAAAGCCCGCTTCAACTCGATAATATTTCTTAATTGTTTAACTATGGTAGGGAGTGAGTTCCACAATACAGCTGCGTGCATAAAAAATAAGCGCCTACTGTTGAGGTAATTAAACCGCGGAACAACTAAATTAAATGTCCGTGTGCTTTGAAAGTGATGTAACTTCTCGTACAGATAGTTAGGTTGTTTTGTTAACATTAACTTTTTAATAAAAATTAAATTACGCATATCCAGCCAAGGTAAGTAAACCGTACGTCTGATATATGATCGTATTTGCGACGTCTAAATATATACCTAAGTATAAATAATATATGTAAATATTTTCACCAAAAAGCATAAAAGGCTTCAATAAAGCCATAGCCAGTATGAAGCGCATGCCAAAAGGAGTGTAAGATGCACTTGCCCATAATTTCCGTAACCCAGCATATACTCTGCCAGTGATAAAGTGAACACGACCTACCGGAGAAAGTTTACTATCCATTACGATTTCCAAGTTTCGAACCGAAGTGCAATATTCAATAGTGCGACCATCACAATTGATTGGCGGAAGCACATCTAAACTTGGCAATGCTTTTGCGAACACCAAACATTTAGACTTCAGTTTCTAGAACACTACTCAGAAATTCTTTGAATATCCTCATTTAGTCGGTTAGCAGCATCCTCTATTAACCCCAGTGGCCTGGAAATGTAGATCTGCACATCATCCGCGTATAGATAGTTTGACAACAATTTTCGTTAAAATTTAAAAA
The DNA here is from genome assembly GCA_951812925.1 of Calliopum simillimum. Lineage (NCBI taxonomy): Eukaryota > Metazoa > Arthropoda > Insecta > Diptera > Lauxaniidae > Calliopum > Calliopum simillimum. The sequence goes on from OX638368.1 coordinate 111,609,877, forward strand.
ATTTTCTAACACTAAATTTTGTGAATAATGTTGTTAACTATGATTTTGGGAATACCACTTTCGTTATCGCAAGCTACAATCGTTTTTGCAGTTCTTCAACCTGGTTTTGGCACAACTTCGTCATTTCCAACTCGGTTTGCAACGGCTGTAAAGCGGAGTATACACTAGCGATCAAGTTCGTTAGTCGAATATGGCCAACCGTTCGTTTTTAACCGGTTCAGACCGGTTCAGATGCCCCCTAGCGGGAAAATTTCTCGTTAATTTTTGCCAAAAAAGGTTCAGGGATTTGCTTTCTCCTGTTTTGTTATGACCTCATTGACAATTGATGTACTTTTTTGACACTTTGAATTGTCAAAAAAGTACATCAATTGTCAATGTCACTCAACGCAAACCGAATTTTGGCAGCACTGGTCGAAAGAATGGTTCAAAATGATGCTATCGCTCTCTAACTCAAAAAGTCAAATAAAGAGAGGAGTATAGTGTAAAGTCAGATATTTAGTGATGGTAATTTTAATTTAATGAAATAAAAAAATTAAACATAAATAACAAAAATACTTTATTTTTAAGTATTCCGTTTGATGTAATAAATTTTTATTTAATATTTGTGTATAAAAAATTGAAATTCGTGGTGGGCCCATTAGTTGTGAGAACAAATACAGCCGATCCTTCAAAATGACGGGACGCGATTGGAATCATCACATTTTTCATTTAAAAATAAATAAATAAATATCAAAACAAATGGAAAATAAAACTGATGATGCTGAAAGCAATTCAGAGTACTCCGATTTTGGTAATACCGACGAATCTTTTGATCAAATTGAATCCGGTCGGAAATATAGTTTTGTATGGAAATATTTTCATCAAATTAAGAATTCCAAAAGTTTCGAATGCATTATTTGTAATGGTTGCGTAGGACATCAAACTAGTAACTTAGCACGACATCTCTCATTCACGCACAATATTAAAAATCACACAGACGTAAGTAAAACATTTTCTGAGGAGTCGTACCAATAATTCCATTATTATATTGCATTTATAGACCGTAAACAATAGCAGTGGAAAACGCGGTCGTCCTAGCAAGAGTTTTATTTGGAAGTTTTGTACAAAGCAAGATAAAAAACACGCACTTTGCAATTTGTGTAACAAGGTTCTGTACTTTGGTGGTGGAAATACTGAAAATATAGCGAAGCATTTGCGTAGAAAACATTCAAGTTATATTGAAGCAGACGGAGTCGGAAGGGTAAGTTAGAAGTATATACTATAGTTAGGTTCGAAAAAGTTTTCGAAACAGTTTTTAAGCGACTAGCACTCAGACTTGATAAATACAAACTTCACTAAACTGCTACTTGAGGCAAGTATCAAGAACTTAGTGGCCTACTTACATCGTATCGCGAATCACACCGAATGCCAATTAATATTTGACTTCAGCGGTTTTTCCTGATTGCCACATAATTGTGTGATAACACACGCCACTCCAATCTTTGTCTATTTATTGATTTAGTTTCGATTAATCGATAGTAAATAAAGTACGGTGATAGTATTAATACATTCATTTCAAGTTCTTTTTTTTTTTTTTTTTGATTGTAGATTTAGGTTGGCTGAACATAAATGATCATATCGCCAGGTTGTATCCAAAAAATTAGGTTGTATCCAATTAAACAGGAAGTATCCAAAATATCAGGTAGAGTTTGAAATAGTGGTTAAAATCCAAATACCAGGGTGTATCCAAAATAACAGGTTGTATCGAAAATTGGAGATATGATTCCAATTATTTAATATCAATGCGAGTAAAAGGAATAGGATTTATAGAAAAGGAGAAGCTTCGTAAAAGTTTAAATGTAAACAAATAATATTAAAAAATAAAGTTAAATTAAATCAAGAATATTGGCTTTTTTAATGAATTTGATTAAATAAGTGTATAAGTTCAAGTCTTGTGTGCGTAGAAGATCAGAGAGATTGGAGAAGTCAGAGAAAAAGTTAAATTTAGAACGAATATTATTAAACTTGGAGCAATCAAAAATCAAGTGTTGGGAATCCTCAACAACATTACAACAGTCACAAAGATCCGAATCAGCAGCCCTTTTCAAATGAAGATATTTTTTGTCATAGGCATGTCCAGCAAGCAATCTGTTTATAGTTTTTAAGTCTTGTGGATCAGGAATAGCTCGATGATACCAAGGTTTAGTTGAGATATTAGGAAAAATGTTGTGAAAAAATTTGCTCTTAGTTCATGAGACATCTATGAAGTCATCATTCCATTCAATCCATAAAGATTTAGCAATAGAAGATATAGCATCTTTAGCAGATAGTCTAACAGCAGCTTTAGCCATATAATCAACATTCTCATTAAATGAGATACCAACATGGCTAGGAACCCAAATAAAGGGAATATTTTTAATAGATGTGTTTTCAATGAGAATCATAATTTCAAAAACAAGAAAATTTTCATAATAGTCTTTTTTAAGAAGAATGCAAGCATTTAAACTATCTGTAAAAATCGCGATACTTTCCAAATTATCCTCAATTACAATTTCGATAGCTTTTTTAATTGCACACAATTCTCCAGGTAAGAAAGATAATTGGAAATTAATTCTAAAGAGAAAAAATTGGTTACACGTGATATTGAAGACTGCAACCCCAGTCAGATTGCCAGAAATAGAAGCATCTGTCGCAAAAACAGAAAATTTTTCAGAGATGTAAGTATGGAGTTTTTCAGCAAAGAAAGTTTTGAAGATTTCGTTAGGAGTGTCCTGTTTTGTGTTAGCAAATTTATCAATTAAGACCTTAGATTTTTTAGAGGTCAAAGTGGGTGAAAAAGGTTTGACGATATTGCAAAAAATTTATTGAAATTTTTGGAAGACGAAACTGTAACTAGAATTAGCTATTGTTTCGGAAATGAGCTCAGAAAGCTAGGGTTGAAGAGTGAAATTTTGATAATTTCCTTGGCAGTGAGCAAAATGGCTCGCAGATGGGGGCATAAATAATTTGAACTGGAGTTGATGGAGTCAGACCAAGGCATCTCCTAAGTGCAGAATTTTGAAAAGTCGAATTTTTTTATTGATGGATTGAGGAGCATGAGCTCATGAAGTTCGAGCATATTCAATGTTACTTTTTAAAAAACTTCTATAATATAAAAGACTAATTTTGGGACTTAAACCACCTTTGATAGTGGAAGCATCTTGAGAAGATTAGAGGCTTTGTAGGAATCTTTAATTATCTAAGCATAATGTTCAGAAACCGAAAGACTATTAGAGATGTACCTACCTAGAAATTTAAAAGATGCAACTTGTTGAATGTTATGATTATTGTAAATTAATTTGATTTGTTTCCTGCTTCCTTTAGCAAAATAAAGTGATTTTGTTTTATCAATATTTGAAGGAGAGATTTTTAGCTTTACAAGAACTATAAATTTAGAAATTTTAATAGCGAGGTTTTGGACAGCAAGGTCAAAACTTTTCGCAAAAGAAAGAATGACGAAGTCATCTGCAAATTGAAAAGTTCATTAATTTTGAAATATTTAAATTTATAGGAAAACATGAGCGAATCAATGGAAACATCAGATGTTGCATCTGCCAATGCCGATCATTCCAACACCTCTGGCTTGAATGTTAAAGAAGATGACAAAAGGTATAAAACCAACTATGATATAAATGCACGCAAAGAACGAAAAGGCGGAAGCTATGTATGGAATTACTGTGACAAAATTTCCCGACATACGATTCGTTGTAATCTTTGCAACAAAGTGATGAGCTTCCATGGTACAGCTAATGTGATTACACATTTGCAAAGAAAACACAATATTGTTGGAAAACTTGATGGAGAGGTAATTCAAATTAATTTTAAGTAATTGTAACAAGTTTCCGAAAGCAGTTGTAAACCTTTTATTTTTCTAGTTGCCAGCGGAAAATAGCGTACCCGATCTTAGTTTTGCCGATGCCGAAACGCTACAGCAGCAGCTTGCGGAACAAAAAATAAGGCAATACAAACGTAGTCCATCTACCGCTAGTGTTGTCTGGAAATATTGCAAACGCGTTGGTCGTGATGTAGTGCGATGTGGTTTTTGTAAAAAAAATTTGTCATATCAGGGCACAAGTAATCTGCAGCGTCATTTACATCGAATGCATGGAGTAGTTACTCAAGGACGTATTTCAAAAGACTCAGACCCTGATGATATACGCTGGAAAAAGTTCAATAGCAATTCTATATGGGAGCATTGTTCGCTGATTGATGGCGATGATGAAAAAACAAAATGTAACCTATGCAATGCAGTGTTTAACTCCAAAGACATTGACATCATAAGCAAACATCTTGGAGGTACACATGGTATAGCCTCTAAAACAAATTCAAGAAAAAAAAGTAGGCGACGATCAGTATCTGATGAAGTAAGTTTTCAAATAAAAATATGTTTTGTAATTTAAAATGTACAATTTTTTCAAGGATACAAGTTCATCTGAAAATGTAGACTTCGATGATGATTGGGGTAAAAATGATTACTCTAACGATGGTTATAATAATACCGTGGAAGTAACGAACAATATTAAAAGGAACGATACTTTCTTTGATGAAATAATTGAAGAGGATCCAGAAAACACAAAATATGATGAAGAACCATTCGATCCGAATGTAATTTTTTAATATGATGCATAAGTAGTAATTCATTAATTCAAATTCATTTTCTATTATGATTTAGACGCTGCATGAGCTGCCATTGGTGAATCCATTGTCACCACATTCCAGCAGACGATCGACACCAATACCAGAGTACAAACCGCCAAGCTTAAATAATTACGACAAGAAGAGATTGCAGAGCCTAAATGAAGAAAAAATACGCGTAGAAACAGAATATTTTCGTGAAAAAGCTGGTTATTATCGCATGCAAAAATATCTTACTGCATTACAGGCAAAGAAAACGCGTTTAGAGTTAGAACAGTTATGTAATGCTCCGTTAAATGGCAGTGTAGTTGCAAATGGTGAATATATAACAAATATGCCGGTGACAGGGAGCATAACCACATTATAAAGAATAAATTTAATTTAAACTTTATTTGCCATACTGAAGCTTCGATTATGAATAAATTGAAGTTTAATTATAATCTACATTAAGTAATTTATTTTATTAATAAATAATTGTTAAGATATTCAAATAGAAATGCTATTTTATAAAGAAATAAAAACTAGTGGTAAAAATATTAATGTAATACTATAATTTAAAGATTTGTTTCTGTTGAAGCTTTATTATCTCACGTTTTGCAAGCGCAACATCAGAAAATTTGGCATTAGATTGTTGCATCTTTTTTATGGCTACAAGAGTTTGGTTTTCAGTAGAAATCTATTTGATAGTAATATGAAGAATGAAAGCTTTGAAAGAAATAGGTTCTCATCTTGATAAAATAAACCTTTACAATGTCAACCTACCAAGTGAATGCAATGATTGCAAACATTGATCATGAAACAGAAGTGGATTATTGACAAAGAGTGTGATTCAATTTTTGCAGACCATTTGAAATATATAACTATCCTGGAAAGCGAAACACTGCTTAGTTACTTATCAGCAAATATTCGTCAGTGTAATATCAATTAGTTAACAGCAGAGCGATGCATAACAAGGCAAAAACAAAAAATTGAAACTTTTTGCATGTGCCGTATTTTTCTTTTTGTTGTGATTCTTAACAAATCAATGCTAAAGGTTAAATATATGTACTATGCTTGAAAGTTATTCTGGATGTCGGCAAATGCGTCTGATGAGGTTCTAAACCACCCTTTTAATGAATACTTTGTTTTTCTTTTAAACATTTTGCTTTGTTTTTCTAATTTTATTGGTGTTTTACAGTAAGCTCAAATCAACAATATAATCTGATCCATGTTTGCAAGCAAATAATGTAATAAGTGGGGTAAAGTGGGAAATGCCTCTTTCCGGGCAAACTATCAAAGTATAGTTGTCATGCGCTACTGACATGTAAGTGTAATGACCGTAAGGAAATATTTATGGTATGCCGACGAGTGCTGATGTATTTTTGTGCTCTCTCGAATTTTGTAAAGTTTTTAGTGATTTGAAATTTTATTTTAAAATTTTTCGGTACACTTAAAATATTCTTTGAAGTCTTAATTTTAATAAGAAAAAGGAATAAGTGTTGTGAATTTATTTCAAACATTTCTTGATTTTTTTTTTAGTAATTATACCGAGAAAATACGTGAAAAAATTTAATTATATAGCTACAGATCCCTATGATTTGTTGAAAGCAATCAAAAATTATATGAAATCGGCCCTTGCTGTTTCAAAGCATTAACACTTGCCAAAGTGCAATTTGTATCGCATCGTGGCTGCACTTGATGAGAGCATTGATGTAAGTGAGGTGACCAAAGAAAAATTGGTGGAGTTCGCTAACTTGCAAAACAAAAAGGATTGTCAACGCCTTAAAATTCGTCAATCCCACTGCTAGCTTCTTCTGTTGCCCACATTCTGACATGGATGGTTCTTCAGAGAACGATGAATAAGTTACAAATTCAGCAATTTTAATAAACAGATTTTTTCATTCATTTTTTTTTCCGCAAAATTATTTTTTTTTTTTTTCACATTTACCCTTTTGGGTGTATTCTTTTAACCTTTTTCGACTTACAATAAAGATTGGAACTTTGCTACATTTGTGTTAGTTTTAATAAGTTTTTAAAAGTTTCCCATTTTACCCCACGATTTTCAATTTTTGGCATTTTGAGCAAGGTCGGTCAAAGCTTGGAAAATCAATATTTTCGGTTGATTTCTACGGCAAAAAGATAGCTTATTTAATTCCCTTTACTATAGGAAGCTGAAACATGAAATAATAATTAGTTTTGCTCAATTTATGGAGCTTCGAAAAAAAGTTTTTTTTTGCTTATTGGTCACATTTTGTTAAACTGGCTGCCATAACCCAAAATACGCAGGATCCCAACTAGACTTAAGATAGTCCTGGATAAACACTGGTGGCCAAGCTTTTAAATCAAATGCAAATCGAATTTTTCTTTAAAATAAAGAGGCGAATGTTAAAAAAATTTAAGATTTCAATTATATTTGTAACTTAATTTTTTCTTTAATACACTATTTGCATACATCTCATTTAAAATAGGATGAAAGAAATTACTTAAAAAATGATTTTTTCAAAACATAACAATAAAAATATATATATTTTCTAAACTTGAATTTCTAATTTAAAGTTACATATATTTATACAATATTCATAATAATAATTTATAGTTTTCGCTTTCGTTACAATAATTTAACAATTTGTCATTTCATTTACACAGCAATTCAGATGGAGGTGTTTGCATCAGAGCAAAGTTTTTGTAACTTGTTTGCATTTCGGTTGTTTGGTATACAGTATCTACATAATACCGTTTCTTAAGCCTTCAATCTCAGGTAAACTGTGTATACTGTGCTTTTCATAGCGCCTTACAACTTATTAGATTAAATTTATTAAAGTTATTTATATTACATGTTATTAGCAGTCAAATCACGCTTCAAATAAAACAGTCATAACAGCCATGAGAGCAATACCAAAAATTAATGCAAACAATTGCTTGACGGACTCCTTCTTTTCCTCCTCTTTTAAGAGATCGGGTAATACTGTGACAAGAGCAATATGCAAAAAGCCACCCGCTGTAAAAGGCATAATCCATGAAGTTCTCGCTTCTGAAAATAAAATAAATGAATGAAAGTATATAACAAAAATTTTAACATGAATAAATAATACTAGGTATTTTGCCTCAATGAAATTCAAAATTTCATAAATGTTTTTCATGATTTTTATGTAAATGAGACGTGTATACACTTTTCGCAAATGGAGGCTGTAGCAGGTATTATGAAAACTGCGTCACAACATCATATAATATGTATTTCTACATACCCATTGCAGATGTAACACCAGAACCTCCGATAGCGACCAATGCACCCAACAGACCAGCACTAGCTGTTAGCAATTGCGCACGAGCAGCATCCCAACGACTAAATCCGGAACGTAACAAAATTGCAAAATCACCAACTTCATGTGGAATCTCATGTACTAGAATAAGAAATACAATTGAGATAAGAAAATTTAAAAAAAAAAAATAAATAAGAAAACATCCTACGTAAAATGGCAAACGTAGCGAGCACACCATGCCGAAAAGAGACTAGAAATGAACCGGCTACTGCAAGACCGTGTGTGAAGTTATCTATTGAATTAGCCAATAAATTTAAGTAACCAGCAACTTTTTTCGGCTGTTCCTTGACCTTTTTTTGTTCACGCTCATGCAAATAACAACCGTTGGGTACATCTTCAATGTCACACGTCCCTGTACAACTTTCTGAAGTTTGACCTTCAACAATTTTGCCACCCGTTTTACGCAACAAGCAACTTGCAATTTCAACGCATTTTGGTTGTGGATTTTCATCATCAGCATTTGTGTATCCAGAAAATATCTTTTCAATTATCGTAAAAATCAGTATTCCTGAAAGAACCCAAAGTCCTGAGCGCAATGATGGATGATCAGATTTATCTAGACAAAAAAATAAAATAAAAACGTTAAGAAGATACTGCAAATTGTATGAACTGTTAATAATTTAAAACTTATATATGCATAAATAATTGCTGAACCTAAACCAACACTCGGGGGATAACCCTGATAAATGCAATGCATGATAATGCTAATAATAATTTAATAGAGATTCTTTAACTAAGGAGGTGCCCTTAATACTTTCTGAACAAAAACAAAATTTTTCTTCGAAAGAATGATCCAAAGTCACTTAAACGTGTGAAGCTGATTAACTTTTTCATGCAACTCAGTGATGTATTTATCTAAATTATTTTTTGTTACAGACATTTTTATTGAATTTTTTATTGAAATCTAGTATTTTGTAATTAATTTGAAGAAAAAATTGTTGGGATTACATTAATGGTTTAAAAGATATGCGCATATCAAAATGGTTCTGAAATGCGTTTGCAATTTTGGTGGAAATTTTTTTTCGACAAAAAAACGTTAATTTTTTTATATGGGAGGTAGGGCATCACGCTAACTAATTAAGCATGCGAAATTTCATTGTCATAGGAGTGCTCCTATTTTTCTGCGAAACATGTATGAAGCCATACGACTGTGCACCGTGTTGATTTGTAAGAGAAGAGGATAGATTTTTACAATTTTTTATTTTTATTTGCTCTTGTAGAGTTTTTATAAATCACGGTTCAAGACTATTTTTCAACAACTTACTCTGCTGATTATCACCTTCCCATGCTTCCGGTAAGAGATGCAAAAATACATCCCCCAGTAAACCACCAACAGCAAAACTTAACAAAACTTTAAGAAATTTAGATTCCGCAGCTGAAAGAAAGACATAAAATTTTTTAATAAAATTTAAATAACTTAAATAAATGGAAAAATTTTAAAAAAAGTTTATCCGGCCAGTTCCGTAATCTGTGCAATTTAAATGACATTTAATTTAAAAAACTTTTTGATTACTTTTTATTTTCAATGGGGAAGTCAAGTCTATTCAACGACTTTTCAAGACGTTTAACTTTTCACAGTAGAAACGTAAACTTTTTCGCTGTCAGTAAAAAAATCTACACAAGTAAACAGGATGTATATAATACGAGATCATATTTTCAAAATGGTATTTTATTTTTCTGAAACTTGGTTTTTATTTACAAGTTTATTGAAAACAAGAGCTGATCATTTAAGAAAGTGCAGTGTTATAAAAAGTAATCTACATAGAAAATTATAGCTAATGAAATCAACTAAGTAAATAAAAATTTTGATAAGACTCTAGTCACTATTAAAAATATTAGCTTTATTTTGATATAATCAACAATACTATCAAAAACTTTGATAAAATTAACGGCAAAATAGGTACCATGACGTTTTTATTTCAAGTTATAAAAAGCTAATATGACCGATTAGCTTAACCTGAAGTATAAATACAAATAATAAATAAATAAAAAGTGACTTACGATCTTTATATCCTTCAGCTTTCAAAGTTTCTTCTGTTGGAATGATTATCAATGGCAAGATACCACTTAATCCAATTACAACTGAACCCAATAATGAAAATATCCACGGTGTATACTCGAATCCTTTAATAAAATCTGGCATATAGTGATTCACGATTTCAGTATACATATACACGATATGTTCATCGAAATAATTTGTTGTGGTATTCATATTATAGTATGTTTATATCCTATATGCGTTTAAGTGCTAGTTCTATTCGAATTTTTTTCAAACTTTTTTGTTTAAATATCTAATATCACATAAATTTGCTAGTTATACTTAGAGTTGAACCGGGACTTACTAAGTAAAGTTTGCCCAATTAAAGTTAGTTCTTATTTTTTGAATTTATTTTACACTCCTTTCTATACGTTGGCACTCTACATCAGTTGAATTTAAACTGTTGAAATCTGTAAGAAAAAATTCAATTAAATAGCTGTACAATTGTATTACATCGGGAAATCACCAGAATGAGAAAGAAAATATTTAAAAAAAATATGAGTAAATTGAATCTACTAGTCAAAGAATGACGATGAAATATTGTTATCATTGCAAATGTCGGGGTTACTTTTGCCTTAAATCGTCTTGTTTTTTTTTTTTTTTTTTTTTTTTTTTGAAATGGTGCCAATGAATTTACCCTTAAGAATAATGCGTTGTGGAGCTTACATAGAAATGAGTTAATAGCGTCTCAACAATTTGATCGAAATTATTTATGTTTGAATACTAAATCCTTTGCGCTGGGTTTAGAATTGCCATGCTAAACTTTTGTGATAAGCGAATGCTGTTAATACCTGTTGATTAGGTATGAAGTGAAAAAGATAGCCCTCTATTCAAATATTTGTACCTATATATAAACATAAAAATTAAATAATCGTTTATAGACTCTGAAACTACCAAACTTTTATTGTCACAGTCTGTGGAAAGTTTACATAGTTTGTAGGTGCTGCTGAGGCGGACGGAAGTAATATCTTCATACAAAAAACACCATAAGGTTATGTCTTTACGCCCTTAGCAGTTTTCTTAATAAAACTTAATATTTACATTAGACTGGTTCAAATTTTTATGGAAAAATTAAAGTTGATCAGAATTTCGTTCCCAGTGAAAAAAAAAAATAAGTTTCGTTAAAGTGTAAGTACACGGCTAGGTGGAAACGATTTTAATTCGAAAACAAATCACCCGCGCGTTTCCTTCGGCATTGGTATTTGGGAACCTTCAGGCGGCCAATTTTAATGAAATTTTCGATATTAATAGTAATTTAAGATATATTTTTTGATGCTTAATCTGAATTCGGTACCAGAATAGCGCTTAACTTGTATGGATTTTAAGATATCCTAAACTAAAAGAGCGAAAAATACGGTATTCTTGTTTTTGTATTGTTTTTGACCCCAGATACCAATTCAGCAGAAAACGCACGGAGTTTTGTTTATCGAATTAAAATCGTTTGCACCTAGCGGTGAGTAAGCACTATGGATGTTTTGGTCCATTTCAGAGAATATTTGATGGACCCGAAATCATTTTGAAAACAGAAAAATGCTTACACAAATGAAAAAAATGTTTCGATATAAAATTTAAATTGTTCAACGTTTTATATGGATTTGGAGCCGCTAAATTTGAATCTGCAATTTATTTCTCGGTAAGATTTGTAGTTTTGGAGATATTGATTACACAGGTTTACAAAAAAAAAAAAAAATGTCATGGCGTTTTGATCAGACTATGTGTTTCCTAGTGACTTTGACGTCCTAAATTCGAATCCCGGGTCCGTTTTTTTGCAGAACGTCTGAGAAAAAAGATTTCAAGGTCATATGGAGGTCAAAATGGGGTTCGTGTGTCGTTTAGTGATAAATTCGCTAAAATTCTGAAACTAATTTTTTATCATTGAGCTCTTATGTCTTAAAAAGAATATGTGATTAAAAAGGGTATCTCGGATCTAGTTTCGGAGATATAGCCATCGGAAGATCAGAATATATATCTTCTCTTCTTATACGAGCTAAAATTGTATGTTTGTTTTTTTGTTTTTATGTTTTTTTGTTTCTTTGTACTTATTTCTGTGCCAATATTTTTTCTCGAAAACGGCTAAAGCGATTTTAATGAAACTTGGAATAGTGTTAGATATTAGCATACAATGAAGAATGAGCTAGGTTTGAACTTCGTAAATGCTCACCAGAGGGCGTGGTGCAGCCTTAAATTTTAAATTTGATTTAGTCATAACTCGCAAACCATACAAGGTATTTAAATGGATCGAAGAAGTGCCACGCCCACTTTTCAGCCCTTGAAAATTTTGATTCAATATTACTCGAAAACGACTCCAACAATTTTAATGAAAATTTAGGAGATGTTACCTCTGCAAACAAGGATTAATATGTGGTACGCCGTTATATTGGGAAAACTCGTTGAAGAGCGTGGCACCGCCCACAAAAATATAAAATAGTGTAAAAAGAAAACTAATAAAGCAAACATTCTGAAATAAACTGTGAGGTGCGTAATTGCTAAAAGGCATCTCTGTTCTGAAATTGGGCGAAATATTGCCGTTGCGGGTGGAACCTCCCATACAAGCAAAATACGTTAAATGCTATTTCTCGCAAATGTTACAAGATATTTTAATGAAATTTGGTATGTAGGTACTGTTTATTAATGTCTTGTGATAACCGAAAGTGGGCGGTATCGAAGAAGTATCACGCCCCTTTTTAACCGTTGAAAACTTTGATTCAATATTACTCGAAAACGACTCCAACAATTTTAATGAAAATTTAAGAGATTGTACCCTTGAAAACAAGTATTAATATGTGATATGCCGTTATATTGGAAAAACTCGATGAAGGACGTGGCACCGCCCAAAAAAATAAAATACGCTTAAAAAGAAAACTACTAAAGCAATCTTTCTGAATTTAACTATAGGGAGTCTGCTTGCTATTAGACACATGCGACCTGAAAGTGGGCAAAATATCGCCTGTGCGCGTGGAACCTCCCGTACAAGTAAAACACATTAAATACCATCTCTCGCAAATGGTACAATATATTTTGGTAAAATTTGGATCATGAGTATCTAAAGCATAACGAAAGTGGGCGTTGTTCAATAATTGCCACTCCCACTTCTAACCAAAATAAAAATTTTAGTTAATAACTCTGGCACAAAAAAAAAATGGAATGAACTTTTTATTTCTTATATGCAGACTTATGTACTTTTTGACGCTGAATCCGTCCTCATTAGCAGAACTGTCCTTATACCTGTAGCATTTTGAAATATCCTTGTTTAAAGTTGGAGAAAACGCTGTGTTCAGTCTTACAGCCTAGCTACAAGAAAAGGTGAAATTCTTTTTTATCAATGGCATGAAATAGCCAATCTCTTTCTTATTAAAAGATCATTTCGGATTTTTCCAATGAGACTTTTTTTCCGAGTTATGATCCTTTGAAGATAAGATATTTCAGCCTCCATACAAAAGACGAAATGTTTTGGGTGTGTGGCACACACCATTTATTCATTTTAGGGCATTCTATTTCACCGAAAAAAATTTTGAGTTTTTGATATTTTTCTATACTATTTGTTACTTTCTGAGTTTTTTCTTACTATTGTTCTCATCGGATAATTTATCATTTCGAAAACATGAAAATTGGAGGCGAAAAGATACGAATTTCTTCACAAAATATGAATAAAAAATTATCAGATCAGATTTTCGACCGAGCAGGGATCGGTCTCCAGGTACTCTTCTATTAAAACCGCTATAAGTTGGGAACCCCTGGATGGATTTAAAAAATATTGGTGTCATATGAAAGGTATTTTGTTATTGTTGCTATTGTTGCTATTATTTGTTGTTGTAATTGAAAAATTTCACAAAATTTCAAAAAAGCTCATATCTCGAAAACTATGAATCCAATTGAAAATATGCTCAGAACATTTTTATAGGCTGTCAAAATACCTTTCATACGACACCAATATTTTACAAATCCATCCAGGGGTTCCCAACTTATAGCAGTTTTCATAGAAGATATCTCCGGATTTTCCGATGGCAATATCTCCGAAACTAGGACCGAGATACCCTTTTTGATTACATATTCTTTTAGAGGACTAAAGGCTCAATGATAAAAAATTAGTTTCAGAATTTTAGCGAATTTATCACTAAACGACACGTGACCTGTATATGACCTTGAAATATTTTTTCTCAGACGTTCTGGAAAAAACGGACCCCGGATTCGGATTCAGGACGTCAAAGTCCCTAGGATACACATAGTCTGGTCAAAACGCCATGACATTTATTTTTTTTGTAAACCTGTGTTATTCAAGGTGAAAATTAAAAGAATAAAATATTGAAATCTTAGTTTTCCACCTTGAGTTGACAATATCTCCAAAACTGTAATTTGACTGCTCAAAATCCATTTAAAACATTAAACCATTTAAATTTTGAAACCAAAAAATTTCCATTTCTGGGAGCACTTTTCTAAATGGTTTCGGGTCCATCAAATGTTCTCTAAAATGGACCAAAATTTACATGGAGCTTACATACACCATAATCGAACTTTTTTTTTAGGAGAACGAAGTTGCGAGTAACTTTAACTCTAGTCTCATGTACATCCCCACAATCAAAATTCTTCATATCTCAGAAACAATTTTACGAAAATGAAAATTTTTTTTGGAAATTCTATGACTGTGAGCTGAAAATTTTTCGAAGTTTTTTAAGGTCATGTAGAGGTCGCTCAAAGCCGTTTCATGTAAAAGCACGGCATTGTAGGGTTTTTATTTTATTACAATCTCAAAAATGGTCAAAATGTGTCGTACGATTTCTCAAATTTTTCGTCTTGATTCAAAATATGTAAGCATTTTAATAAATAACATCTTAAACTTAATATGAAGCATACATACAGGGTGTGCCAAGACAGTCAAATATTTTGAAAAGTGCACGTTAAATCAAAAAGAAAAAACCTGTGTCCAATACTTTTAGGAGAGCTTTTCAACGATACCAATCTTTTGGGTTGTTCCCGCCCTACGACCCTCGCAGTGGGGTGACTGGTATCGCTGCAAAGCTCTCTTAAAAATATTGGATATATGCTTTTTATTTTGTTTTAAAATATTTTTCACGAAGTTTTAGGTACAAAAGTTTGTACTTTTAATTCTGTTTATGTTGATTGCACTGGCTCGTCGACAACAAAAACAATTTTTCTTATATTTGGTTTATATTTCTTTTAGCCACAATCACCGTATTTTCGAAATTTAACCCTACTGTGAAATTCTTAAGCTACATTTTAAATGAATCGTGTCTCGTAATGAAATCACAAAAGGAACATTTTTCTGGAAAATCTTAACTTAGTGCACTTGTAAGTGAAACTCATGCTTAGTGGGAGTGGCACACATTTGATTACGTCCACTTTTCGAACAGTTGTGGTATTCACGTATTGCAACTTCTTACCAAATTTCATCTAAATAACTTGTATAGTTTGCGAGATATGACGCGATGAAACGAAGTCTCGAAAATGAGACGTGATAAGAACTAAGAGTAGTTACTATCAAAATTTCTTAAGAAATCACATTGATAAGACTTCTTTTGGCATATGAAACGAACGTGAACTAAAATATATATTTTGAAAGTGTTTCATTACACAGAATTAAGACTCACAAATTCTAGAATAGCATCTGCTTCCACTGCCAACTCTATGTGGCATAAATGAAGTTGAATTTTGGTTGACTCATATGTAACCATACAGTTTCGCAATGTTACACGCCAAATGATTTTTGTTTATTTATTTTATTAATTATTCAAACTGTTGAAAAAACTTCGAACGTTGAATGTGATAAGTGATATACAAGCTGTAAGTGTAGCACATAAACTGACCACTACTGCGAACTTGTAAGAAACGTCGTCTATCACAGAAATACTTTTTCGCAAGAAAACTCAATTTTAGCTTTTATACTCAAAACAAAAGTCTAAACGAAAAGTACAATACAATGGCGAATATGAATGGAAATAGTAACAAAAACACACGTCTTGCCTAGATAAGATATTTATTTTTTTGAATATGAAATGGAAAAATAAAAGTTATCTTGCAGTTGGGATTCTTGAGGATAAAAAAGTTTTCAAGTGAACACAACAAAATGGCTGAGTGACAAAATAAATGCATGGAAAAAACGTGAGGATTTAAAAGCTCGTTTGTAATATTCAATACTGATTGATCATTTTTATTTCAGTGGTATGTAGTATGAGCATTGAAAAGGAACAAGTTAATTCTTCGAGTTTGAACTTCGTTTAACATAAAAAAAAAAACAAAACTGTTTCATATTTAACATAACCAACTTTTATTATCTTGTTGCCATATACATTACCAAAGTTTTAATCCAATAAGACTAGATAAACAGCCTTCCTAATGATGCATAGTTCGCATACAGTACAATGACTTATTTGACCAGGCGGCCATTTCTTTTATTTGCGTGTTGATTCTCGGCTTAAAAATAATAAAAACAATTCAAAATGTTAAAAACACTATGGCCGTACTTGCAAGACTTAAGACTACGGGTTATTTTCTTAAGCTGCCCACTTAAAATGACAACATTCTCGCTGGTGACTTAGTTTAACCAAGCCGTGTTTGCGATTTTTTGGAGGTAGAAAATAACGCCCAAAAAAAAAAACCATAAAACGAACAAAAAAATTTAAAAAAAAAAATGAAATAACCGAAATAACGCCCAAACAATATAAAATAAATCCCAAAAACTAAAGCGAAATAACGCCAAAATTATTTTCATATAAATTTTGACCGATTTTTTTTTTTAAATGACAAAATGGGCAAATAATGACAAATATTGCTTCACGAAATTCTCCATAAATTGGAAATTTGCTAACCGATGTTCATGTTCGACAAAGTACTGTCCTACTATTTTCTTAGGACTAAAATTAATAAAAATGCCAAATAACTTTTTAGAGCTTTTAAAATATTTTATATGGAAAGAAGACGAAACTATCTTGCATATTAATCCAAAACAATGTTGGTATCATTAATAGCTCAGGAAAATTAGAATTCTTCTGCGAAAAAACTCCAAGTGAATTTTTTTCACCGGAACTATATTTTTTTATGCATGATAAATAAAGTGTAAAAAGTCCATTGTGCACATAAAAAGTTATTCAGGCTCAAAGGTCGCTAAAATCAGTTTTTTGCAAATATCTCCCTAAGGCGAAAAATTTCCTATGAAAGATGTAAAAAATGTTTTCGTGTTAGCCCAATTTAAAAAGTTGTGCACAGTTGTTATGTGCAAATGCTACGTATAAGTTCATATTAAAATATCTTACTTTTAAAATTGCGAATACTCTTTAACGAGAAGTCGTACAAAGAAAAAAATTAAAAACCGTTCAATAGATAATTGGATTCTCTATACACCGTATTAAATTTTTTTTTGGAGCCACTCATGTTCTAAAAAATATTCTTCAAAAACCGTTAAGTTTTCGAAAATACTGGATTTTGAATGATATTTCTGAAACGGTAGATCATATGATAAAAAGCAACAGCATCAATTTTGTAAAAAATTACAAGATCTACAAAAAATAAACCATATGTGTTCACATTGACGTAACCGTTTAGAAGTTATGCAATAAAAACCGTTTTTTTTTTTTGGCATTTAGGAGTTATTCAATAAAAACCGGTTTTTTTGGCATTTAAAGGTTTTTTTTTTTAGTATCTTCTAAACGGTTACTTCAATGTGTACACGTATGGCTTATGGTTTGTAGATTTTGTGATTCTCAACAAAATTGGTGCTATTACTTTTTATCGTATGAATTACCGTTTCAGAGATATCCTTTAAAAAACAGTATTTTCGAAACCTTAATGGTTTTTGAAGAATACCTCTTAGACCATGAGACGCTTCAAAAAACAAAAATTAATACGGTGTATAGAGAATTCAATTATCTATTGAACGGTTCTTAAATTTTTTTTTTTTTTTTGTACGACTCACACTGCGTTGGCTAATGGACAAAAATCAAAATTTTTTGTGACTCGAAACCTAATAATATTGGTATCAATCGACAGGTAATTGCATCAATAAAATAAAAACAAAATATTTAGGAGAAAAACTCAGTTTCGGCTACGCTGTGAACCTTCAAAGTTGAGATATTTTTCAAAAAAAATCATGTTTTACTCAATTCGTTTTGGGTTCTCTTAAACAAATAATTATCAAAAATTTGTCTTTTGATTAAACTAGGCGAAGTAAAGTTTTTTATTATAAATAATATTTGAGTAAATAAATAAAACTAAAAAATTTTGGAAAATATATAATTTGATATATCGCGACCTTAGAACAACAGGGTTCTAACTGACATTTTTTGTGAAATTGAGTTATATATTGCTTCGTACTAAATAGACCATGCTCTTTCGATTACCGCTACTCAAATATTTCTGTCTCGTATGGTTTCTGAGGTAATTAATGAAATTGAGATGCACAAGGTTCTATCTACACATATTCAAATTAAAATTAATTTCACAAAGTTCTAACTGCCAGATAGAACTTTGTGTTTCTGTAAGAGAGCAGGCAAATTAGAAAAAATCATATAATTTTGTTAAACAAGCCCCGATTTTGAGCCGACATGGCTCATTTTGTTAGTAATTGGACTTAGAAAAAACCAACACTTAAGATTTATGCAGTTTTTGAAAAAAGGTCGAAAAACGGTTCGGAAAATTGAAGTAATCGAATCGAAGATAGTCATTTTCAATATAGTTACCAACGCTTGATCCGAATCTGGCATCAGAGTTGCTATATCTTATATGGTTTCGGAGATATCCTATCATAAATGTTAAAAAAATGATCAAAAACCCGATATTTGAGGTTGTGTAGAAGACGCACAAAATTGTTTTTCTCTTTTCTATTGAACGAAATATTAAGTACTATGCATCTTCTTCAAAATGAGATACAAACTGGCCTCGTGTGATTTTTATTTAAAAAGTTATACTCGATTTAAATGATACATGAAAGTATGTTAATTTTGCTAAAGCCGTTTTTCGACCATTTTTCAAAAACTGCATAAATCTTAAGTGTTGGTTTTTTCTAAGTCCAATTACTAACAAAATGAGCCATGTCGGCTCAAAATCGAGGCTTGTTTAACAAAATTACATGATTTTTTCTAATTTGTCTGCTCTCTTACAGAAACACAAAGTTCTATCTGAAAAAAAAAAAAATCTTACAGAAACACAAAGTTCTATCTGGCAGTTAGAACTTTGTTTCCCAATTTCAAGTACCTTATCGTTTAGCAACAAAGTTCTATCGATTTTTTTAAACTTAAATTCCTTATTAACTAGGCAACGTATTTTAATTATTTTAGTATCAATGAAATCCTCGCGACAATCAAATGCTTATAACATAAATAACATTGTGATTAAAATCAATTCATAAAAGTTATACGACACGAAATATTCAAACATAGATTTCTCGAAAGTGATGTGAGTGTAGATAGAACCCTGTTGTTCCAAGGTCGCGATATATTGTATTTATTTTAATATAATACATGATATTATCAAATGAAAAACTTCAGAAATTGACAAATTTCGATGACAAAAAAAAAAACAAATCTTATAAAAATAAGTGCCGTTTTTTTTTTAATCTGCTAGTACGGATTCTATATAATCAAGAACTGCAAATAACTTTTCCTACTTCGTCCTACAAATATTTTTTTTCTTTTTTTAAAAAATGCTTAAAAGGAAAAATTTACATGAAATATAAAATTTATGTTGAAATTTTTTTTTGTTTTTATTAACACAAATGGTCTCAGAAGTACAAAAAACATTATTTCTACTACGTATATTTTATTTGTTAACATTAAACATTACTTTTTCATCATCGTTATATATGGATCTTAAGAAAATCGTCCTAAATACCTGGTTTTTAGCAAAACTATAAAGTTCACAATAAATATGAGATCATTTTTGAGCTCAGCAACCCCAAATTACTTATAATACCAAATTTCATCGATATCTAACCACTCCTTCTATTTTTGACCATTTCTTGTATGGGCTCAACGCACTGTGCGACTCCTCGTTAAAGAGTATTCACAATTTTAAAAGTAGTGGACTCAATGAAGCAAAAAAAAAAACAGGCAAAATGAGGAAGTCCTCAGGAACAGCTCCGATTTTGATGATTTTTTTTTATAAATTTTATTTATTTTTTTTTATTTAAAATCAGAAACATTTTGGAGCGCGGTCGGAATTATATAATTTTTTAAACAATATTTAAAAAAGTTATATTTTCATAAAAAAAAAAATTGTTAAATGAAATGCAACAAACAAAAATCAAAATAGTCATTTTATATGTATTTGGCGATTCTAAATCCGAATCTGGCATTAAAATTGCTTTATCTTGTATGGTTTCTGAGATATCTTCTCTTCTTATAGGGTCTAAAATTGTGTACATATATAAAAACTGTTGCTATGTTTTTCTCAAGAACGGCTTAAGCGATTTAAATGAAACTTTGGAAAATGATACGCGCTAACATCTACTAAAGAACGAAATAGATTTTAACTTAGTATATACTTATGAAGAGGCATGGCACAGGCCCAAACTTTTAATTTGATTTGGTCATATCTTTTGAACCGTATAAAATTTTTTGATGAAAATTAGTATACAGCTACTGACTATTAATGCCTTATAATGGGAAAAAATTGAGCAAAATCGAAAAAGTGCCACGCCCACTTTTTAACCATTGAAAGTTTTGATTTTCATCAAAATCTGTATTCGAGTAATATTAAAATCAAAATTTTCAGTGGTCAAAAAATTTTATACGGTTCAAAAGATATGACCAAATCAAACTAAAAGTTTGGGCCGGTGCCATGCCTCTTCATAAGTATATACTAAGTTAAACTCTATTTCATTCTTTAGCAGATGTTAGCGCGTATCATTTTCCAAAGTTTCATTAAAATCGCTTAAGCCGTTCTTGAGAAAAACATAGCAACAGTTTTTGCATACACAATTTTAGACCCTATAAGAAGAGAAGATATCTCAGAAAACATACAAGATAAAGCAATTTTAATGCCAGATTCGGATTTAGAATCGCCAAATACATATAAAATGACTATTTTGATTTTTGTTTGTTGCATTTCTTTTAACAATTTTTTTTTTATGAAAATATAACTTTTTTAAATATTGTTTAAAAAATTATATAATTCCGACCGCGATCCAAAATGTTTCTGATTTTAAATAAAAAATAAAAACAAAATTTTTTTAAAAAAAAACAACAAAATCGGACCTGTTATCGAGGACTTCCCTTCCATCTAAAATGCTTCATTGACTCCACTAAAGTTAGATATTTTAATATGAACTTATATGTAGCATTTACATATAACAACTGTGCACAACTTTTTAAATTGAGTTATCTCCTAAACTATAAGCCACACGAAAACATTTTTTACATCTTTATATAGGAAATGTGTTACAAAAATTATGGAGAAAAATTTTTCTGTAAAAGTTATCGTTAGTGAGATATTTGCAAAAAACTGATTTTAGTGACCTTTTTATGCGCACAATGGACTTCAATGGACTTTTAACACTTTATCTATCATACATAAATAGAGATAATTCCGGTGAAAAAAATTCACTTGGAATTATTTCGCACAGCAGCTCTTTTCTCATCTAATTTTCCTGGGCTATAACGGCTTAGGAGTTATAATTTTTTAATATTTTAAATGGTGTATATATACATATTTTGAAATGTTATAAAAATCATTGCTGGTAAACCATAAAGATAACATCTTTGTATTGGATTCATATCAAAGATAGTTTTCTTTTCGTTTTTATTAATTATAGTACTAAAAAAGTAGCAGAAACAGTACTTTTTGCCAAATCACAAAAAACCTACTTTGTGTTAACCTTCCATATTTCTAATAAAGGGTCAGCAAATGAATATAAGAAATTAAAGTCTCCAAAGGAATACAGTTCAGTCGAAATTTTTTGCCGCCAAAGTCAAATTTTTTAAAGAATATACTACTAAATTTAAATAGTGATAACATAGTTGCACAGTTTGAAGTAAAATGCATAAGTAATGCTAGAGTTAAGCTATATATATTTATACAAAACATTTTTTTTTCTTTTTGATACAAAGTAAAGCACGGAAGCAAGCCATGTTCTATATTGTCAAGTATTTTGATAAGAAATATAACTGTTATCATACACTTGACAATTTAATTGCATTAATCATTTAAATCTGTAGAAAACTGTGATTGAATGTACATAAACAAAAGTATTGCATTTAAATTAAGCATGTGATGCACATTAAGAAAGATAAATATTGGCGTTGCTAACGCTGACACAGCTCTGATTGCATTGTTTTCTTGTATTACATTTAAAAGAGAAGCTTAATTCAAGGGTGTTTTCTTAGAGTTATAGAACTTTCGGCATTTATCCAACCACTAACCTCATAAACCAATTCTGCAAATTTCATTGTAGAGAACCCGAAAGATTTAAAAATTTTATTCTAAAGAGGAAATTAGATATAATAACATTTTGTCACACGTCAGAAACGTAAAAAGTTAAAGCCTAATAATGACGTAGAAACATTTGTATAAATAAAAACATTCTAAAAAACACTACACGTATACACTATAATATATTGATGTATTTAATATATCGACTATTCTATGACCGCTAGAAAATATACAAGTAGGTATTAGTTTAAGACCTGTTTTATCGCTAGGCAGGCTGTCTTACCTCGAGGGCAAATTGTAGTATTTTAACCACTGTGCACAGAAAGCATCATGATCTAAATGTTGATGTTGGCGTTTCTGTATGAATTAAAATAACATAAGTGAATTCCAATGCAAACAACAACAATCGGGGAAATAATAAATTTTTATAGAGAAATAATAGTAAAGCGACAAATTTAGGACAGGCAAACAATCATTTAGCAAATTAGTAAAAAATAAATAAATAAAAACACTCAAAAGCGAACAAAATCACCTAAAGGTCTACTGCTGCTGCTGCCGACTATGCTCAATAATAATTAACAATTATGTTTCAATTGCCGGTGCTTTGAACTTGAATTCGTTTTAAAAATACTGGCAAGAAATTATGAAAATTCGAGCGAAAAACTTTTATTTTTTTATAATAAATGCGGAAACACAGGCGTACACATCTTATCAACAACTCAACACGTAACATATTGATATTTAAGATCAGTTTCGTAGCTGCGAAAGCTGAAAAGAATGTCTCAAAGAAGCAAAAAAATAATAATAATCACGAGAGATTCAATTGTTATGAATGAGAATGATATTTTCTTTCATTCGCTGAAGAGATAAAATATGTGGATACAGCAAAATCAACTAAAATAAAAAAGGTCTACATGAACTATAAAATTTTATTATAGTTTTTCTCGAAACTTATACAAATTGTTGCTGCATACACCAAATTTCCTGACTTTTTTCAATTTATGCATATCGCACCTCAATATTACAAATAGGTAACTGAAATTTTCTAGTTTTGAGAGAAATCAATTTTAAGATTTTTTGAAATTCGAATTTACAATGATTTTGAGCTTTTGTAGTTTTGTTTTTTCTTTAGAGCACAATGAAAACTAGATAGGCCACTACTCCCAAAATGAAAATTCAGGACAATTGTTTGTAGTTTTGAGGTGACGATATATTAAAATTTTTAATTGATGAACTTATTCGTATTTTGATACAATGGTCTGGGCCAATCCTGAAAATATGACATAGCTTACATTGTTCCTTAGGCTTTAACTATTTGTAGAGGCATATACTAGTTGATGACATCAGGCATTTTGTTTAAAAAATCTTCTAATTATAATTTTGATTCATATAACAAAATTTTAGATTATGATTACGGCTGAATTTTATATTAATCAGGTATGTTACAGAATCCGATTTTGTTCGGAAGTGGATTTGTAATTGGTGTTCTGTATTTTGAAGTTGGAAATGTATTCCATCATGAATTTGAAAAGGATTAGTTTAAAATATTTGGTGTTCCGCATTTCAATGTTCGGAAATTTTTTATGAATTCAATCTGAACAGTTGCTACCGTAAGCAGGGGTGACTTTAACATCCGGGGGCGACTTTAACCGGCAAGAAAAAAAGATTAAAATCGTAATATTATCACCTCAAAGACTAGTTATCGATTTGTATTGGGTCCATCGGTATCCTTGAGGTATTGGCTTTGAGCGTCTGTTTTTAATATTTGATTTGAGCGCGAACTTTTAGATATATTGTTGCATTTTCTAAAAGATGTCTTATGTCGGATTTTTTAACACTCAAAAAATTACTACTTATTGACTAGAAGCAAAATTTCTGGCGTTAGATGAGTGATATAACTAGAATTTTTATTTAATTTACTTCCCCAATCCATAAACTTGGGTGGATATATTTGCCTCTAAGTATTTTTAATGCATTTTTATATGGGAGTATGTTAGAAAATAAGGTTTTTGGGGTGACTTTCGACCGGTCCAAAGTCACCCCCGAAAAATTTTGTGTTGTTAGGCAGGCTCAAAATAAATCCAAACTCGGGTCAAATTGACTCTTGGGCGTCACTGGGTATGATGAACTGTGATGAAAATAAAATCAAGTCTTTTGCCATACTGAAATTATTTTTTCCTTTTTATCTTTGTGAAATAAATGGCTACCCAGAAAGGATACTTGCTATTATTTATTTAGCGAAATTTTGCAAAAATTAAGCCACCGAAGCCCTTTAACAAATGAGGAGTTTTTAAAGTTACCTACTAAGAATTTCTTTTGTTTTTTAAATTTTTTCAATCAAGTATTTTTTGTTTTCTAATTTTCAATCGATTTTTAGCTTGTTTTTGTGGATTTTTTAAGTTTTGCATAGCTCTTAATATTAGTATTGTTATTTGATGTAACTTATATACCAATAAGTAAAACATACCAAAGGCTAAAATCGCATTTATCAAAAATTTTAGTTTTTTTTTGAATCTCGTCCTTGAAAACATTCCATTGCCTAGGCTGATTGCCTATATAAATATGCCAAAATGTTGAGAGAACTTAAGTTTCCAAAACCTGATACCCTGATTTTGCATCGTTAAAGGTATAGCATGTAAAACCAATAAATGAAATTTTTCGGTTAAAGTCACCCCACCCTTGAGGTGACTTTAACCTACTTACAAAAATATTATTTTTAAATATCTGTAATTACTTCGTAAAAATTTTATTACATGACATTAAAGCTGAAACCCCCACAAAATATTAAGGGTTTTAATTTTATTAAAATTGTTGAAATTATAAGCTCCTAAACTTGGAAATTCTGTTTTTTTGTATCAAAGTCACCCCTGCTTACGGTAGTTTGTGAAATTGAAAAATTAAAAAAAAAATTGTTTTACTATAGCCGTGTTCACAATCTTGATGCATCGTAGCAAATGCAAAATTATTTGATATTACAAAAACAAGTTCTATTGATTTTTCAAAAAAATTTTCAAATTATTTTGCATTTGCTACGATGCAACAAGATTGTGAATACGGCTTATGTTTTATTAGACGGTTCTGAGTATGCAAAATATGTATGTCGAAAACTGAGCTCAGATTTTTATAGTTAACAAGAAAGTGGTTATTGCCGGGATCTGCAGTGGTCCATTTTTTTACTTATCTTCTACCAACCGTCCCATTTTACCATGGTCTTCCGTTCACGGCTTTTATAGCAGTTTATAGTAGAATACGATAATTTGATCTTTATATTTTCTGTCGTAAGGATCCTGAGTTATCCTTGCTCAAAAGTGCAAAAATCACTGTTTTTAGGTCTACTTAGAGTTGTACAAGATTTCCACTCCAAGTTAAACCTTTTCCATGCCAAATTGATCTTTTTCAATTCAATTTAAACTTTTTCCAAATTAAAATAAACTTTTTCCAAATCAAATTAAACTTTGCAAAAGAACACCTCTAAAATTATATATCTCTGCATTTACAGCAGCTATCGCTATGAAACTTGGTACATATATTAATTTATATTGTGTCCACATGTTTAAATTGTTTAAAGTTTTATTTTATTTGGAAAAAATATATTTTGATTGGGGAAAAAGTTTAAATTCAATTGAAAAAAAATTAATTTGGTGTGGAAAAGGTTTAACTTGGATCAAAAATCCTGTACAAAAGCTTAAGGCTATTCGATGCCGTTGGCAAAAGTGAAAACTACTTCCTGGATGTACGCCATATATCTGAAAATAGCGTTTTCTGCACTTTAAATCAAGGATAACTTAGATCTCTAACCTGTTAGGAAAAAACGGTACCGGGATTCGGAATCAACCACCCTAAATTAGTCAAAAAAAGTTATTGAGATCTCATTCAGATTTTTGTGTTGCACAGTGCTATCTAACACGTCATAATAGAATGACCCTCTATTAGTCAACTTATTATCAATAATTAATAATTAAAAAAAAAGCTACAGTACCAACTACTCTATCAATAAAAATATCGCCCACTAATTTGCAAAAGAAAACACAAAATGTTGGGTCCTATTGTTAATTGCGTTCCGAGACGATTCTATATTTTTTACGTGCGGACAATTTCGCGGCATAATTATTTTCTATTGGATTTATACACTCGTTTGTGCTTGATACTATGAATTAGGGTATTACCATAAATAAATTGAGTAGAACTAATGCATAATTTTGACAAATTTTTAAAATTTAGTTATGCATACAGCTACTCACAGGTCTTACCGAATCTTAATAAGATTGTAAAAATTTGGAAAACTCATTTCTTTAGTACATTTAAATGTATTACTTACTTTAATTTTTTTCAAAATGCATTAAAAAACAATAAAGAAAATTTGAAAAATTATTTTCAATCAGTTTTTTGACTTATCAGCTTGTTGAAATTATGAATTCCGGACGAATATCTTCCCTGCAAAGTTACACCATTTTGCATGAAGTAAACAACAAAAAAGTTACCCACAGTACTCCGGAACGGGGTTTAATTGACAATTTGTGGAACCCTGCTTTTCTTTTTTAAAACAATACCTTATGGTGTTGGCAAAAAAATTCAATAACTTTTAAAATCGCAAGTAAGTGCCCCGCCCTAAAAAGGGTCGAAAAAATAAAAAACACAAAAATCCAAAACAATTAACTTGGAAATGCTGAATCTGAATCCGGCCTCACTCACTATTGCTCTATCACGTATGGTTTTAGAGATATGCTAACCTTAAAGTTCAAAATCACGATTGGTGATGATGAGGTTTATTTAGGCGTTAGGAAATAACGCCCGAAAAAAAAGGAAATAAAAATTTGGGCTTTATTTCGTTTTTTTTTGGGCGTTATTTCCTATTTTAAAAAAAAGCGAAAGCTTTGGGCGTTATTTCCAAATTGATTAGCGCCCAAATTTATATGAAAATAATTTGGGCGTTATTTCGTTTCTGTTTTTGGGCGTTATTTCCTAACGCCGTTTATTTAGAGGGCGCACGAAATTGTTTTGCTGTTTTTTACCATATGTATCGCCTAGTACTATTGTCTTCAAAATAAGCTTTGAATCTTATATGATTTATTCTTAAAAAGTTATGACCATTTTAAAACGATATGTGAAAGATAACTAGTAAGGGTAAGTTTCATATTTTTTGGGCGTTATTTCGTTTTTTATTTTAGGCGTTATTACGTCATATTATTTTTTGGGCGTTATTTCGTTTTTTTTTTGGGCGTTATTTCCTAACGCCGTTTATTTAGAGGGCGCACGAAATTGTTTTGCTATTTTTTACCATATGTATCGCTTAGTACTATTGTCTTCAAAATAAGCTTTGAATCTTATATGATTTATTCTTAAAAAGTTATGACCATTTTAAAACGATATGTGAAAGATAACTAGTAAGGGTGGTATCTTTGGCCTGGCCAAAAACTAAATACCCTACACTGCATTTCAAGTATATTATTAGGAGAGTATAAGAACATATTGCTTATATGGGAAGTGCCACGCCTTCACCTTCGAGCTTACCTTGATTTTGCGTAGAGCTTGCATTTACTGTTCTGAGTGTTTGAGTAAAATTCGGTAGGGTTCCCTTAAAAAAATCTTTCAGTATAGCATTCTGAAACTTTCGCTTATATGGGAGGTGCCACGCCTTCTTATTCTACTTCGCCTTCTTTAAGCTCAGAGTTTACAATTAATGTTCTTCGTGTTTGAGTGCAATTTGGTTGGATTATCTCAAAAAACACTTTGTTATTATATAATTTTGAAACTTTTGCTTATATGAGAGATGCCACGTTCTCTTGTCCGAGTTAACCTAGATCTTGCGTATAGCTTGCATTTGTAGATCCGAGTGTTTGAGTGTAATTTGGTTGGGTTATCTCAAAAAACACTTTCCGTATAACATTTTAAAACTTTTGTTTATATGGGAGGTGCCACGCCCTCTAGTTCGAGTTCGCCTAGTTTTTTCTCAGAGCTTCTACTTACTTTTCCTAGTATTTATGTGTATTTTGCTTCTGTTATTGCAAATAATGCTCTTATTTCGAATATATTTTTTGTATGGGCGGTAGGCGTGTCCGTTGACCAATTTCGCTCATTTTCAATCCCCCGAGCTATCTTTGACGACGGAGGTAGTGTACCAAATTTCATTGAAATATCTTGCTCAGTTTTCCCAAAAAGTGTATTTCAACACACAGCCAGCCAGCCAGCCAGACAGACGGACATGGCTATATCGACTCAGGAGGTGACGCTGATCAAGAATATATACACTTTTCTATATCTGCCACGCCTCCTTCTCTGCGTTACAAACGGAAGGACAAAGTGAATATACCCTGGGTGTAGGGTATAAAAATTGTATGTGGATAATAGAGAGGATCAAATTTTTTAGCCACTTACTTTCATTCAGTTTCGGATTCTACGTTAAAATCTAAGTTAAAAACTCCTTATAGCGCCTATAGCGCCGCTTAGTGACCCAACTTCGAAAAATCCTTTGGAGGTTTTTTTCTACTAATTAATGCCAATCGATAGTGCTACGCTAGAACTCATTAAAAAAAAAAAATTTTTTTGTTCAAGTTTGTCTTAAATATTTTTTTACTCAACATTTCTCATCTGCTTTTATTCAAAATGTCATAACTTTGGTATAGCTAGCCGTATCTTAAAGAACAGAACTGTGTTAAAAAGGCCTTTTGATGAGGCATAGAAAAAAATTCAAAAATAACGGTTTTTTTTTCTACGAAGATAAAATTTCTAATATACTTTGTATGAAGTTTTTATCTATCTTCATTCAAAAGTTCGTAACTTTGAAATGACTAGCCGTATCTGGATGAGTAGACCCTCTCTAGATAGTTCTTTTTATACACTATAAAAAAATTTAAAAGTAAATTTTTTTTCTTCAAAATAGATGAAATTTTTGGTACATTTTGTATAAAGTTTTTATATGTTTTCATTCAAAAGGTCAAAACTTTTGAACCAGATAACTTTTTTCAATAAATTAGCCAAAGCGTTGATACCACTCAACAACACCTTTCTAACGGTGCTAAAATCATTGCAATACAACAAGTTGTTCGGAAGTTATAAATTATCAAAGACAATCTCGCAACAGCGAAAAAAACCCAAAACTTCAAACGATTTTTGGCTGAGTCGAAATTCACCGCAGATATATGGTCCCAAAGAGTTTTTAACTTAGATTTTAACGTAGAATCCGAAACTGAATGAAAGTTAGTGGAAAAATTTGGTTCGGAACAAATTGATCCTCTCTAGTGGATAACCTCTAAAGTCGTGTTTTTGAACTTTTAGCTTAGAATATCTCTAAAACCATAAATGATGGAGGGCTCGGATTCAGAATAGTGAAATACTTCGAAAATGACAATTTTCGTTTGGGGTTTTGTTTTTTATTCTTTTTTTTTTTTTTTTTTTTGTTAAATTCCGTTTTTCGTTCTTTTTTTAAAGCGGGGCACCTACTTGCGATTTTAAAAATTATTGAATTTTGTTCCTGACACCATAATGTATAAAAAAAAAATCAGGAGTTCCGCAAACTATTGATTATTCCCTGTTCGGGAAAACCGTACAAATCATTATACCAAAGGCTTATCGAAATAGACCCGAAATTTTCCGCGAGCTATTTTTAAAAAGGCGTTAGGTTTCGCCAACTAAAAATTTATCTTTTAAAATAGTTTGAGACCATGAATGAGGTTTCAACAACTAAAAATTAAATGTTGAAGTTTTTGTTTAACTTTTTCTTTAAAATTGCATTTTCTAAATAAAAATTAAATGTTTTAGTGTCATCTGATATTTATTTAACACAATTATTTAAAGGTTTTGTTACACGAGTCCGTTTTTACAAACATTTCATCTGTTATTGTTTTTGCTGTAACTTGAATTGTTTTAAACATTTTCGTTTTTTTTCTATTTTGATTTATTTTACACAGATTTGCCATTTTTGCACTCTGCGCAAATCAATATCACATAACGAAATATCAAGTCAAACTTGATTTAAATTATATATTGTCTATAGCTATTGAGTACTGTATTCGATTGTACGATTGTATATTCTGTTGTCAATTTCAACTCCCAAGCGAATGTTTATATGTTTAACAAAATGATAAGATTTGTGAGAATTTCAGGTATAGTTGGTTTTTTCTGCGTTGAGCACCTTTTAATAAACAAAAATTTTTCTGTAGTAAATACGAAAAACAGCTTAAGTAAACTTTAGAAAAATTAAGTCAGACCCAATTTATTTACAGTTAAAACTTTGAGAAAAGAAGCTAGAACGTTCAAAGCAAATCAGGAGAGTATTAGCTTTAAACTCCTAAAATAACTTCAACAAACCCAAAAAATTGTTTTGAAACGTTTGAGACATTTCATTTAAAAAATAAAACCAAATTAAGTAAAAAATCCTGTTGTCAATAGACAACTTAAAGCCTCTAAGTTAGTCATTGTTTATTAATCTCTCTTTAAACTTTTTTTTTGTGCATCTGTATAACTGAAACAAAAGGGGAATTTATAAAAAAAAAATACTTTTATGCTACAACTTATTGAAAAGTATGACTTGCAGGCATGGTGATCGCGATAACAATATTGTATATATTTTCTTTTGTTTTTGTTGATAATGACGTACTGATCATTTGTAATTTTTATGGTACCGTAAGCAAAAATAAAAACATGGCGGAGCGTAAAACCTATAAATTATAGGCTATACTGTACATACATATGTACATACTGAATGCAGACTTACATATGTCGACAGTTGACATTTTTCAATATGCATAAGAATAGGATTATTTTTTTTTTTTTCGGTGTAAGAAATATAAGCCTTTTTTTTGAAAACGAAGGATAGAACTAAGCGATGCGTTTAGTAGAAAAGAGCAAAACAATTTCGTGCGTCTTCTACATAACCTCTAAAATCGTGTTTTTTAACTTTTAGAGTTGGATAACTCAAAAACTATAAGAGATAGAGCAATTCTTAGAACGGGTTCAGCTCCAACAAATTCATCGATAAGTAGTCAGGCCTATCATTGAATCCATCGTAGATAAGAATTTCGTGAGATTACGAAAATGCTATTATTGATTTCAATAAATTACGAACGTTATTTTGAAATTCATGGAGTTTGAAGTTCTTATTAAATAAAATTATGATATTTCTTTGGTAGTCATATCTAGTCATCGAAAATTCTCACGAAATTCGTATCTACGATAGATTCAGTGATAGGCCTGAGTAGTTTTGTCTGGTTTGTTGTTTTTTTTTCAATTACACCGTCAATGAACATATTTTAAAACCATTTTTTCTTAGTAAGCAAGTGCTCACGAGTAGTTTGCCACTTTTTTTTTTCTTGTTTTTGTGTTAACTAAAGTTAGACTTAAATTTTTCTTTGGTGGTATGCTTTTCAACCCTTCTTTTTAAATAATTTTTATTAATCATCTTTTATTTAAGTATCAATTTTAATTTTAAATGCCTTAAATAAAAGTTTCGCAAAATATATATGGTGCTCAATACTATCAATTTCGAAAAGGTCACATATCTTAAATTTAAAATACTAAAATTTACATATGGGAAATTCTTTGTTAAGAAGTGTGACATCCCACCTTTCCATCGTAGTTTTTCAGATAAAAAGGCTTAACCCGACTTAAAATTTTTGTTGAAATAATTAATAATTCATAGCGACCATCGTGCCTACGATAGGGGCTCAACAATTGGGTCAATATGAAAAACATGTTTTTTGTTCAAATATTTGTTTTCTTCGCAGAATGGATACTCGTTTGCTAGAAAAATAAAGATTATGTTTTTGCAAAAATTTTGGCGTTAAAAATTATAGAATAGACAATATTCGGTTCCGAAGATCGATTTCTTTCCGTTTTTCAACTACGTGGTCGGAAAAACAATTTTAACTCAAAAGCAAGGCTTCTTACGAAAAAAGTGAATAAGGCATAAAATGCTTAGAATTGTCCAAAAAATACTTGCGAATTTTTTCAAATTTTTGAAAATTATTTTGTTTTTTTTTTGAAAAATTGTACAGGCACAAGTGAAAATAATGCTCTCATGAGAATTGAAGGTTGTAGTTGAAAAAGCTTAAATATATAAATAAAATCCTTTTCTTTCCCTAAAAAAAAAATGGATATCGCTAAAATAAACTTAAGCCGAGTAAAAAATACATAAATTTGCTGTACTACAGATCTTTATACCCCTGCGGGTAAGGGGTCAGAATATGCCCGAGGTAAGCCTGCCTGTCGTAAGAGGCGACTAAAAGCGGGTGACCAGCCAGGGTGTGGAAGGGTGTAGCGTTGGACAGCGTTGCGCCTCGAAAGAAAAACCCACAATGCCCGTAACTGGCACTGACAAGGCGAGTCGATGCCGCCTTAAAATAAGCATCTTGTCGAAATCCTGAAGCGTCTGACCCAGAGTGGGCGGCGTGGGGCGTTGCCGAGAAGATTATACTAATGAAGCATGGATCGAAAAACGATGGAAAATACAAGAAACATGCATAGTTAGGAATGATTCTCCTATAACTGGAACCAATATGGCTCATCAAAATTTTAAAATCCTTTCGATGAAAACTCGAACACGCATCGGCTCTTGGAATGTCCGAACTCTAAATGAACCAGGCAAAATACACCAAGCCGTTAGAGAATTCCACAAAAAATACATACAGATCTTTATTTGATAAAATAAGATTATCAAAAACGGTTTTTTGAAAAGGTATCATAATCTTGTGAAATGTGAGAATCTTTGTAAATTTTATACCATATGATTATATGTTACACCGGAACGTTTTTTTTTTTAAGTGTAATACATCGACAGCAGTATCTTTATTACACATTATACATGATAAACTTACTAACCTTCCAAGTTCGAACCTGCCCCACTATAAATTAGTTTAACAACCTTTCGCCAGATGAGGGTGGCAACCCTAAATGTTAGCATATGTTTTATTTCTAGTTTGTTTTTTAATTTTTCTGTATGATTGTTTTTTTATATTTTAAGAATTAACTTTA
Source organism: Calliopum simillimum (assembly GCA_951812925.1). NCBI lineage: Eukaryota > Metazoa > Arthropoda > Insecta > Diptera > Lauxaniidae > Calliopum > Calliopum simillimum. Next base: position 111,643,213 of record OX638368.1, read on the forward strand.
TAAAAATAGGTGCTGATAAACTCAAAGGTTTTGCAAGACAAAGGATGAAAAAAAAACCATCAAATATATTGATCAATTATTATGGGAGTAAGATCAATTGCGATTTACCTGATTTTTTTTTAGCAGTCTTACGACGTAATCGAATAATAATCGGTCGTTGATCAAAGTTTAAACATGTTTGTCATCAATAGATAAAAATGCAAACGAATAACACTAAATACGCAGTAAACAATTAAATCGAGCGACTAATCTTCACTGAGATTCAGTTGCTCCTACAATGAAATTGTAAACAAAATTTTTTTTCAAATTTCAATTGATTTCATCAAAATTTGTTAATAATCAATTAATATTGTTCTTAATTTACTTAAGAAAAACCTTTACTTTTTTTATTTGCTTTTCACGTTTTATGGTAATTTTTCACACGATTTAATTTTTATTATTGAACATTGCGACGAACGAATAAATATACTTCCAAAAATGACAACTTTGATATGACAACCAAAGCAAAGAGAGAAAAGTTACGGTCAGTTTTCTCAGTGATGCCAGTATTTTGCCAAACTCAAGCGTTGCCAGTGTCGTGAAATTTAAAATTTATCAGCTCGTTCATGCAAAAATAATGGCGATTTGAGGTGTAAAAAATCCTTAGTTTTCCTTAACATAGAGGCAAACATATGAGTGATGCTATTCTCATACTTATTTTTTCGTAATACATCTGTTAATAAGAAGTGTCGTGTGAATAAAGATGGCGATTAAATGTCACTTAAAAATGTCAAACTTTGTTATATACTAATTTCTTATATACTATCTGTCAAAAAGAACATCATATTTCCTGCAGGAAATATGGTCATTACTTATTACTCTCTTAGAGTCTTTTTTTTGGTATAAGAAGAGAATAATACAATAATAATAAGTGCTGGTTCACAAAAAATGTTATAATATTCTTTAAATATTAATCGATTCATTTACTTTGCTGAAATTCGCAACTCAGTGACGACCTGTCAATTTCATTATCTGCTGTTAAAATTTTACTTCAGTTTTTCACGCTTGGTGTATTTTATTTTTATTTACATTTTTTATTCAAATATGATATCATTCGCCCTTTTCCCAATTCCACTTTCACTTTGGGTATAAAGTGGAATGCAAAACTTTTTGAAAAGTTCGCAAAACTAATGAGGTTATGCTATGACTTTTCAATTAATTTTGCTGTTTTAAAGTTGTTTTATCGATCAAATTGAAAAAAAAAAAAAAAAAAATACAATTATAAGCGCCAGAGTTTTCCCTTTTTTTTATCGAGTAATTATAATTTGTATTCCATTATTAATATACTCTAACTAAAAAAATATTTTTTCCGATAACAAGTAAAAAGTCAGCGATTTTGCATTTTCGAAGTCAGTGTTTGTGTGAATTATTTGACATTTCATTATATCATGGTGTCAGTAATACTCCATTTACACCGGAGATTTATGAGGCAATTTACTGCTATTTTCAGATTTAGCTCTATATCTTGCCATATCATATCACGTGATTTACCATACAAAATTATATCTACTTCCAACGTGATTTAATTTATATCTTGGAATAAATCTGAACAGGGCTACCAATTTTGGTTATTTTCAAGCATATGGCACCTCTAAACTTTGATAATTTGAAGTTTTGTTGACATTTACTATGTCATTTAATTGATTATTTTCGTCAGAAAAGCAAAGAAAAACGTAAATTTTGTATTTATTATCATAAATAGCTCTTTTATTATTATTTTTTGATTAGCTACACAAATGGAAATGGAGAGAAAACGCTCAAAAAACCACACAGCAAAGTTCGACTCGTATACCCAAGCAAATGTCTTTGTAAGGACAACGACGCTCTTTTTCAATTCTTTATAATTAGCTTTGTTTGATGATTGCTCTAGAGTACTCTAGAGCAAGTTAGAGCAGTCAAAAGTGTTCGATGAAAGATTTTTCTGCTCTAGGTTGCTCTATTCTACTCTGAAAAGTGTTCGATGGGTCTGCTCCAAACTGCTCTGTTTGCTCTTTTCTGCTCTAGATTTTTCTGTAGAGCAGGTTGGAGCAGCAAATTTTTATAAGAAAAATCAAAATAAAATAAATATTTTTAAAATTTATCGTCAATTTTGATATTCATATTTTATTTTGAACGTAAAAATATGTAAATATATATATCTAAATTTTTGCTGATTTTCTCAAAGTTGTTTGTTTTGTGTTTTTTGAAATTTCTGCTCTGCCCTACTCTAGCCTGCTCTAAAAGTCATATGACTGTTTTCAAAATCTGTTCTACTTTGCTCTACTCTGATCTAAGTTCGTCAAACAAAGCTATTATGGAATAAAAGTATCTTTTGTTTCCATATTGGCACCGTTTATTTATGAATTTTTTATTTGTAAGATTTTTATGGAATATTAAATACTATGATTTTTCGATATTAATTGCGTTTACATTCTTGTTGTTTGTACTAAAATATTCTAAATGTTCCAACTTAGATTTTGCTTATTTAATAAATGTTTAACTAGACCTAACTAGACCTAGACCGACATTTGTTGTTGTTATTAATTTCCTTTGTCCCATATGTTAAAAAAAAATTGTTTAGGTGTATCTATAGTAAACTTGTGCAAAACAGCTTTTCCCAAAGATGCAGAGTTTTATCACGTGAACCAGACAATGCGTAGCTGATGAAAGAAAAATATCGCTGATGAAATGAGAATGTCCATACACACGTATTTGTGGCAAATCAACTTTGGAATCTTCATCGCGTGACAACTTCCAAACTATGACTCTTTACGAAATGCAAAAAATTAAAGTATCAGAATCTTTTTGCTGGTAGCAATTTGGGTAATCCAACCATTGCAGTCCATCAGGATTCCACGTTTCAAACTCATGGACGGTTTTTAATTAATTTGAAATTTGTTTATTTTTTTATGAGCAAATAAAATATTCTAAGAATGTAAATAAAATCAAATGCCATTCATTAATTGACATTTACTGTCAAAAATAAATCCCTTTCGGCCGGTGTAAGCGGGTAGGATTTAGCAACGAGATTTATTTATACCTTCACTTCTAAATCTATGGTGTAAACATAGTATAATAGTTGGAAAACAGGATGCCACCTGATTTTATTTTTTAAATTGATATGAAACATCCAATTAACCCTATAAAATGCACAGAGCATAAAAAAACTTTCTTAAATTCCCTCAAATCAGGGGAAACCCAATAGTTTCAAAGTTTGCAAAATAAGAAAAAATTAATAAATAATAAACAGAAATACAATTTAATTTAATTTTTTAATAAAATACAAATCTGTGGACTTTTGACAAAACAACCTAACTCGAAATAAGACAATTTTCCAGAATTTTAATCATTTTGGTTTAATCGTCATATTTCTATGACTTTTCGAAAATCAAATCGAAAAAATATATGATAAAAACATCTCATTTCAATTTTATTAAATACTATTGACCTTAGAGCAAAAAAAAAACACTGGAAAATATTCGTTTTGTATTATAAAAAACTTTTCCATTTGTTTACAGTTCTTACAATTTCGCATATTTAAAAAAAAAATTTTCCAACGCATTTTAATACTTTTAAAAGCTATTTAATTGCAAAAAAATGTTTTCAATGAATTCTAACTAATTTTACTAGGAATATTTTTATTTGACGAATGACCAATTTTTTCACTGTGTTGGTTTTAGTTAATTTAAAATCAAAAACTAACTGGAACAATTTAACTTTATCGACTGTTGTTGTTTTTTTTTTTTTTGTTTTTTTGCCCAAATAGGGCTCTGGGAATTAATTACAACAACAACAACAACCTCTGAGCGGATTTACTTTCGGAGATATAGCCATCGGAAGATCGGGATATATCTTTTATAAAAATCGGTATGAGTTGGGAACCCTTAGATGGATTTTAAAAATATTAGTGTCATATGCAAGGTATTTTACCGGGCTATATAATTGTTACACAAAATTTTTCAATTTGAGTGATAGTTTTCGAGATATGACAATTTTTCAAAAATTAACCCCATTTTTTTCGCAAAAAACCATTATTTTTCCTAAAAAGTATGTTATTAACCTACAAATTCAATAACTAAATTAGAAAGCCTAATTTATTTCCTTTCATTTGATATGCTACATGTATCTGAAATTGCATCATTAATAAATTTTTATACAAAAAAACAAAAATGGACCAAATCAATTTTCTTCAAATTTGGAACTTTAAACAAAAACAATGCCAGGACAGACAACAACAACAACTTTACTACCACTACAACAACAGTAATTTTACATAAGAGTTGGGGTAATTGGACGGCCTGCGGCCGCAGCTCAGGATTTAAAACTCCCAAAAATCCAACACCGGCTTCGCGGCGGCCTTCGGCTGCGGATCAGTCTATAATACATCCAACACATACTTTGCTAGCCAAATTGCGTGCGCAATTTTTAATAAAAATTTAAAATTTTTTTAATATAATAACTGGCTGCTGCGCATGTGCAAGTAGCTGATCCTCTTTGTTGTTGTTGTTGTTGTTGTTGTTGTAGTAGTTGTTGTTGTTTTTGTTGCTGTTGTTGTTGTTGTTTAAAGTTCCTAATTTCAAGAAAATTGATTTGGTCTATTTTTGTTTTTTTCTATTAAAATTTATTAATGATGCAATTTCAGATACATGTTGCACATCAAATGAAAGGAAATCAAATGGGCTTTCTAATTTAGTTTATAAAATTTCAGGTTAATAATACATTTTTTGGGAAAAATGCCGTTTTTTTTTGGGAAAAAAATGGGGTGAATTTTGAAAAATTGTCATATCTCGAAAACTTTCACTCAAATTGAAAAACTTTGTATAGCAATTGTATAGCCCGGTAAAATACCTTTCATATGACACTAATATTTTTAAAATCCATCTAGAGGTTCCCAACTTATACCGATTTTTATAAAAGATAAGTATATCCCGATCTTCCGATGGCTGTATCTCCGAAAGTAGATCCGCTCAGAGGTTGTTGTTGTTGTTGTTATGATTAGTTTTCAAAGCCCTATTTGGGCAAAAAAAATAAAAAAAAAACAACAACAGTCGATAAAGTTAAATTAAGCCAACTAACCTTTCAGCTACAGTTGGCTTTGGTTATTCATTTATAAAATTTAGTCGAAATTGATTTATCAGAATGGCAGTACTTCCCTAAAATTTTTTGGAAAATATGCACTTTTAATACTATTGTGTTATTTAGGCATCGCTGATCTCGACATCTGTTTATGTAACAGTTTGAAAATCACTGATTTAACGTTGACAATTTTAACGTCAAACTTTTTTTGTTGTCAAAAATTGACTCAAAGAATTTAGAGATGCCAGCTTTTCATTTTCGAAATCCATAAGAATAACCAAAACAGAATTATAAACATACGGATGCGAAAATTTGTTTTTATATGCTAAAAAAGGTTCTTCAACATATTTGTGACAGTGTAAAAGCAAATTTTACTCAAATCTAAAATATATGTAAATTGGAGTCCTTTCTTAATTTATTTGTGGTTTTGTTATAGTAAATTTACGAATTAAAGGGGGTACATACTAGCGATTATGTTCGTCTGTCAAATATGGCTGCTGGCTGTCACTCAACCACAAACCATTTTGTGGTTGACTGATGACTGTCGAAAAATAGCGACCACATACGCAAACAAGAGAAAATTTTAACAAAACTAGCGAACTTGATCGATAGTCTTAGTCTGTACATACTCCCTTTTAATGTTTTGCAATGTCATTAAAATTGTATATAAAACAGTGGTTGGTGTAATATGTATAGTGTCCTTGAAATTGAGAAAAAGCACTAAAAACGCACTAGGCGCTAATTCACTTTTTTCGCGTTCCAATTTGCAAAAAAGCACCAAATCTGGTTCGAAAAGCTTGGGCTGGCATCACTGAAAGAAATATTGATAGTGAGTGAGAGTGGTGATAGTCGTAAATGTTAAAATAATTTTAATTTAATTATTTTGTATTAAGCATTTGCTCGAGTGCATCGATAAAGTAAGATATGAGTGCTCAGAATTTATTAATCCGCCAGGAGAGTGATGATTCTTTCACAAATATCCTTCCGAGTTCTCCCTCGTTATCGTCACTAAATCGTTTTCGTGATACATTCCGTCGGACAGAAAGTATTTCATCCAGAATAAGTGCTATGGTTTCAAATGCAGCAGCAGGAACAGCGTCGAATGTTGTTACAGGTACAAGTACTGTCGGTGCAGCTTCCGAAGCGTCATCTGCTTCATCGCAAGCTGGAACGCCCAAAAAGAAAAAATCTGGTAAGTCGTTATTACAATACATACTACATACATATATAAATTTAAAAATTAAAAACATCGAATTCGTCATTGCTTAGTGCATTATTATTTCAATACCGGAAATTTTATTTTGTTTTAAAGATAAGACTATTCCCTTTGTATTTTTCAGGAAATAGTCATTTGGAAACTCATTGTATAAACTCAAAATTTGGGTATTACTCCGTTGTATCCTCCTGGAACTCCTAAGGAGCATAGGGATAAAATGAAACGTCTCAATTTGTTACGATCCTTTGCGATTCCCCGATTTCTTCTCGGAAGACACAGTCAAAGGTAGTGCTAATGTCTACGAAGACAAGTTGAAGCGCAGCACGCCCATGCATGCATGCACGATTGTTCGACAATTATTCTAAGGGCGTTAATGTGATCCACGCATGATCGGTTTCACCGGAATCCAGCTTGATGCTTTCGGTTTACCGAATCAAGTTTTTCGTAACTTACTCTGGAGTTTTGTCAGTACTTTTGATGGTAATGATAGCAAAGTATCTATAATTTCGGCACTTGCGAATGTCACCTTTTTTTAGCAACTTAATTAACTGGCATGTAGCCAATATGTGAGCAAACGCTCTCCACCCCAGATCCTAGAGTGTACAAGATGTAAAATTTAAGCTGATGTGCAAGCAGTTCAGCTGTAATTTGATCGATGCTGGCGGCCTTGTTGTTTCATTCCTTGGATAGCTTCCACCATAGCATCAGTTTTAGGTGCTGTGATTGGATTCGATTAGTTTCTACTGAGGGTCACGGCGACAGAAGTAGTTGGTGATTCTTATTGAAGGGATGTGGTAGATGAAGGATTCAGTATTTCACAAAAATATTTAAGAGATTTTCGTTTTTGTCTTCGATGGGGCGGTTTTGTTTGAGATTTCTGCCAGTTTGTCTGCGGGTAATATCATAAAGCTGCTTGAGGTTTTGAGCATTTGGCGCTCTTTTCGCTTCGGTTCGGAGGTCGTTTTCATTCTTCTTTTGTCTTCTCTGCACGAACGCCTGAGTTCTTTATTGAGAGAGTTAAACACTTAAAAGTTTAGAAAATGCATTGATAGATTCATATAAAAATTGATCTATGCAAATGTATAACTAAAAGTTAAATTAAAAATTAATTTTCTCTTATTACACGTACATATCGATATGTCCAACGCAAAAGTTGGTAACTCGAAAATCGTAGTTTTTGGTTATGATCATTTTTGTATTGTTTTCCTTAAAAATTAATTTTCTCTTATTACACGTACATATCGATATGTCCAACGCAAAAGTTGGTAACTCGAAAATCGTAGTTTTTAGTTATGATCATTTTTGTATTGTTTTCCTTAAAACAAGAAAACCAAAAACAAAAGTTGAATAAATACTTTTGAAATCTGTAGACTGAATAAAGGTTTTTCGACTATTAAATCGTTGTTACTATTCTGAATTGATTTGCAGAGATATTAACAATTTCAACTTATAATTTGGATAAAATTAATACATATGAGTTGTAGTCTTGTTACAAACTAATGTTCTGTTTCAGAAAACAAATGTTCCATGAAGAAAATTGGTAACTTAACTTGCTAACTAGCATTAAAAAATATTTTACGGGACATAACGTTGGCATGTACAACCACTGATTTTTCAAGAAAAATTAACTTATAACTTTGTAAGTTAAGTTACCAACGCAATTTGTCAACTTAAGTTGCCAAATTTTTGCATGGAGACCTCAATAAAATATATTTAGGTTGCAACTTCAAAACCAACCAACTTTCACGTTGGATGCATCGATATTAACAATCATAAAAAAAGACGGAGAACCAACTATTTAAGCTAAAAATACTTGTCAGCTTTTTTTTTTGGCAGTGTAGTACAGTCATTTGGTAGTTTTACCTGGAAAGTTTTGCGGGATTTTTGCAAAAGGGTTATTTTATAATTTTCAATGTGCTCTTTCAGAATTTCAACTTTGCTACCTCAAATCCTGTTCGCTCGCGCTGCCATATTGGAAAAATGGCGTCCAAAATCAGTTTTCTACAAATATCTCTTTAACGGTTACATTTATTGGGTGTACAACTTAAAACCCGGAATTTTTTAGCGAAATTTGATGCTTTATTGTGGAAAAATGTTACAATATATTTTATTCAAAGTATTGTCCATTGGAAGCTACAACATTTCCCCATCTTTGAGGCAATTTATGAATTCCATCCCAAAAAAATTGCGCCGGCTTGGCGGCCAAAAATGAATCGAGCCAATTTTCGATATCTTGAACTTAAGTGAACCGTATTCCTGATAGGGCATTCTGCATTAATCGGAACAAATGGTAGTCTGATGGTGCAAGGTCTGGGCTATAAGGCGGGTGAGGCAAAATTTGTATAGATTTCCTATCCGTTGTTTTGCAGGTAATTTTTGACTGGGGCAGCAATATGTTGCCGAGCGTTATCGTGGTGGAAAATGATTGACTCGTGTCTGTGCCTGGATTTTCTGCTTCAATCGGATCAATTGTTGACGATAGAGTTGAGCATTAATGGTTTGCCCACCTGGCAACAGCTCATAATGGATCACACCTAGCTGGTCCTGACCAGGACGTTCTTTGTCTTCGACATCAAAATCACCACTTTTAAACCGTCGAAACCACTCACGACAGCTTGATTCAGCTGGAGCATAGATCCCAAAAACTTCTACAAGCAAACTATGACTTTCCGCAGCAGTTTTCTTTGCAAAAAAATGACCCAACAGAACCTCCCGCAAATGCTGTCTTTTTCTCCAATTTTCGAAGTTATTCATCGTGAAAAATAATAATGATGCACACAAGATAAAATTGTTTTGTTGACTGATTTTGACAGCTGTCAAATGTACCTTCAAAATGACATATATATAAAATTCGAGCTTTCACAATATTTGTTAGTACGGACATCCACCGTCAAATTCCGGTTTTTAAGTTGTTCACCCAATAGAAAAAAATATTGTGGCGCAATCTTGTAGCTTATAAAATTTTGTATAAAAATTACATTTTAATTGTTTTCGTACGACTTATAACTTAGGAGATATTCTAATTCAAAATTCGAAAAAAATTAGTATATTTGTGCATGCCGCTTATGAGTAGGCACAGTGATGTGTTGAGCTTAAAATTACGATAACGATTACGATGGTTCATATCTTCGCTTTTTTACCCGTTACGGATCCGTTACTGATCCGTTTGCGGGAGAAATTCCAAAAAAAAAAAAAAAAACGATTCGCTTGTAACTTGTAGTGCAAGTAATTCCCTATAAACAAATGAACACGATTCGAGGTAGCAAAGTTGAAATTCTGAAAGAGCACATCGAAATCTATAAAATAACCCATTTGCAAAAATCCCGCAAAACTTTCCAGGTAACATAATTTTATTCTCCCAAATGATTGTACTAGTGAGTGTTGTTTAAAATTTATATAAATTTTATTTTAAATCGGTTAAAGCAATAAAGAAAATAAAATTAAAATTACTGTTGTGGACATTCATTTGATATTTTAATATAAAAATACCTAAGTAACTTAGAAATAAAAAAACTATATTATATTTTGAATTAATGGAAATTAGATCTTAGTATGAGACAGTTATCCATGCTGGTATCATTTTGGGGAGCTTCTAAGTTTGTTGCTTCTAAGAAATGCTGCAGAGAATACAATTTCGGGTTCGATGCTTGTTGGAGTGATAGTCAAAAAGCTTCTATAAATTTTTAACAGGTAGGAACCTCGGATTGCAGATCTTTCAAAAAAGTTCATCTCCTTCCTTATGATTTTATTAATGTTTGTTTCTTTATCTTTTGTTTCAACGTTTGTTAAACTTTTGTTTACTGTCATCTCTTTTCTTTTTACTTGTCTGTCTGAATCTGGAAACTTATCAAACTATAGCTTTAAACTTTTCCATTTGGACCCTTACTTTTTGAGTTATCAACTTTTGAAATAAAGATATCTCAACCCCCAAATATAAATGTGTGGGGAAAATGTCTCCCTTAAGCCATAAAAACACATATATCCCAAAAAATTCCAGAAAAACCGTTGAAAATTTTAAAATTTTTATTTTAAAATATGTTTTTTGGACGCTAAATAGACCATGTTTTTTAGACGCTAAATAGACCATTCTAAACTAAATTGATTGCATCAACTCCCATTTGCTTATGGTCCTGAAAGGGTTAAGTGTTAATTGTATCTTATCTTGAGCCCTGTTACGTCGTCAAACAATTAATGACACATTCAAACTATATACATACCAGAAATTTGTAACTTTAAAATAACAAAAATAATCTTATTGTGTTGAATTGAATTAATTCCGGAAGTCCCGGGATAAGGGTTTTTGATCCCGAAATTTCTGAACTAGGAAAACGTCCGGGATCCCGGGATCCCGGGATCTCTTTAGTCCGCTCAATATGACATCTGCAAACTAAAAACTTTGTTCCACTGCTTTTATAAAGTTGTTTTTTTAGAGAAAACAACTTTCCACGACTTTTTACTGGTTTTAGATTCTATTCTTGCTGAATTCCTCTTCCCCCGATCTTCCATTTCATTTTCCAAATTATTTTAGTTATTTGTAGGGTTTTCACTTTCCCTTTTATTTTTGGCATGTGTTTTTTTGCAACCGTAAATTTCATTTCTTGATTTTTCCTAATAGCTTTGCCACCCCTTTAAAAAGTTTCATTTTCTAAAGTTGTATTTTCTATATTTTCGATCTCCAACACCCGCAGTCTGTTTGAAGTTGATGCTGGTTTCGGTAAAGACGAACAACGACAAATCATTTTCAAAACATCTGCTGAGGACATTGATTTTTACATCATTTATTTGAGGTTTTTGCCTAAAGAACCGACCCCCAAAAGCTCCATCGAATGCAACACATACAGCCGGCCTGTTCACTTGTAGTGCGCCAATATGGAAACTCGTTCGTATTTCACTTGCAAACATTGCGACACCGACTTAAATGAAGATCCTAGGCATGATTTTTTTAGCCTAAGCGGCGTCATTATAACTTGTTTCTTCCCTTAAGGCCTTCTGAATTAAGAAGGTCTCAACTAATTGTAAAATTATGGGTGTTTTACTTCGTAGTTTCCGACTTTTATTTGGATTTGCCAGATGGTTCACAACGCAGCCGCTTTTTTGAAAGAGCCAAAAATCACGTCCTTAGGAAATTGGCCGTAGAGAGTTAAATTTTTATCAAAACCCTAATCTGCCTGCATAAAAAAGTTGCATTTTATGTTCACCTTTCCAACGGTATTTGAAATTCTTCGATATCTGTATTCTGTGTAAAATTAGAGCCCAAAAACAAAACCCGGTTCACAACCCAGCCCTCTCCCCTATTTCTTAAATAAAATAACGATATTCCTCCGATAGCCAAATCTTGTCTTCGAAAAATAAAAAAATTTTAGTTTCGGATGGAGTAAGTGATCCCAATGCACGTCTTGTAGCGATTCGAATTCAGTAATAGCACTTTCCTAGTTTTTACGTATTCGTATAGTATCTACGATGGATTCAATGATAGGCCTGATTATGTATATCCTAATAAACAATTATTTCAAGATTTATTTCCCCGTACTATGATGTTAGTGCTCATATATATAGGTTGCTGCATGCTAATTATGTTCTAAAAATAGTTGATGCATTTCAGACAGTACTTGCAGTTGGCTTATGTCAACAATGGTCTAATAAAATTTAAAATTATTACAAAATATTGTTTTTAATCCCTAATGAATGCAATGCTTAAAAGAAAAACTCATAAACATAACAAAGAAAAACCAATAACATGTATAAAATGTCATCAGTTTTAAACGTAATAGCTAAGTTGTAGCCATATAGCTGAGATACGAATAATTGAGAAAAAAAAACCAACACAGCATTAACCACCATAAAAATCGATAGCACAATGTAAGAATTTAACGTAAAACTGCGCAAATTTTTTAAACAAAGCAGCGCAATACGAAAAACACAAGCGGAGCATGAGCAGGATACAGCTGCCAAAAAAAAAAGAACACTACGGAATTGTGTATAACTTCAGTTGCAATTTTACCAAGCATCAAATCGGACAGCGTTCAGTTCCAACATTTAGTTTATAAAATAAATTTAATAAAAAATAGAATATATTATTATATTAACTGTTGAAACATTTGCCTAGTCCAATTAAAACATTTTATTGTCGTGTGTTGCATTAAAGAACAACGTAACTTCTTCAATTTGTAATGTTGCTTGCAACTTTAAGGTATGTGTTGGCACATCTTCGATTTTTCTCACATTTTTGGGGAAAATTCGATTTGTCATATTCGATTCGATAATTCTCGAACTGTGATTATACATAATGAAAAACGATTTTTGTTTTCAGGCGAATATAACATTATTTATCAATACCAAATAAAAGTGAATGTGAAATTTGCTTAAAAATTGTTACCTCTTCGTTTAACTAACATGCGCTCCCTTATTGAAGAAACCAAAAATTTAACATTGACTGGCAACAACAACAATAACATCAGCGACAATTCCAATCGTAGCAACCCTACAACTCAGTTGAAGCCAATTTCCAATAAAACTTATAAAATGCAACAACATTCGACCACAACTGCTACTAATGGAAGCGCTACTACTACCGTTGTTGGTGGTGGAATTGGTATAAAACAGAAAAAACAACAACCATCGCAATCACTTAACAATAATCACGGTTCGACAACAATTACTTTGCCGAAAGCCTCGCATGCAAATACCACCGAAGAAATTGCTGGTGGAGTTCAGGACACCATTTATTTGTGCAATTTTCGTGTTTCTGTAGATGGTGAATGGTTATGTCTTAAAGAATTGCAGGACCTTGATATAAGCCAGCAACATATTGGTTCATCAACGTCAACAAATACAGCTAGTGGTGGCAGTGGTGGACATTATCATTCGCAGCAGCAGCAACGTTACTCCATACAAAGGAATAAAAAATTCTCTTCATTGAATGGAACGGATGGTGGTCTTGAAGACAATAATGGTATTTTAGCAATACAAAATTTAATTGGACGTCATCTAAGTGAAGGACAAGAAAATGCTTATAGCACTAAATGTCAGCACATGTTTACACGACAAGCAACGAATCTTGGTGTTTGTGGTGGTGATTGGGCCAATCTTTGTAGGTTGCTTGTTATGACTTGACTGATTAAAACATTTTTTTTTTTAACTGTTTTCATTTACGATTTACTATTATTTGCATTGTTGTTGAGAACACAGGCCTGCAAATTTGACACTTATTTCCTCTCATGATTTTTCAAGGGGTTTATGGTGGTTTGGGACCTTCTATTCACGAATATGAATATGTTTTCATCACGTCAGGATTTTGATTTTGTATAATCTCAAAAATCGTGTGTTTTGCACAGTTATATTAAAATTTCTCGAAATTCTGACGTGATAGAGCAATTCTGTAATCGGATTAGGGCTCAGCATCAAAAAGTACATTGGAAATCACTCTCGTCGTTTTAGATGGGTTACCCTTGTTGGCCTGTGCAGCATTTGAAAACTTATTAATTGAATCGTTTGTGCTTATGTACTCTTCAATATCACGCCTAAAATACTCAACATATTTAAATCATTCTTGCACCATTAACTTTTTTGGTGCTCCCCGTACGATCAAGATAGTTGCTATGCATAATATTAATCCAGATATAAAGGTTCATAATGCAGGTAAAATAAGTAGATATGCGTTTTTTTTTTTTTTTGTTTTTTGGTAGGTTTTTTTTTTGTATATCGAGCGCACCGTACTATCATTCAATTACTGCCATTATCAAGGCAAATCTGCCGGAGTATCAGGCAAATATGTTTTCGATATATCTGGTATAGGCGTAGGAACGACTGAAATAAACTTTCCAATTATTTTGTATTTTTTTCTTACAAATCTGTTGGAGCCCCAAAAAAAACATATGGTGCAAATATGGTTTTGATACGTCCAGTAGTATAGGCGTGGTAGTCGTATATATACAAAAAAGTCACTAAAGTAAAACTTAAATTACTGAAAATTGTGACGTGATGGAATTTTTTTACTATTTTTCTCGTCATCAGCACACTTAAATCTCAAGAAATCACTTTTTAAAATTAAAAGTGGAAAACCTGTGTAATGAGCCCTTACGTTCGTATTTTTATGAGGTAAGATTTCACTTTTCCACTGATGCAAAGTAACACCAACTCCCTCTGTTGATACAATACTGTTTTCTTATTCAGCGCCGCATTTTGACTTATCAAAGTACCCTTATAGTAGCCGAGATAAAAGCATATTTCTATTGCATCTCTCATTTTTTGTTGTCAATTTAATACAAGCTCCATACATTGTAGCAACAAGAGGCTAAATTTAAAACAAAAGAAACACCTGATGTATGCTCTTTATGCGAGTACCTTTATCTTTTGTTATTGAAACATATCTAATGGCAATAAAAAAGTTATCATTAAACCATTCAAATCAATTACGCTCATACTTTATTGTTTAACGATTTTTAATAGAGTACATTGTTCGATGTCAGATAATGGAGACAATTTGTGAAGAATTACGGCTTCTAAAAATAATATTGATTTGTATTTACGAAAAAAAAAACCGTTTAGGAAATCTTTTATCTTATTTTACTCCTTCTTCTATATGTATAAAAATGAATTCCGTGCGTTAGTCTCGCTAAAACTCGAAAACGTCTCGACCCATTTGAATATTTTTTTGGTTTGTTTTCCTTAATACTGAGATGGTTTAAAGGGCAAGAAATTTTAGTTAGGATGCATATTTAGGGCGGCCCTCATACAAAAAATTTGTTTTAAATCGTATTTTCTTTAGGACCACTTGATCGATTTATAAGAAATTAACACAATACCATCTTCAAATTAAAATAGAATCGATCCCAATACAAAACTAGTAAGGGTGTTACTTTTGGCCTGGCCAAACATTAAATACCCTACACTGCAGTATTTTGAAAATTTTGCTTATATGGGAGATGCCACGCCCTCTTGTCCGAGTACACCCAGTTTTTGTTCAGAGCTTGCATTTATAGTTTTTAGTGTCAGAGTGAAATTAAGTTGGATTATCTCAAAAAACTCTTTCAGTATAGCATTTTGAATCTTTTGCTTATATGGGAGGTGCCACGCCCCCTTGTCTGATTTCACCCAATTTTTGCTGAGAGCTTTCATTTATAATTCTTAGTGTCTGAGTCAAATTTGGTTCGAATATCTCAAAAAACGCTTTCAGTATAGCGTTTTGAAGCTTTTGCTTATATGGGAGGCGCCACGCCCTCTTGTCCGAATTCGCTCAAATTTTTATCAGAGCTTGCGCTTACAATTCGTAGTACTTATATGTATTGTGGTTGCATTGTCGTGAAAAATACTCCTAAAATTGCATTTTGAATATAATTTTTGTATGGACGGTAGGCGTGTCCGTTGACCAATTTTGCTCATTTTCAATCCCCCGAACTAACTTTGACGACGGAGGCAGTGTACCAAATTTCATTGAATTATCTTGCTCAGTTTTCCCAAAAAGTGTATTTCAACACACAGCCAGCCACCCAGCCAGCCAGCCAGCCAGCCAGCCAGCCAGACAGACGGACATGGCTATATCGACTCAGGAGGTGACGCTGATCAAGAATATATATACTTTTCTATATCTGCCACGCCTCCTTCTCTGCGTTACAAACGGAAGGACAAAGTGAATATACCCTGGGTGTAGGGTATAAAAAGAGAGCTTAACGGTTTTGATTTTTAAGAAAAAAATCATTTTTTTTTCGACCTCCTAATAATACGCGATTTGCTTTTTTCCTATTGCTACGCCATTTGACGTCTGATCATCAAGTATAGTATATCGTTGTCTTGTCTCAATGTGTGCTATATTTCATTATCAGAAGTATGTATGTATGTATTCTCCTTTAACTCCTAGGAGGAGCATAGGGCCAATATGAAATCTCTCCATTTGTCACGATCCCTTGCGATGACTTTGATCTCTTGCCACGATTTTCCCGATTCTTGGATTTCCTTTTCCAACGACCTTTTCCAGTTGGTTTTGGGTCTACCACGTCCTCTACTGCCTTGTGGATTCCACTCAAGGGCCTGGCGACAAACTTCGCTGTGTGGTTTCCGGAGAGTGTGACCAATCCATCCCCATTTGCGCAGCTTGATCTCGTTTGCTATAGCCTTCTGTTTGCATTTTTGATGTAGCTCGGCATTTGATATAGTGCGAGGCCACCAAACCTTTAATATACGCCTTAAGCATTTGTTGACGAATACTTGCAGCTTGTTTGTTAGTTGTTCAGTAACAAGCCATGTTTCGCACCCATATAACAAAACCGATTTCACATTCGAATCAAAAATGCGCACTCTCGTTTTGGTGGATATAACGGATGAAGACCATATTTTGTTCAGTTGAGCAAACGCGCCTTTTGCTTTTGCTATTCTTGAGTTGATATCCTCTTTTGCTCCACCATCCATGGAGATAATGCTGCCTAGATACGTGAAGCTATCGACGTTTCCGATGTCATCACTGCCAGCTTTAAACGTCATGTCATTGCTTGCGTTTAGCTTCATGCTTTTAGTCTTGGATACGTTGATTTTTAGGCCGGCCTTTTGTGATTCCAAGACAAGGTCTTCAATTTTGCTTTGCATATCTGAATGTTTGGACGATAAGAGGCAGATGTCGTCAGCGTAGTCGAGATCTTCCAGATGTTCGGTAAAGTTCCATTGAATACCCCTTTTGGCCTTATTAAGAGCTTTATCTAGGATATCATCAAGAACGATAAGGAAGAGTGATGGTGATAGTAAACACCCCTGCCGTACGCCTGAATTAGTGGTGAATGTCGGTGACAACAACCCGTTGTGTAACACACTGCATTTAAAGCCTTCATATTGTGCACGTACTAAGTTTATGGCCTTTGCGGCAATACCTCTTCGTTGCAGTGACGCCCAGATGTTTTCTCGGGAGACACTGTCAAAGGCAGTGCTATAGTCAACGAAGACAAGTTGAAGTGCAGCACGCCACTCGCATGATTGTTCGACAATTATTCTGAGCGTGTTGATTTGATCCACGCATGATCTGTTTCGCCGGAATCCTGCTTGCTGCTTTCGAATGGCTGAATCAAGTTTTTCGCTTACCCTGCTCAGAAGCACTTTCGTCAGTACTTTTGATGGAACTGAGAGCAATCAAAAGTACGAAGAAGTAATTTATCTTAAATGTTTTTTTCGACTAGTTGTACTCATTATCTCAGTTTCTACCTCCCTAAGGACACTTCATAAAATAGAAGCCCATAAAAATCATAAAATTCATCTCTACAAAATTTCCTCAAATTGTTGAAATTGAAGAAGTGCATGCATTATTCTTTTTTTTTTTTATTTATTTGCATACTGTTTGAAATGAAATCTGTACAATGAGGCACAATCAGGCTTATTAAAACTTTCAATTAGGATGTACATATATTTAGAGTGATCCTCATGATATTTACGCCTCTTCGCACATAGCAGCTGTCATGATGGAACTTGGTACAGATGTGTTTGTTGCATCTACCATTCACCGTGTAATACTTCGAAAGGACTAAACGGGGGGCCGTTGTAGCCTCAGTCGAACGGAAATGGATGATGCTTGGTACATATATAAAGGATGTCGGGAACGGGCGAACGAAGTCGCTACCGGGTCATCTAGTATTGGAGAAAATCGAATTTTTCGACTTTTGGTGGTTTTTTAAGAATATTTCCTAAACTGTTACTTATTCGTTAATGCAATATTATTTGTAGAATCTGTAATTGAGGAGTGATTTTTCAGAAGGGCGTATTTCCACTTCCTACCTCGAACAAACTTAAGAATTTTAAATGGATTCGAATCTTTGGTCAACTCACTATAACACTGGAGACATTAAAAAAAAGAAACTGTAAATAGCCCTTAAAACTTTTTCTCATTACTGAAAATTATTATAGCATGTTTTAAGAAATCAGTCCTCATTTCTCCACAAAAAGAGATTCTAATACTGTTTATAGTTTGACTCACCATTTTCATCGAAAAGCCTTCTAAATAAAAAGTAATTAAAATCACTCAGATTTCGGTACAAGCCTGATAGTCAACCTTTTTATTCAAATTTTCTTAAGTTTTTTCCTTCCCCTGTAAAGTAATGATAATGCGAATTACGCATATGTTATGCATATATTAAGCTAATGATATACATTCTTTTAACGGCTCCCAAAAATAACGCCAGAAAATTTTTTAGAAATACCGCCAGAAAAATCTCCATACAAAATTCTGGTGTTATTTCCATTTTGTCTTGGAAATAAAGACAACAACTTTTCTGGTTTTTTTCTTAAAATTTTGGCTTTATTGCCAAACGCCATTCCATACAAAATTCTTGCGTTATTTCTATTTGGCTTTAATTCCAAAACAAAATGAAAATAAGTCCAGAATTTTGTATGAACATTTTTTTGGCTTTATTTGGGAAAAAATTTTTCTGGCGTTATTGCCTAGTTAATTTTTGTCTATACATATTACCAATATTCAGCAATGTTCTAAAATCCGATTTCAATTGAAGTTGGAATTGCGTCCGATTTTAAATGTGCTGGAATCCAGTAATTAACACGAAATCGAAATCACTTTCCAGTTAAATTCATTGGAACCGATAGACAATTTTGTTTATTGGAATACAATTCCGATTTCATTTAATTATCGAAATGAGAACTCTTTTTGAAGTTTGATTTAATTCTGATTTCGAAAACAGTTATATTTCAGAACGTGGCCGATAAATGCAAAAAAAATTTCTGCGTATATTTCCAATAATTTTTCTGGCGTTTATTTCCTATTGCGTTATTTCGAATACTTCCATAAGTTACTCGCGAAATTTCCCATTCGTTAATGGGTATTTTTAAGGCCGAACTAAGTGCTACAAATTCACTTAAAAACTTAGTTCTATCTTTGAAAGTCTATTTTTGGTTACAAATCAGTATTAGTTAATTTTTGAAGCTGGGGTGTTGATTTAATCGACCGAGTTTGTACAATAATTCTCTTAGAGAAATTGTTTTCAAAATTGTTTTCCTATTTCTTTAAATCCAATATAAAACGTCTCCAGAGAATACGATTTTTTGATAAAAACAATCACATGTAATAGTTTACACCGGAAAAATTTGTTTAAGATACAAGTATTACTTTAGAGAAATGTAAGGCGATAATTTGGTTATGTGGTGTCATCGATTTCCTGACAATCTGTAGGTCTTAAAAAATACATTGTGTAAATCTCTTACTAATTTTGGAAACATGCAAAATTCAGCTAAAAGTTCAAAGTGTCAATCTTAAGTAATATGTATGTCCCATACGCCACAATTGTAGTCATGATTTTCGAAAATTAGTTCTCACAAGACAAGTTGTTTCCATAATAATTGCAATAATATGTTTATTTGTTTGGCACTACTAGGTTGCTTTAAAAAATATAAATAACTAAATTATAATGCAATATATATAAAATATGAAACAGATTATCTACATACTTATATAAATAAATACCAAGCTAATGACTTTATAATTTTATGAATCATACATGGTCTCCCAACTCGTTGAGTGCATTTTGTCTTTAACTCTTTTACTGCTATCCGTACTTTTTTGGAGCTATTTGAAATTATTTCAAATGTAATTTTCAATATAAGAAATATGAATGTAGATTTATAAAATGCGAATACCTTTTTCTTTACATCCGGATCTGCGATGCTAGTCCTTTGTAAACCAATTCTTGCACGCATTGATGACAATGCATCATCGTTTTGTGATTGAGCAGCTTTTTTATCATTTCGGCTTTTGCTTGTTGTTGGCATTTGTGTTGTTGGTAGCCTCAGAGTGGGTGCTTGCGTAGATATTGGGCCACCCGCTCTCTCTCTCTCTCTTCTCTTTTCATCTATAGTGACAGCTCTTGGTTGATTCTTTTGCGCCATTGTCGTCTTATACGTCTCATCAGGGTCTGAAGATGAATAATCCATTGATGTTGTTTCAATTATAGCAGCATCCGATTTATCAGTTTGTTTTTGTACCGTAGCCTTAGATGCTGGTGTTCTCGTCTCTTTTGGCGCTGTTCCTTTTTGCACTTTAGGTGGACATGGTCTTCTTTCGCTTTTTCCAAATAATGGAACACATTTTTGTGTTTGACACATTGGAGTTGATGATGACGATGACGACCTGGATGAACATCGCGCTGTAAAAAACGGAAAAGTGCTGAACAACCATTTAAGGAATGAGATTATAACTTCGTGATAGAAAAGAAGAATAATAGTTCTGGGGTCATTGTATATTGAAATGTCTTTCTAAGTCCGATCAGTAGATAATGTGCGGTCAAACCTCAAAAGAAATGTATCACGAAATTATATCTCTTATCCTATGAACAAGTTTTGTTTTTCCTACTTGTACCGGACGTGGCTATGACAGATGAACTTTCTGGCTTGACAATTACTTCATCGTCATCCGTTATTTCATTAAAAACAGGTTTCGGTTTTATCCTTTCAACACTTTTCACTTCGGATATTCTTTCAACACTTTTCTCTTCGGATATTCTTTCACCACGTTTCAGTTTACATTCTCTCTGTTTTTCAGCTAAAGCTGTACATTCCCTCTTTCTTTCAGCAATTAATTCTTCTTCATCTTCCTCTTGCTTTCTTGATCTAAAGCAGCCACATAGCCCACGTCGTTTCTTTTCCTTGGGGGGCGGTTCCGGTTCAAAACAGTCAGAAGGCACTTCGATGCACTCCTCAATTGGCTCAGGTTCTGGTTCTGGCTCCTTACATATTTTTATTGGTTTTTGTTTTCTCTTCCAACCCATTACGCAACATAACAAAATAAGTAAGATTATGATTATTAATAAAAGGAGGAGACATATCCAATGCCGAAGTAGTGTAGTTATAGAAGATGTCTGCTTTTCTTTTTGTTTGCCTCTGCCTCTGCCAATATCATTTTCTCTATCGTTTTCATTTTCTTTATCCTTTTGCTTCTCTTTATCTTTAAGTTTATTCATTTCCAACTCTTTTTGTTTGTCTTTATTTATCTGTTCATCATCTTTTTCTTTAGATTTATCTTTATTTTCCTGTTGTATATATTTATCTTTTACTGTGTCTTCAGGCTTACCTAGTGCTTTACATTGATCCATAGCTATTACTTGTGTTGTATTTTTTGCTTGATACATTTGCTCATTCTGAGTTTTATTTAATTTAGCTTTTTCAGATAATAGAAAGGGCTTTTCGGGACAAATATCCTTGTCATTTACAAACTCATCATCGTCAAAGTCAATATCATCATCAATGTCATTATAATCGATATCGCTTTTCTGATCATTTCTTTCTTTATCATCGCGCTTACCAAACGTTTTGGTAAACCAATTTGAATCGTCAAACATTTCGTTTTCTTTTAAATAAAGATTTCTAAAATCTTTGAATGAGTCTTCAAAATCGTTTTCTTTATTATCGTCTCCATTACTATATGTAATAGCCTTTTTATTTCTTTTTAGATTTTCATATATCTTTAAAATTGCACCCAGACCAGGGTAAAACTGTTCATCTGAAAGATGCACTTGTATATTTTCTAAAATCCATGACTTAAACTTGTGATTGTATGTATCTTGACATATTGACTGAAAACTGTAGCAACGCGTCACGGCTTCATAAAACTTGACAACAACAAATGCCGATTTCGATGACCTAAGGTTAAAAGTATGTTTTCGTTTAAAAGGAAGCCATATATTACCGAGATAGCCATCACAATCCTCGGCTTCTAATTTGGGCAGGGAAACAATCATTTGATCGTCTTCCGCTTCATTGTTGACTGTAGTCAAATCTAAGCGTGCGCAAGAAGATGCACCATCGCCATTTTCAGCACCACATGGAACTTTCAGTGGCCCTAAATGAACACTCTTCAGTTCGTTGAGTATATTTCCGGCAGGAGACTTCCAACCGTTGCCATTGGTATTTAAGAATGTCTTACATTGTTGATAAAGAGAAACAACATTTGACACAGTTTTCAGGTTTAGTTCACCGGCATAGAAGGAATATTTGGTTACTGGCAGCATATGAAATTTTAAGTAGCCACCGAGTGTATCGTAGAAGGCCTTCTCAATAAAACGCTTTGAGATATCATTGCCCAAACGCTGAACAATTTGGTTGCCTCCATAGAAGTAATGCATTAAAATGCTAACAGCTTTGTCGTTAAGCAAAGAATGTGGTAAATTCTTCGGAATTAAGCGCTTGATATATAGATTAAAAATTAAAAATCAAATTACAAAGACTGTTTATTCAAGCTTTGTGCTTACCTCAAAATCCTTACGTGCAGTTAGTAGTGCGACATCTTCTGAAGTAAAACAATTCCTGCGTGTGCTATCAAAAAGATTAGTGCCAACAAAATTCTCAATTTCTGGTTCTGCTTTTATTAGCGCTGAATCAGCGTAACGTTGTAATTTTGTTTCAGGCTCAGTAGACGACTCATCGTCATCATCATCAGTTTCTGCATCGGCGTCTACATCTGAATCGTTGTCTATAGTATTCGTATCATCTGTATTATCGCCATCTTCTGCATCATCGTCGCTCGTAGTTTCCTTGTTTACGTATTGTGTATGATCGTCTTTTTTGTCATTATCTTCCTGATAATGCTGAGCTTGGGAACTCTGTTGAGCTTCATGTAAATCTTTGTTTGCCTCGTCGGTTCTTTCAAGGCCCATGTAATCTTTTCTATCGCCACTATTATAATAAAAGTGTTTTTGGGGATTCAAATGGGAATCCATATCTTTTCCGATTCTCAATAAACCCTGTGCGATCTCCTTATTAAGATCTGCTTCTAGTTTCAAATCATTGCTAAATTCGCTAGGTTGCTCTATGGTTTTAACATCAAAATCATATACGGGACAACCGCCTGGACAAAGAACTGTCAGCAAAATAAATATAGCACATATTTTCATTGTTTATAACAAAAATTTTTTGAAGTATTTTGTGTATCGTATTTTTAAACAAAGCACTCTTTGTGATTAATTTTAATTTGAAAGTAAAAAGTTAATTTTGTACTCAAGAAAATAGTGGGATCTTATATATCGTCGGGTTAAAACTACAACTAGACATCTACATGTACTGACATTTTGAGTTAAGTATACAAAAACATGAAAAAAAACGGAACTTTGCCCCAATCTAGTCGGTTTTTTGATATGTAGTCCTCATCCAATTTTACATAAAGAATAAAGAGTAGAAAACTGCAAATAACATATAGTGGAGTGCCTGCGGCTTTTAACCTAGGATTTCTACAAGACCGAATGAATTTATATGGTTGGGATGGGATTTTGTTTTAAATGCCATAAAAAAAAAAGTTTACCCAAAATTTTTTTGTGCTTTTGATTTGTGTATTAACTATAAAAAGTTAGTATAACACTACATTAAAAATAAATTTAGCAATTTGCAAACCATTTTTTCTAAACTAATTTGAGGTCGCTGAACACGAAAAACGCAATATATTTTTTTTCCTTCTAACCGTTCCCGAGTTATTCGGCCATTTTTATTTTCGAAATTATAGCATCATGTACATCAATATATTTGTATAACGCCAAATCCGATCGATTTTATTTTACCACGATTACAAAGAATGACTAATGGCGTTTCTAACAGGTATACCAATGATTATGCTCCGAATAAAATTAACTGAGTTATAGCACGAAAAACATAGATTTTTTAAAAAAAATTTTAAATTTTTCATATCAACGTCAAATGAAAAACTTAGTTTTTCGCATATATTTATTTAAAAAAAAATTTTTTTAACAATTTTATTCAATGGCACATTTAATTCCAAACATTTTAAGCTAATCTTGAGCAAAATCGAATGAAAGGTTTTAGTGCAATGAAGGCATATCGTTTTCTTTCAAAAATTGCAGGTCCGAAATGTTCTTCTACAAAAAATGATGAGAGCTTCTTTAAAATGTTCAATGAGTGTAGAATGGCCGATGTGGAAGCTGAAAAATTGGATCTGTTGACTTAGGCTGAACATTTTGAAAATGCTCTGGACAACTTCTCATCATTCTTATTGTACCAAATCCTTAATATCTTCAAGAAATCGCATTCGATTTTGCTCAAACTAGGCTTAAAATGTTTGGAATTAAATTTGCCATTGAATAAAATTTAAAAAAAAATTTTTTTTCAAATAAATAAATGCGAAAAACTAAGTTTTTCCTGCTATAACTCAGTTAATTTTGTTCGGAGCATAATCATTGGTATACTCGTTAAAAGAGCCATTACTCACTCTTTGTAAGCGTTGTAAAATAAAATCGATCGGACTTGGCGTTCTAGAAATATATTGATGTATATGAAGCTATAACCTCGAAAATAATCATGTCCGAATAACTCGGGAACGGTCCAAAAAAATAAAAAATAAGTGGGTTTTTCGAGTTCAGCGACTCTAAATTAGTTTAGAAAAAATGGTTTGCAAAATGGTACATCTATTTTGGGTTTAGTGTTGTATTAATTTTTTATAGTTATTGCTTCAATAAAGAAAAAATCAATTGCACAAAAAAATTTTTGGTAAACTTTTCTTTTTATGGTGTAAAAAACAAAATCCCACCTCAACTATATAAATTCAAGCACTCTAATAAATATCCTAGGTTAAAAGTCTCAGGCACTCCACTAATCGTAAAACACATTTAAAATTACTATTTTTATCTCTGTATCGGGTACTTCTAGAGAAAAATTCTAGTAAATTTCTTCGTAATTGAAGTCGTTTTCAACACCGACTACGGTGTTTTGTCCAAAAAGGCAAAACGAAGAGCCCTACTGCGTTTAACTTTTCATAAAACTATGTTCATTTTCAAATCGCGATATCTCATGAACGGTAAGTCGGACGGAAGAAGTGTTGTTAAAGACATTCATAGAGAATAATATGTTCTGCAAAATTCAAGAAAAAAATTTTTTCTGCTGCATATCGTTTCGGAATATTTTGCAAAAACAGTTTTTTTCTAAATTTTAAGTTTATCAAAAGATATCTCTTAAACTTTAAGTTGTACAAAAAAAAAAAAAAAAATGTTGTTTGTAGAACAAACAATTCCCTATAAGCTAGTATTTTTGTTTTATTGCTGCAACGCTCCGTTCATGTATTATCACAATTTAAAAGAAAAAATCAGTTTAAAAAACTTCGACAAACTTTCCAGGTAAATCTACCAAATGACCGCACTACAAAAAAGATCACAACTTTTTAATAGGTAAACTTTTTTATTTATATTTTAAGCTAAGCATTCCACTTTTAATAATTAAATTTCATGCGGTCTTGTAGAAGTCCTACGTATACAGTGTTTTTAACTCCCTGGGAACTCTACTAATACAAAAAAAAATAACTTAAAACGTTTTTTTCTCAAAACATGAAAAATGTAGAAGTCTAGTTGTAGTTTTAACACGACGATATATATTTTAAGCTCGAAAAATATACCATCATTCCGTTTATTCGTTAGTTCCTGTACTTCATTAGATATGGGGTTTTTGAAAAAAACTTTGTTTTTTTTTAAACTTTATTTAACTGATAAGAAGAAATACATTTTTGAATAAAATGTATCTTTTCTGTACACTCCTTGGTATGTATGTACAAAAAGTATTATTATTTTTTTATATAGCACGTGATCCAGCTGAGATTGAGCGCAGCAATTTAGTAAATATATGTAAACTTGTAGTGAAAGAACTACTAGAGCAATCATTACGTTTTGGGCGTATGTTGGACTCTGATCATTTGCCTTTGCAACATTTCTTTATTGTCATAGAACATGTACTCGGACATGGTTTGCGACCGAAAAAGGTGTGTGTGTATATTTTTGACTTATTAAATAAAATGTTTAATATCAATACAATATCTTAAAGGGTCTGCTGGGCCCACGTAAAGAACTCTGGGATCTGTTACAAAGCGTGGAAAACTATTGCCCTGAAGCGCAAGATATAACAGCAAGCGTACGAGACTTACCTACAGTTCGTACACATATTGGACGGGCAAGAGCCTGGCTACGTATTGCTTTGATGCAAAAGAAACTCTCAGACTATTTGCAAGCTTTAATTGAGCACAGAGAAGATTCACTCTATGAATACTATGAGCCACATGCGCTTATGATGAGCGATGAGGTTGGTTGGTTGAGTATATGTTATATCGATATCGATGGAGAAAGAAAAGAAAAAGTCTGAAAAGCTTTACAACAATTCTTCTCTTGCTCTTGTATGAAATATATCACAGGCCTCTATTTATAGCAGCCTTTTTCTTTAAAAATTTTTGCAAGTAATATTAATTTCGACATATTTTAATATTTTCCAAGTAACATAAAAACTGAATGATACCTGGTGGCGACCGACTCGACGATTTGTCGATGACAAATAGAAACAAAACTAAATCATAGGTGACAAACGGAAACATTTGTTAGACTTCACTTTTGAACTTCCCCAACAAATGTTCCAAAAATCACTGTTGACTTATGCTGATGATGTCACTGAGTCGTCAGTGTGCTAGCAGCTAGTAGCAGACAATGTCAATGTGAATCACTTGTGCATACAGTTCCGGATTTTTTTTTTTGACTCTGAACAGACAATATCACCGATTCGGAATATATCAAAAGTTCAGAAACATTTGAATTACATTGTTCGACAGAGAATGCTTACTTCCTGACCTTCTCATTATGATTCATCGATGAAAAAGTCATTTACAAAATGTCATGTAAAGCGCGCTATGTTCGTGTAATTTTCATGATGATTCATCCATGACAATATCATAATACTATTATAAATGTCACTCAAAAACGCCACCGGGATATCTATGTATAAATTTTTGACCATAAAACAAAGAGGGGATTGCTGAAAACGTGTAAAAGCCTCGAAAACCTCGTAAACTCATAAAAGTTCTCAAAATCAATACAAAATTTTACAGTTTTACGAGTTCACGAGGTTTTCGAGGCTTTTACACGTTTTCAGGAATCGTCTTAGTATTTTTAATTATTCATAAAAATCAGAACTTTTTTGAGAATTGGGCTGTTGCATTTTATAGAGAATCTGACAACACGTACATATTTATTCTTGCTGTTCCTGCGAACAAAGCCAAACATCAACGCTATATTCCTTTTCCTCACTTTTTATATAGATTGTGATTATTATGGGTATTCTTGTTGGCCTCAATGTTATCGACTGCAATTTGTGCGTTAAGGAGGAAGATCTTGACTCACAACAAGGTGTTATTGATTTTTCGTTATACCTGCGTTCTAGCTCTAGAACACATGAAAATACTGATATTGATGAAAATCAAACTATCGATGATAATGGACAAGGGAATATGATTGCAGTGTTGGATCAGAAAAACTACATTGAAGAACTAAATAGACATTTAAAGTTGGTTAACAATAATGCTTTTAATTGTAAAAATTTCAATTTCACTAAATGCAATTTAACTTGATTCACATAGTGCGACTGTGACAAATTTACAAACCAAAGTAGAAACACTAACCACGACAAATGCTTTAATGAAGGAGGACTTGGCAATTGCTCGAAATAGCCTATTGGCATTGCAGGCAGAAAATCAAGCTATGCGCCAGCAACATGCAAGTGGTGCGAGTGAGTACTAAAATAAATGATGATTTTTCTTTGTGATATTTAACTAATTAAAAGATTCACTTGCAAACGCAGCCTCAATGCAATCAATGCACAGTGATAATAGTTCACATAGCTCTACGGAAAAGGCAACAATAGAATCCTTGACGACAGATTTGGCAGAAGAGAAAAAGCGCACCACTGAATTAGATAAAGAATTGAAATTGCAAATATCTCTGAAAGCCGAATCGGATATGGCCATGAAATTACTTGAGAAGGATATACATGAAAAGCAGGATACAATTATTTCTCTTCGGCGTCAGTTAGATGATATTAAGCAAATTAATTTGGAAATGTATAGAAAATTACAGGTTGGTACAATAGGTTATGCATTTAATATTCTTTATGTGGTAAAGGATTTGGGTATAAGAAATATCATTTTAAATTCAGTATTTGAAATGAGTTTCTACTACTAACTTTGAAATTTCATCAATTCATCACAAATTTCGGTTTTTTCCATATTAAATTATTATTCTTATTAGTTAATTATTATTTATTTTATTGTATTAGTTGGTTTTGTTCAGGCTATGCATTTTTGGTGGCATTTATTCGAAAAGTTTTGTTATGTCTTTATTTTAAATATTTTTGTTTTGGTTAAACCTACATCGGTTGAATTAAACAAAAAATTACACTAGTTTACAAGATAAAAAATCAATAAACATTTTACGATTTTTGGTATTTTAGACAAGAAAACACAGTTGTAGAAATGTTGTTCTCATATTCCAATAACAAAAGAAAAACTAAAAAAAATTATGGGTAACACGAGAAAAATCACTATTTTTACAAATTTAAGTCTAATGCATAATCCGCGATTAGTAACAAAAGTGGTCCAATTGTGTATCGATTGTGTTAGTAAAATTTTAACGTTACTGGCTACATACGTGGTGTCCACTGTGATAAACGATAGTTTATCGGTCTAATTACATGCGATTTTATTTATTAAACACACTTCGTCTAAAGAGTCTTCGGAAAATTAAATACTTGTAATCATAGCCGAGGTATAAAATAATGACAAATAAAAAAAAGTTCACCCGCACTGGGATTCGAAAAACTTTAACAGATCGTGTGAAATTTTTTGCAACTGGTTTTCTGGTCTCAATGTAATGCATAAGAAGGCATTTGGCCTTTTTCTGTTCTCAAAGTTACGTCCAATGACATGCAATGCAAAACGTAAATAGAACTTTACATGTGTTGGGATAAAAATTTCAACTAGTTGTTCGCCCCTATAGAGTAGTTTACAAACTCGTTTTGGAATAGTCCGTGGTTCTACAGGGTAATAATGTATTTTTT
The DNA here is from genome assembly GCA_951812925.1 of Calliopum simillimum. Lineage (NCBI taxonomy): Eukaryota > Metazoa > Arthropoda > Insecta > Diptera > Lauxaniidae > Calliopum > Calliopum simillimum. Next base: position 111,672,362 of record OX638368.1, read on the forward strand.
TTGAAATGAACGATTTCCTTGTACAACGATTTACTCCGGAAATAACTCCATAGAAAATAACGCCAGAAAATTTTTTGGAAATAACACCATTGATTTTTAGAAATAAAGCCAAAAATTAAATGGGAAATAACGCCATAGAAAAATCTGCACATTAAATTCTGGTGTTATTTCTATTACGTTTTGGAAATAAAGCTAAAAAGTTGGGCGTTTTTTTCAAAAATTTATGGCTTTATTTGCAAAAGTTATGTGGTTCACAAGAAGGAAATAACGCCATAGAAAATAACGCCAGAAATTTTTTCTGCCATGCATTTTTAGAAATAAAGCTAAAATTAACTAAGAAATACATTTTTGACTTTATTTCCAAAACGAAATGGAAATAGCGCCAGAATTTTTACATGGAGATTTTTGTGGCGTTATTTGCAAAAAATTTTCTGGCGTTATTTCCTAACGCGCTATATCTGGGAGCCCGATTTACTTTCAAAATTTTTTATGAAACTTTAGAATCTTCTTTAATTCTGTTCTTCGTTACTCATGATGCCATTCGTTTATCTCTAAATATTGTAGTAAAATAGCTTTAGTTGCTATTTCTGTTGTTAAAAATTTAACTTTTATTCGAAATAAAACAGATATCCTTTTTTGTTGCCATATCTAAAACTTTTAATTGGTGTCAATTTCACTGAAAGAGATGTGTAAAACACCAAAAACAGCACTGTCTGTAAATATCAGATCGTGGTTTGTTTTGCTGGTCATTACTTCTACTCATAATGGATTCTTGTTGTTATCAGTTTTTGAGAATCAACATTTTTTCAAAAAATAAGTGCTATATATATCTTCTATATGTAAGCACAACATCTTGTAAGCTAGTGTTATTTCTAACGTTCTCAATTGGTTCTTTAAAAACAAACAAAATCCAAATTAATCCTAATCAGGAATGTGAAGATGAACTTACACAGAAAGGTGAAATGGTATCGCGTTTGCAAACAAAAGCTTCACAAATTGGTAACATTTTACAATCGTTAGAAAGAAAATACGAATCGAAACTGGAACATCATCAACCAGCAGCAGATAGATCACCAGGCACAAGACGGCAACAAAACTTGCAAAAATTTGAGGCGTTAAGCAAAAAACATAAATATGATACAGGCCCACCAATGAAGCGTTTACATCTGAAAGCCGATGCATTTCCTCCTTTTAATCCCAATCTATATAAAAAATCACCAGCTGGTCCCGAAGCAAGCTCAGAGATAGCACCACTTACTTTAAATGAAGAACTGAAAACGCCAACATTATCAACAGTACCTACACCTACAGCGTCGTTAATTCCAGATGAACCAACATTCGAAACAGTTTTAGCTGATATTCTATCAAAACCAGAACACATATTGTCTGAAGAAAAATAATTAAAATAAATACTACATACATAATTATAAATGCAAAAATATATGTAAATTTTCTATTTTTGCTAAAATTTATGATTTAATAGGAGTCTTCACATATGGTTTTTCTGCAAAATTTTAACAATATTAAAACAAAATATACGGTGTGAACTGCTTTAGTTAAGAGCTGGCATTTAAAAAATATATTTTAAATTCATTTTGCTTGGAAACTTAAAAATGTAGCATATCTGAAGATTTCTATTTACTTTCAAAAAACTTTATAATAATCATATATCTATATAGTAAATACATAGTAAGCATGAGAGTGTACAAATATTATAATTTTCTGCTTCTTAGTGGCCGTTTTTAAATTTGTGCATTTGATGTGTGCAAAATACATGCAGAATGAAAAAAATAAATCAATCTTTATATAGTGAGAAAAAGTTACAAAATGTTTTTCCTTAGAATGCCTTAAGAACTTGTGCTGAAAAACAGCCAGAGGCCTAATACTTAACACTAATATATTGTTGTAATTGTTAAATAAATTTAAAACTCTATGTGCAATTACCAAAAAAATAAATTATTATAAGAAAAAAAAAGTATTGCTAATTAAAACTAATAGGCTTTTATCATTGATATCTAATGTTGAAAATCTCACAACTCAATTTTGAAATAAAGACTAAAAATCACTGAGCACGTTTAATCAAAACTCTTTTCTGCTTTAAAAATACAGTTAAGTTTTAACTTTTAAAATTAAAACTTGAAGTTTCTATTTTTCCGACTAAATGCGTTCAGGAAGTCTTGAATGATATTCCAAAATTGAGTTACAAAATTTTGAACTTTAACCAACGATTTATTATTTTAAAATTTGTACTATAATATATAAAAAAAAACAAAAAAGAAATTTTTCGATTTGATTTTTTACTGCTTTTGTATCGTAAAACATGTATTATGTATGCATTTAACCATTCAGTTGTTCTGTACTAACAATTTTTTTCATTACCTACTACACACTAATGTATATCAAATGATTATCTATATAATAAAAGACTATATATACATACATATATAATAAATAAATTCTAACCAAAAAAATGTCTCATAAATTTTATTAACCAATTTTCAGGAGTGTGAAGCAACGTTAAAACATAAGGCAGATCTTCTATCGAAATTGGAAACTCAAAAGGAGGATATGTCAAACACTATTGCACATTTAGAGAAAAAGTAAGAATACATACTTTAGGATAAAGCAAAATAAGTTTTTTTTTTTTTGCAAATAAATACCCTCTGGCTGGAAAATTGAGAGTCACATTGTACAACAGTTTCATCCACTTTTTGGCTAGCCTTTATTTTCTTTAACTTGGCGGTTTTGAATTGAAAGCTTTCCAGGCTTAAACATTGCCTTCCATTCCCTCGACATTTCAGAGACAATGCAGACGACAATTTCTTAGTTTTTGTTCGTTGATTTTTTATTTAATTGAACTTTTAGTCATATATTTGCAAAGATCGATTTACATATAAATCTATCAATGCATTTTTCTAACACATAATTATGACAAATCAAGGAACGGATTAAAAACACGGCTATAGTGACATATGTTTCGTCTTTCGCCACAAACACTCATCAGACTATTTTTGTTGTAATTATAATTATATTTATTTTACTAAATTAATTATAATTGAAAAATTGCAAGTTTGAAAACTTTTTGTGTTTTTGGTCTGGGCGGGAGACGAACCAAGGATCTCCAGGTTGGTAGCAGAAGTCGTTACCACTGCACCAGCCTTGCCCGGCTGCGAAGCCGACTTTTTGCCAGTTTTATTTGTGTGTTAATACGTATTGATATATCATAATTGTTGTTTTTGTGTTATTTATTGATATTTGGTATAGTTGTTCCTTTGGAACAAATTCAATACCGATTGCAGGTGTTTCCACCTTATCAGGGCGTGTTCTCCCAAATAACTTTAAGAATTTTTTAAGTGTGTTACTCAATGACATTTTATATTGAAAATTGATTTTTTATTTAATTGAACTTTTAGTCATATATTTGCAAAGATCGATTTACATATAAATCTATCAATGCATTTTTCTAACACATAATTATGACAAATCAAGGAACGGATTAAAAACACGGCTATAGTGTTCTAAATTTAAAGAAATCTCATAGAGTGGGCGCCAGATGAACTTTAGTATGCAAAATTTGATTACCAAAACTGAGCTTAGATTCTTAGTGGTAGGACCACAAGTAACAAGAAAGTGCGGTGATTAATTTTTTATTACCTACCCTTCGCCCAGTCCAACTTTTGTTGCCCATTCTCGGATTTTATAGACGTTTAGGGTGGAATGGAATATCCTAATTAGGAATTTGAAATTGGGTTTTTTCTAACACGTTGGGACTCTGAGCTATCCTTGCTCAAAAGCGCAAAAAATCACTATTTTGAGGTCTACTTAAAGCAATATACCAAAAACAGAAAATTTATTAATTTTTGTCAATAGATACGGCTTCCCAAAACAACCCTAAACAAGCCGTATTTTAATCAATTTTCAATTGCCTACTTTTTGAATTAAAGCCTTTATAAAGCTTATTTCATTTCAATCACATACTAAGGCTATTTCCGGACCAAATATCAAAAAAAGATCAAATGTTTAATGCTCTATTCTAGATTTAGTGTTCATTGTCTAAAAGTCAGCCCTTTACAGAGCACTGGTAAAATAAATATTTTATATAGAACTAGCTATTTTCCGGTGGGCATTGATTCACTTTCGCGTATGTTCCAAGTTTTATTTATCTGCGACAAATTGTTTAGTAGATACATATAAAGAATTTTGATTTCCTTTTATATGTATGTGGGCGTGGCGCTGCCCATTTTTGCAGTGTATGATATTTTTCCAAGTGCTCTTTTCATTTGAATTAAATCTCATCAATCTGTCTCAAATAGTTATAGAGGCATACCGAATTTTATTTTTATACCCTACACCCAGGGTATATTCACTTTGTCCTTCCGTTTGTAACGCAGAGAAGGAGGCGTGGCAGATATAGAAAAGTTTATATATTCTTGATCAGCGTCACCTCCTGAGTCGATATAGCCATGTCCGTCTGTCTGGCTGGATGGCTGGCTGGCTGTGTGTGGAAATACAGTTTTTGGGAAAACAAAGCAAGATAATTCAATGAAATTTGGTGCACAGCCTTTGGCGACAAAGTTAGCTCGAGGGATTGAAAATGAGCGAAATCGGTCAACGGACACGCCTACCGCCCATACAAAAAATATATTCAAAATGCAACTTTTTGAGTTTTATTCACGATAATGCAACCAAAATACACATAAATACAATACTACGAATTGTAAGCTCTGAACAAAAATCAGGAGAAATCGGACAAGAAGGCGTGACACCTCCCATATAACCAAAAACTTCAAAACGCTATACTGAAAGCATTTTTTGAATTAATCAAACTAAATTTTACTCAAATGCTAAGAACTATAAATTCAAACTCTGAGAAATAACTGGGTGAATTCGGACAAGAGGGCGTGACACCTCCCATATAATCAAAAGGTTCAAAACAATAAACTGAAAACATTTTTTGAGATAATCCAACCAAATTTCACTCAAATGCTAAACTCTGAGAAAAAACTGGGTGAATTTGGACAAGAGGGCGTGGCACCTCCCATATAAGCAAAACTTTCAAAATACTGCTGTGTAGGGTATTTAATGTTTGGCCAGGCCAAAGTTAACACCCTTACTAGTTAAAAAGCACACTGCTCATTCTTCCAGTGAATGTTATTTGTCTTGATGCCCGTTGCATATGTACCAGTTCTCATCCATTTGCATGAAATAGTTTCAGAGATCTGATGAATTTTGTTTTGGGGCGCGTAGTGCCGCTCTTTCTTTTTCAATGAGTGCTATTTGTCCCGGTAACCTTACGTTTTCAAATAATTTCACTGACAACGTGCATTTTTCCAGATAGAAACCTCTTGAAAATACTAACACACTGAAAATTTGATAAGAATCAGTCGTTTAGTTAGGACACGTTGGTGAATTATCAGCAGACTCTAAACGATTTTAAGCCCCCTGCATAACCGAAAATAAGAATTTTTTCAAAACTTCTGTTAAATATTTTGAAATCATTTTCATTATTTTAAAATGTTCCATCTCTCGTTAGATCTCTATAACATAGCTCCACTTGTCTGCAAAAGTAAGAAAACATTGAACCGCCACCTCCTAAGAACGCTTACGTAATACTTGCATCTACCTGCTTTAGAAATAAGTTTAGACTCAGATATCAAACCACTTGCTCTTAAATTTTCAAATTTTGGCTCGCCTACAACAAACAAAATATTTCAATATTTTGCAAATTTCTCGGAACTAAATACAACACCCACGATAGTTATTTTTTTATTTTTTGGCTCGTCTACATACAACGTCTTGTAAATCCGAGAAATTTAGAGAATACTGAAATATTGTGTTTGTTGTGGACGAACCAAAAAAAAAAACAACAAAAAGAATTATTCATGGGTGTTGTAATTCCGAAAAATTTGCAAAATATTGAAATATTGTGTTTGTTGTTGCCACGCCAAAATTCTACGCTGACTGCGCTTGGCTCAGTGATTTTGAAACGCTGACACCCTTGGTCCAAAGTTTCCTTATGATTCCTTTGAATTGCTCATCACATCATTTTTAAAGGTGCTTCATTTAGCCTGTTGGACTGTATAGGCAATTGGAATTTTGTATTCCTCGAAACTGTTCTAATGTTAAACTTCCTTACTCGAAAAATATGTGCTATTCATTTTGTTATTTAAATTTAACGCCAATATTAAGATACTTTTTTGAAATCTTTTCATATTTTTCAAGCAGATGGTGTAGCGACAAATCCAACTTAGGTGAAATCCTAAAAACAACTTCACATACTCTTTCCACACAAGTTACAGCGTCAGAGGAACGTGCAGCTAGAGCTGAAGCAGAGTGTCGCATTGAAAGAGAATGGAGGGGTTCACTGCAAGAGAAGGAGGTAAAACTTAAAGAAAAAATAACCAGCCTTCAAAATTATGTGAAAGAATTAGCTGAGGATGCGAAACGAAACGAAAAATTAAAAGATGATTTGGATAGAGTACGAACTCAATGGTCGGAGGCACAGACGACATTAGAAGAATTGGGTATACAACTGAGTGTTAATAAATTAAAAGTATCTGAACTGGAAGAGCGTGAAAGAAGACAACAACAATTGTCATCATCAAATACTTCGCTACAACAGAATACATCAATAGATAGCGCAGGTATTTGGGCACCCGATTCTATTGCATCGAACTGCACAGCATGTAAAAAGGACTTTAATTTGACTAGGCGTAAACATCACTGTCGCAGTTGTGGTGAGATATTCTGTAAAAACTGTTCCGAGCAAACGTTGTGTCTGCTTAATGAGAACGGTCAAGTAGGCAAACCGGTACGTGTCTGTGACAACTGCTATGCATTGAGGAAATGACCTTAACCTTCTTCGTTTGCTTAGTTAACTTTGTTGTGACAGTTTAATAATATGTAATAAGTATATAGCATGGTACAATGATTCAAGATGATCATCTTGTTCGTGATACTATAAAAAAGTAAATAAATACTCGAAATAATGGTGCCTCTTTTTCTATTTTTTTGGCTTCGCTAAATGTCAATAATATATGTATGTTAATTGTTTTATTAGGATTGTATGTTGAAATAAAAGTATAATTATTGTATTTGAAATCTTAGAAGAAACAATAATAACGAAAGAGGCACATTTTTTTTGCACTTCAACCATGTCAGTTGTATAATGCTATGCACTTAGTATAAGATATGTAAATATGTATACCTATGTTATATTGAACAAGAGTTATTATTAATTAATATATGTAATAACGTACAAAAAACTAAAATAAGTATAAATAACAACTATTGTATATGTACCTATGTATGCCCAAAAATTATAAAAAACAATTTTTCTAGGTTTTTTAATAAAATTTAACGATATATTTTGCTTGAAAATACAATAATTTAATGTTCAAAATGCCCAAAGGAATATTTTAAGGCCTTATTAATAATCTACAGTCGTTTGGTAATTTTAATGCAAAGCTTTCCGGGATTTTTAAAAATGGGTAGTTTTTATATAACAGGTCATTCAATAAGTCCGTAGGATGACACATGGATGAGTTTTTTCCATATGATTTTTATGTAGTACTAACCTTCAAACGATACGTGTATAAATTTGACAGCAATCGGACTATTGATTCGTGAGTTATAGCATTTTGTATGAAGCAACTTTTGTTAGTAAAAAAAAAAATGGAAAAAAGTGAATATCGAGTTTTGATAAAGCATTGCTGTTTGATGAAAAAAAAAACCGTGGAAACCAAGCAATGGATTGATAAACATTATCCGAACTCTCCTCCATCGATACAAATGAATTGCTGAATTTAAACGTGGTCGTACCAGCATAAATGATGCAGAGCGCAGTGGACGCCCAAATGAGGCTGTTATTCCAGAAAACAAAAAAAAAATCCACAAATTGGTTATGAACGATTGCAAATTGAAGGTGCACGAGCTAGCTGACATTGTAAAGATATCAAATGGTAGTGTTTTTACCAATTTACACGACCATCAGCTCTGTGCAAAGTGGGTGCTGCGTGAGCTCACAGTCGACCAAAAACAACAACGAATTGATGCTTCAGAGGAGTGTTTAGCGCTGTTAAACCGCAATAAAATCGAATTCAATCGTCGATATGTGACAATGGATGAAACATGGCTTCACTATTACATACCAGAATCCAAAAGACAGTCAGCAGAGGCCTATTTTGACGAAAAAGAAAAATCGTACTATAAAAGTGGTATCGAAATGTTGGAAAATCGCTATACTCGTTGTATCGCCCTCGAAGGCAACTATGTTGAATAATAAAATCAAGTTTGGTCAAAATTTTGTTTTTTTCTTACTTATCCTACGGACTTATTGAATGACTTGTTATTTACATTGTGTGGAGCTAAAATATCTTCTCTTCAAAGAATCATAACTCATAAAGTAACAGTCCTATTGGAAAAGTTCAAAGGTATATTTTGATAAGGAAGAGTGTTCGATGCCTAGTTATATAGCTTCAAAAAATGGCAAAAAACTACTTTTTTTGGTTTTTAGGTTACAATATCTCATAAACTATACACGATAGAGCAATTCTGAGGTTGAATTCGCGTTTAGCATCGCAAAAGACATCGATTGTGACTATTTTAATTTTTGTTTAATGTAGTTAAAAAAATTTTTTTTTTTTTTTTGTATGGGAAAATGCCCCTATTGGAAAAACGATATCTCAAAATTTAGTCGAGGAGTCACGAGTGAAAATTTTTTTATACATCATTTGAACGATAAGTAAACAAAATCTGGTAAAAAATTTGATGTGCTACGACGTCCGATTTAGAACGGGTTAAGGCACACCGTGTGTAGCGACGCCATAAGCTTGAAAACAGCGTTATTATTTTATAAACATAATAGATAAAAATTAAAGATTTTTGCAATGTTTTGCGTTGTGAAATGTAATAAAATGAGTAAAAAATATATAAAATTAGTTTTAGTGAGTGATAAAGCCAAAATTTTGCTTACACTTCAGTTAGATAACGTGTGCTCACAATTTGGAGTGACCGAGTACACTTTTAACCTGATACTTAGCTCTTTACTCCAGATCGTGAGTAACTCTAATAATTATTTTTATTGTAACATCTTTTGTTCGCGCGACTTAATTTTCGTACGAAGTCGGACAAACATAAACAACTCTATAAGGTGAAAAAACAATTTTTAATTATGAATCTGCTGTTTATGTGCACAATCTTATTTATAGGTTGTTAATTCAGTTTGTGGAAAAATACGAAATGCGTAATTTTCCTCGGCTTGCATGAATCCACCTAGTAAATTTCTACTCATTTTTTACAATACTCAATCGTTGTGTTCGCTAAAAATGCTTTATACAAAATTGTGTCAAAATGCGTTAACATTCAAAAGGTTTTATCATGAATAAACATTGCCCTGCAGTCTGAAAAAATATTCTAGAAAATATTTATTCATGATAATGTCCGAAATGAGTTATTTTACATGTTTTAAATGAGGACCATTAGAATGTACTGTTTAAGCTTATTCCTGTGACATGAAGGAAAAACTGCTTAAGTCGACATAGGTAAAATCGGTTTGAGCTCATTTTCCGTTAGTTCTGCGTTAGAGCTGGGCACGGGCCGTGTTTTTTTTTTCGTTGCCCGCGAGTGTTTACTCTTCGACGATAGGCTCGGGCTTTGAAATCGAGTTTTGTATGGGCTTCGTGCGGGCCCGGGCCTAACTAAAAAAGCCCGAAAATTAGAGGCTCATGTAGACTCGTAAATCGCGGGAAGGTTGAGAAACATAAACTTTGAAAAAAGTGTGTTCTTACATAAAAATATGTAAAATAATGCATAAATGTGGGGCTAAGAATGATAATGGAGTAAGCCAAGTCAAATAAATCGTCTCATTAGATTCGTTTAATGTTTGTTTTTTCCTCATTGAATATCATTGATTTAGCTACATCAATAAGTTAAAATTTTTTCAAATCATAAAAAAAGTGTGAAGAGGCCTAGCACGTACCTTGACAAAAAATATTCGTGTGGGCTCGGGCTTTTTTTCAAATGCTTGTTTCGTGTTCGTTAGGCCGTTGCCCAGACAGCCTAATTCTGGGTGCAATTGTAGTTTTGTTTTTGGACGTTTTGTTAGTGCTTATTTGGAAATTAATAATACCCAAAAACGAAAGAGTGATTTTACCCGGAACTATTAGAAAATTGAGCTGGAACCCATTTTGCTTAAGTCGACTTAAGCATAGATTGCCATAGATTTATATATTAAAAATTTTATGACGGCAGCACTGAAAAGCAAAAAACGTCAAATGCAATTGAACAGAAGTGACAGCTAAGATGACATTTTCTCTTCTCGCAAATTGCTGATGTGAATTTTTTTGTTGGTTGGATGTAAAATATAAATTTTGTTTAAATTTTAGTTGCGTTTGGGGAACTGCCAAAAAAGATATATCATATAAAAGAATTGTGAAATATTTTAAAACAATAAAATTGCGATATATAAAATGGGTACATGTATGCAGTTTGTGTAGTAGGTATTTGCGTAAAATCGATTTAACATACTACATTACTACACAATGGAAGATAATAAAAACCACGTCTCTCTGATGCTCCCGTTAAATGCAATTGTTGATAGTGAAGTAGGAGTAAGTAGCATCCTAAGTAGGAGTAATGCATCAAATAAAAGTGATGCTGGACTGAATATCAATAGATTCTCACAATTTCCAACACGGAAAAGTTTGCGTCGGGTAGGTTACAGTTCATAAAAATGTACTATGCACTTATTTTATGATCTGAAATTCTTTTACCAGTCTTGGAATCAACTGCCGCGATGTCAACGGAATCTCATAGTTTTAGGAATTTCAGCATTATGTATAACAATCGTTCTTTTCCTGCCTGGTGATCAAATTATTGCAGATAATAAGAAATCTTTTGCGGGTATATTACCTATCGCTAGTGGAACCAAAGATAAAGAGCAACAGCAGCATCATCAACAGCAACATCTTCGCTTAAATGATGTAAATAGTTTTGTAAGGGAACCGGTACCATTAAAAGAGGTGAGTTTGAACAGACTTGTATCATTTACTAAATTACAGTATTTAAATAATAATGCGGAATGTGGATGTTTTTAGTGTAGAAACCTTACAAGGAATGACTCACTATTGTTGTCTTGAAAAAATGCCATTGCTTAAAAGTGCGGACGCATGTTTCGTTTGGCAAATTTCATTCTAAAAAGTACAAAATAAAAATTAACCCAATGGGATTGTTTCCATTTAGAAATGTTGCAAGTTTATTCGTTTATAACATTATTATAAGGAAATGTCTATACGGAGCGTTCCGCGTACGCGAAAACTCCTCTCTCTCTCTCAATTTACTCAATTAGCGTACGCGAAACTCAATTAGCGTACGCGAAATCCAGTGAAGTTTTTTCCCCCGGGGAACTTGATTAATTTATGTACTGATCCGCGGCCGAAGGCCGCCGCGAAGCCGGTGTTGGACGTCTGACGGGTTTAAATCCTGAGCTGCGGCCGCAGGCCGCCCACTTACCCCTACTTTTATGTAAAATTACTGTTGTAACGAAGATGCGTCCCGGGGGAAAAAACTTCACTGGATTTCGCGTACGCTAATTGAGTAAATTGAGAGAGAGAGAGGAGTTTTCGCGTACGCGGAACGCCCCGTATAGACAGACTCTTATTATAATCCTAAGGATTGATTGAAATATGGTTGCACAGAGTTCAATGGCGAGAAATTTTTGCAAGTGTCTAAAGCTTTAAATTGTAAACATTCATTAAATTTACTCTCTCATATTTTTTTACATAATGAAATATACATAGTTTAGATTATCAAGCGCAACACACCATCAAATGCCCCAATTGAATTAAACATTCGTTTCCAAAAAAATAAAACAAATAAATGAATGACTATTAACTTTAATTGTATTTCTATCTGGAGTAATAAAAAATTTGGTAAAAGCCAATATTTGAACAGTTGTTTACTTTTGATAAATTCAATTGACATTTAATGGCGCTCGTATAAAACTATGCTTAAGAGATTGCACTTAAACAGAATTTTCTACATGAGCACCTCAAGAAACACATGTTTTTCTACACTTGTGAACAGGGTGTCTAGCATTTTAACATATACATACCAAAAAAGTTATTTTAGATTTATGTTTAGTCCTCTTTTGCAGCAGGCAACATTTTTTATTTATGTTGGATTACACTTTGAGGGCTCTAAATTAACTTTTGTAAAGTCAGACAGAAAACGCAAATGTGACGCGTCGTGACAAAATAAACCTTATCTTGATAGAGTAAAATTTTTAGTACAGGACAAAACATGAGTTAAGGTCAAAATTTCATATTGTGGGTTTTTGACACCAAACGCTACCTGAAATGGAGCAGGTTTGAGTTCACATATAAATAACTAAATAGTATAAAAATCACTTTAATGAACTTTAACCCGAAAATTTCCGAACTTTAAACCGAATTTTCTTTTTTAAAATACAGTATTCAAACTTCAGAATTTTATCCCTTTTCCAAAGGTATCAAAAACTCAAATTTGACCTCTGGCAAGATAAGGTCACTTTTGTCACGGCGCGTCACAAATATTAAAAAAGAAATTTCAGAACTTTTGAATCAATGCATATAACATGGTATTTTCAGTCGTTTGCCAGCACTAATGTTGCTGCAGGAAAATCACGCAAACCAAACAACAAACAACAAAAGAAATAAGATAAAATATTAGAACTTTTTGCATGTGACGTATTTTTCTTTTTGCTGTGATTCTCAACAACTCTATGCAAAAGGCTCAATAAAGTATGCTTGTCAAGTTCTTCTGATTGACTGTGGTGATCATTGAAACGTTCCACAACCCGGCCTTCCAATAATTATTTCTGTTTTCCTTCATGCATTTTGCGTTGTTTTTGTAATTTTGTTGGTGTTTTTACTAAAACACAAAGAACAGCTCACCTTGAAAGTGCGTGGCAGGACCAAACTAAGTAAAATAAATATTTATTGTTTTCCTCAAAGCAACCTTGGAATCCTAATCGCTCCAAATTTGTACGCAAAATTGGAACCGTGTTCATTAGCTGCATAAACATTACTTTAAAAAACTCAGTGCGGAAATTATAGCAGCTTATATCTATCTTGTATATTAAACAATTTGTTTGCCGACGTTTTGACCATCGTAGTTACCCTGTATTTTATTTTTATGTCAACATAGTTCTTCATTAAATAAACACACTGTTTACAATGATTTTTACTGAACAAGATAACAATTTAGACATGTTGTAATCAGTCATATTTGAAGTGATTTCCAAGAACAGTATGGCTATTAAAATAGACAAATAGCAATAAATGATTTCTTTGCCTCGCTCGCTTATCTTTTAATTGAGCCAATAAACTAACAAATTGATATTGCTTTGTTAAATCAATGTTTGGAATAAAATTTGGTTAAAAGAAAAAACTGCTTAAGTCGACTTAAGCTCAAATCAAAATACAGCATAAATATTGTTAAAAAGCACAAAGCTCATGTTGTTTTGTTTTCTGATCGAAATCGACCTAAGCAGTTTTTCCTTTCTGCCACTGAAATATTGGGACTTTTTAAATCAGGACTTACCAAATTACCATTTGTTCTGCTTTTAGTTGACACTCGAGCGGAAACTTTGCTATAGAAAATTTCATTTAAATAAAATAAATTGATTTAATTTATAATTTGCTTTTTTTATAGCATGGAACACAAGATCAAGCAGTTGTGGAAAACGTTGTAAAAATTCCTGAAGCTCAGCGGTTAGCAGATGCACCAAGTGGTTTTGATATATTCAAAAGTAATAAAAATCATAATAATCAACACAACATTAATATACAGGAAGCAAATTTGATTGATAATAAAAATAACAATGTAGATGTTAGTGAAGATCATGGTGATCGGCCATCTTTGGAAAAGGCTGTTAAAGATCCCGGAAAATTACCTGGTTTAAATGGTGTTGCTATTGATGATTTTCTAAATGATTTAGAAACAACAACATTTGGGCAGCGACAAGTTTTCGCCGGGCCAACAAATGAAAGACAACAAGCTGTTGTGGCTGCATTTAAACATGCCTGGAAAGGCTATAAAAAATATGCTTGGGGGCATGATAATCTCAAACCCGTTTCATTAGGTTCACATGATTGGTTTGGTCTTGGATTAACTATTGTTGATTCCTTGGACACTATTTACATGATGGGCTTAGAAGAAGGTAAACGACGACCGCATATGTTGAATGAAAATCTCCGTACAATTTATTTTTGATTTTTACTTTAGAATTTTTGGAAGCACGTGACTGGGTAAAAGAGTTCCTAACGTTTGATATCAATCGTGATGTCAACCTATTTGAGGTGACCATTCGTGTTCTTGGTGGTTTATTATCAGCATTTCATCTAAGTGGAGAAAAAATATTTTTAAAAAAATCGGTAAGTTTCGAACACAACAGCATTTACTGGAACTTTGTTTTAATGAACAATTTGTTTTTAGGTTGAACTAGGTAATCGTTTGTTGCCGTGCTTTTTGTCTCCATCCGGAATACCTTATTCTGATGTCAATCTGGCTTCCATGTCGGCGCATTCACCTAAATGGTCTCCGGACAGTTCGACTAGTGAAGTGACGACCATACAATTGGAATTTCGTGATTTAAGCCGTATTACTAATGTGCCAATGTATGAAAAGGTTGGTTTCTTAATCTGTTATACAGTTCGGTTCACTTGGAAAAAAGTTTTATTTACTGACGAAAATAAGTTAAATATTAATGGCCCTGATATATTATTATTATTTCAACGACTTGAGAAAAGAATGAGATTTTAAGTGGACTCCATAACCGAAAGTGGTGTTGTGGTTTGAGGAGCGATTTCGTACTATGACGCGTTAGAATTGAAAGGTTTTTTCCATAGTTTTTATACCCCACACCCAATATTCACTTTGACTTTATGTTTTTAACGCAGAGAAAAATACGTGGCAAGTATGGAAAAGCATATATATGATGTTTGGTACACTGTCTTCGTCGTCGAAGTTAGCTCGTGGGATTGAAAATGAGCGATATCGGTGAACGGACACGCCTACCGCCTATACAAAAAAGTATTCAAAACGTAATTTTAAGAGCAATTTTTCGCGATAATACATCCAAAAATTCACATAAATACTAAAAATATTAAGTACAAGCTCTAAGCAAAGACTGGTTGAATTCGGACAAGAAGGCGTGCTACCTATCATACAAGCAAAAGTTTCAAAATGCTATACTGAATGCGTTTTTGAGATAATCTAACCAAATTTCACCTAGACATTAAGGATAGAAAATGAAAGTTTTGATCACAAACTTGATTGGTTCGGACAAGAGAGCGTGGCACCTCCCATACACTTAAAGTTTTCAGAAATCTGTAGCGCAACGTTATTTGAGGTAATGTTAAAAAATTTCGGTCAGTAACTTGGAATAGTTAGTAGAAGCTTTAAGCAAAAACTAACTGTGTTCGGACAAGAAGGCATGGCACCTCTCATACAATCAAAATTTTCAAAATGCTGTAGTGTAGGGTATTAATCTTTTGCCAGGCCAAAGGTAACACCCTTACTAGTTTTTAATTTCGATTGCGGTGCGCTTAATATTGCCCATCGACCAGTTGGTTTGCTGCCGTTTACTTGAGCTAATACTTTTATTTTTGCAGTAGAAAGGGCGGAGCATGATGCTATTCTCAAGACTTTGCGTTTTTCTTTAAGTGTTAAGGTCTCAACAGTTCTGCCTTTATAGTTTTTTCCATTTGGATTTGGATTTTGGCTATTTTGCGATTAGAAAGTCCATAAGACCGTAAAATGTCGATTTGACTTTACATTCGGTCTGTTAATTTTTTTCTTTATTCGTATTTTTAGCTCGCAACGAACTCTTTATAATAAAAAAACTTTAATGTACATACTCCTTCACCGCGCTAATAATGAAATAATACTTTACACCCCTAGTCTAGTAAACCAGAAAAAAAAGCTAACATGTTGGTACCGTTAATTTTGAGAAAATTCTATTACATATTGACATGTTTTTATAGTGAGCAGAGCTTGCTCTTGAAATTTTTCCAAACCAATTTTTTCATGCTCAAATCAGTGGGTATTATCACATATTCTATCAGAAAAAAATATTGCCTCTAATCAAGTTAACCGGACTGTATATTATGCATATATTCCAAGTTATAGCTTTGTTCTCACAATAAAGGTTGTTGAAATCGTCAACGAAAAAGTTCATGCATTGGAAAAAAATAACGGACTCGTGCCAATATTTATCAATGCCAATACCGGAACATTCCGTAGCTATTCTACAATTTCGTTAGGCGCACGCGGTGATTCATACTATGAATATCTATTAAAGCAGTGGATTCAAACAGGGCGTCGAGAAAATGATTTGTAAGATTGATTGTCAAACCATTAAGATAAACTTAATTTCATCTAAATTTCCTCACAGCCTAATAATTGATTATATGCAAGCAATCGATGGCGTTATATCTCATCTTATGCGCCGAACTCCTAGAGAACATCATGTGTACATTGGTGAACTACTAAATGGCAAAGACTTTAAACCTAAAATGGATCATCTAACATGTTACTTACCGGGGACTCTACTACTTGGACATAAATATGGCATGCCAGAATCTCATCTTCAACTAGCCAATGATCTATTGGAGACATGTTATCAAACTTACATGAAACAGCCAACACAATTAGCACCAGAAATTACATACTTTGCTGTTAACGACAATGAAGAACCTGAAATCTATGTAAAACCCAATGATGCTCATAACTTGTTACGTCCAGAGTTTATTGAAAGCCTTTATTATTTTTACGCTCTAACTGGAAATCGTACGTATCAGGATATGGGTTGGATCATATTTCAAGCATTTGAGAAACATACTAAAGTTGCACAGGGCTACACTTCCATTGGCAACGTAAAAAATGTGTTTAATACAAAACTGCGTGATATGATGGAAAGCTTTTGGCTTGGAGAAACATTGAAGTATTTTTATTTACTTTTTAGTGATAACCGGAATGAAATCGATTTGGATAAATATGTTTTCAATACGGAAGCACACTTATTACCCATACGTGAAAGTAAGAGCAATACGAATTAAACACATCCATAGCTAAATACCTGAGTGTGCGGTAACGCTCTAATGTTATATAGCTTGAGTTGACGGAAAAAACGTAATATTTCAATGTTTTGTCCAAAAATGCTATATGTAAATAAATAATAAACGTAGCATCAATGTACAAATGTGCTGTGCATATGAACTATTACTAGGTACACCATATTACTTAATATCGAATACTAATGATATATAAAAGTAGAGAACTAAAACTAGATAAGAAACCAAATTTAACCAGCATGTAATAAGTAATACGTTTATTAATAATATATAATTTGTAAAATTATTCTTGTTTAGCTTTATTAGTTTACTTTGAACAATACTAAAAGGATGTTCAATTAATTATTTAATAAAAAATGTTTTACAATTGATAGGTCGCAAATTATGGATTAGAAATTTAACTGGAAACTACAAAATCGATTTCAATAAATAAAACTGCATTATTTTTATATCTTCAAGTCAAATGCTAGTGGGTTACTAAAGTCTTACACTTTTTTTTTTCAAAGGAAACACTTTGAACATAATAATTTTGACAATTTTATTAAATTGTACAATGAAAAAATTTAGAAACTTATGAAGCACAGTCCTAACAATTTTACACAGTTCATTCATTTAATTCATATTTGAATGACCTATAAATTGTTTCCAGTTATGTTGCTATCGATAATAATTTGCGGCGGCCAGAGGAATGACCCACCCATAAGTTAAATTTTAGAGGAAAATAAACTGGATCGTTTAATTAATAATTGGATTAATTTCACAACTTTCTTACAAAAATATTCTTTATAAGCCCAGCCAATATATCAAATTAAGCAAGTGTATTATTTATTTAGTTTCGACTTTACTTATTTGCAAACGATAGAAGTTTTTACCACTAGATATTATTAAATAAATAAATGAAAAATTATGCTAGTTACTTTTTTATATTTGCATTATGACTTTTTTTAATCAATACTACCTTTAGGTACGCGTTGCCTCACCTTTTTCCCGGTGATTTACATACATATCATCGTATGAAGTAGTAAGAAAATTTGTAAACTAGTTAAAACTATACTTAGAGTATAAGCTAAAGTAATGTGTAAAAATTTTGTTTTACGCTTGAGCAGCAAAACTAATGAAAAAATTTAATTAAAATTTGAATTCCATTTAAAATGAAGAACTAAACTCTAAATTATTTGGGGGAATGCCGGGAAAGAGTTAGGGCAGGATTTAGGAAGGAAAATAAAAGTAAGTAAATGAGCATGGTATTTTTAAATAATTTTTTTTATGATTGCGCGAGGGAAATACGGGGAAGAGCAAAATGAACCCTAGCCGGGACGTTTGCCGGAACTTATCCAAATTTTTAGAAATTTCAAAATCGTGCTGTTAGCCCTGCGTAACATATGATTATGAACTTATACAAAATAAGAATACCTAGTATTTAAGAATGAGTTGTATATATTTAGAGAAAGGATCCGTACAACCATCAAAAGGAGGGATCAAAATGGACCAACAATAGTCAAGTGGAAGTCGACTTATCTGCTGATGACGCCCTCATAACCTAATCTAACCTATTTACAAATTTCATTCATATGAAATACGTATTTATGTATGTATGTAACAAATTTTATGAATTTGCGAATAGTTCCTAAGGCGAACGAACTATAATTTTGGAGGTCAATGTGGTATTATTTCTGAATTATGTTGAGGTGGGGCGTGACACCGTCTACTTTCCAAGTGGATGTACATACGATTACTCGATTTGGATACGATACAACATACAAATAATGCATGAGCCAAAAAATGGGGTGGATTGGATGACTTTAAGTGGCGTCTCATCGATGTCAAAGTTCAAAAAAATGTGGGGATGATACAAATTGCTCTACAGCTGTCGCCCCTAGGGGGATAAAATTTAAGACCAATATCCACAATTTTTCCCGTTAATATTTTTCTAAATATATCTGCCCTCTATCTTCACGCCTCAAGGAGGTACCTCTGCAAAAATATTTTTATGAAATTTTTTCCCAGTTTCCAGCGCTTCGAAGGGCCTCTGATAGAGTAGAATGTGAGACCAACCTGCATTATTTTTCCCCTCAACACTTTTCCCGAACATATTACCCTGCATCTCCACCCGTTAGAGGCTCTCCGCTGCAATAATCACGTTTTTATGAAAAAAGTAGTAAGTATCCCGAAACGAAAGGGGTAAACCGCAAATAATGTAGTGTCAGCAAATTGAGGTGAAACCAATCTGAATTTGATCTCGCAAACTTTTTTTAACTACATAATTATAAATAAGGGTCGCTGATTCCGAATCTGGCAACTGTTTTTTCGAACTGAATCATTACTTTCCGAGATGTCATCTATTCAAGTAAAGGTATCGCAAATCCCTGTAAAGGACAATGTTAAATTTTTAAATGTAATTGAAAAAGTTATGGTTTAAAGAATATCAGAGCTATTCAATGTCGCTGACAAAAGTGAACTACACTGCTTCCTGGATGTACGCCGTATGTCTGAAAATAACATTTTCTGTATTTTGAATCAAGGATAACTGGGCATCAGACGTGATAGGAAAAAAGGGCCAGATGCAGAATCAGCGACCCTGAATTAGTCAAAAAAAAGTTATCGAGATCAAATACAGATTTTTTTGTTGCACAGTGTAATCAACACTTGCACAGTTTGATTTAGAGCAGGCACAAGCCGATTAATTACAATTTTTCAATTGGATCCTTACATTCAGAGTTATAACTTATAAGCCTTTAAAGCAAGGGCAACAATTAAAAAAGTTAAAATTTTATTATATTTATCAATAACATATTTCATTATAAAAATTTGGAGCCTTTGGGATTACAGCTCTAGTCTAGATTTATTGAGCCCTATTCTGGATTAAGTGAGCTCTCTAGATTTAGCGAGCTCTATTTTAGATATAGTTGATGAACAAATGAAATTTATGCTCTGTTAATTTAACAGATTCATTCAGTAAATCTGTAATTTTTTATCCGATCTTGGTCCGCAAGGACTCGAAAACTTGAACTTTTTGAATTGTTCAGTCCGAAAAAAATTCTGTTGAGTCTTATCTCTTAGAATTGGAGCAAACTCAACTCCGTCTAGCTCCCGGTAAAATTATAATTAGAAGAATTGCCGATTTTACTCCTATCACTATTATTGGTAGTAAATATTATGGTTAGTATCAATTCTGTTTTTTCCATACTGCATTATCCATGGCTGCGCAAAGGTGTACTCTACACTGTATCTTAGCATCTGATAGGAAGAACTTTCTAATATGTCATATGCGACTGTGAAATTCTCTCATGATTCAACACTGACAATGTATGTATGTATGTTATTCTCATAAGTTGATCCCATAGTATACCATCCTTCTCTACAATAGTCTATCCGACCATGGATCGATATTGCACCACAAATAAATTGTGTTGTCCATTTGCAAAAGCAGTTAAGACAAAAAAAAACATTTTTTTCAAGTAGATGATATTGATATTTTTGGATATGTAAGCTTCCTGGCAATATTGGTATTTTTGGATACGTTAGCTTCCTGGCAATCCAAAAATACCACTATCTAATCAAAGTGTTTAGTCTTTTAACTTTTTATGTAGATTTTTCTGGTGTCATTTCCAAGAAATTTTCTGGCGTTATTTCCCTTTTGACAGCTTTTGCAAATTCAATTACGATTCAATTACACTGTACAACCAAAAACTCTGATTGATATGTGCACAACTTTTTTTTACTAATATAGGGTCGCTGATTCCGAATCTGGTAATAATTTTCCTCTTGTGATCGGAGTAATCCCTCCTTGAAAGTTCAGATAACAATATTTTCAGACATGGCGTCCATACAGGAAGAAGTATAGTTAACTTCTGTCAACGGCATCGAATTTCCCTTATCTTCCTACTTAATAACTTTTACTTTTTTAATTCGATCATTACTTTCTGTGATATCATTCATTGAAGTAAAGGTATCGTAAATAAAGGACTATTTAATATTTGTTTATTAATTTTCAATGGATGATTTCTATGAAAGTAATGATCCAATTGGGAAACTTAAAGTAAAGGTTTAAAGAGGAAGATCAGGGCTATTCGATGCCGTTGGCATCACTACTTCCTGGATGCACGCCATATGTCTGAAAAAGTCTATTTTGCACTTTAAAGCTAGAATAACTCTGATCACAGACCTGATAGAAAAAAAAAGATTGCTAGATTTGGAATCAGCGACCCTAAGTAAGTCAAAAAAAAAGTTATCGAAATCTCATTCAGAATTTTTTCTCCTGAATTTGTTGCACTGTGTAATGAATTTTGCTGGTAAATATAAGCTACGATCAACTGGAACAGTAATTAAGGGAAGTTAATCAGTTTTTTTAATGAAAATAAAAGAAGAATACAAATGTATATATATTTTTTAAATTATTTATTTATTTAATATTTATGACAGTAATACACTTTGTACCAGTGTATATGTGTATTTTCGTTTGCTGCTTTATAAGAGATGTAGTCTGCGTAATTGTTGAATTCTTTTAAATTATGTTTATTGTTTTATATCTACTACATTTTTTAATGTTCTTGAATTAACGCCTCGTTATCTTTACATAGTAATTTATATGTATATAAATTTTTGTTTTGTTAAAAAATCATTTGTTTAAAATTTTACATTTATGATTTGTATTCATAATATTTATTCTGTTTTAGTTTTTCACATAATCATCATTTAACTTTACATTAAGCTTACAAGTTACAAATACAATAATTTAATTTTTGAATAATTAAGATTTTTTTTTTTATTGTTAATTCGTATTAATAGTTATTATAGTTTAGCATTTTAAGTTTTAACTAATTATTCATTTAATTTGTATGATTTTTCTTCTTTCTTTTTTCAAATAACAATTAGAGAGATAGGTAGTAAAGTGAGAAGTGAGTGTTGTGAAATGATAGTTTTTGTTTATATCATTTTTCTATTTTGTTTTTTTTTTTATTATTTTATTATTAAATTTTCAATGTAAGTTGTAATAATTTTTTATTCAATACAATAAATTTTCAACTATAAGCACTTATACTGTTTTAAGTTGCAGCTTAAAAAAGATAACGAAAAAAAAAAAAAAATTTACAAACTAATCAGACATCAATTTTCATTTATTTATTCAAACCATAAAAAAATGATTTTAGTTTTTCAATTTTTCTAAAAACGCACAATATCTGCACTTGTAACAAAAATACAAAATTTGCGTTCTGATTTCAATAAAATTATATAATTAAACATAAATAATTATAAAATATGCTTATATGCTAATTCGTTTTAATATCTTGTACGCTTAGACAAAAACTACATTTATAAATACGTTTTATTCAATTCTAAGTGATGGTGACATTTATTAATTAGTTTTTTTGTTTTTTATTTTTGCATCTACGACTTTTACTACAATGTAACAGAATTTGCCTGATAAACTATAAATATACAAAGTTTTCAAATCTGTTTTCAATGCAGTTAGTTTAACGCAAATGATTTAAAACTAAAAAAGCATTCATACAAAAGGTTTCTACAATACTTGTTTTGTTTTAATATTTAATTAGCTTGCATTTTTTACCATCTTTCTTTATGTGAAATTTCTTTCTATGAAACATTAAAACTGTACTTTTATTGAGTTTTACATTTTTTTTTTTGTTTTGTAACTTTAAAAACACACATACATATATAGGAATTTAAAATTGAATTTGATGAAACATTTAATTTACTTAATTTGGTTTTACATTTACTATGCGACGAACTGATTAAATTTTTATATACAATTTTTTCAACATAATTGGCAACACTTCGATTTTAATAAAAATCGTAGCTTATTTTCATAGTTCATGTGTTTTTCTTGCAGAAAAACCAAACAAATTTTCGACAATAATTGCAAATTTACAACCAATTGAATTGAACTGTTGTGTTCTTTGTTTTAATAGCTGTCGTCTCACCATGTGTTTTCGTTAATTTTGTTTCATAATTTGTAAGTTTAAATAACGACTTGGGCGAATATTGCTTAAATGTTTGCATTCATTTCTTAGTTCAAGAATTGTTTCGTTATTACAATAAAAACTTTGTATGTTAATATAAAAAAAAAAAAAAAGTTGTAAAAGAAAAATAAGCCATTCCATGCCTAGCGTCACAAGATTGGACGTACTTACTCCGATTATAGCAAAAAAAAAAAAAAAAAATTTGCGATTTCTTTTTTATTTTTTTGTGAATTTTGGAAGGGTGAAAAAATTGGAAAATCGGTAAACTGTGACAAATATTCCTTCATAATTGTTCATGACTGTATGCAGAGCTTAAACGTTTTAGAAATGTTGTAGATGTTGAAATGAAACAAAGACTCGGTTCTACAACTTGACCTCACAGCAATTAGCATAATGGAAAAGCCTAGACTATGTCTCACAATTTACTGCTAAGCTCTACCAGATGTCCTTTGCGAACCTCCTTAATTTTCGCACTCTACTGCTACTGCAATAGATGATAAGTTCTAATGAACCCAAATATCTACTGATTTTTACACACTCTAACTGAGTCAATGCGTTATCCAATTCCGACATTCTTGCCTTACTTCTGTATTCATGCTATACGTCTTTGGAATTCATTACTCTCGGAACTTCGAACCAATCTAACCAATGTGCAATATAAAAAAAAACTGATCTTATACTTTTCTACGTTGCAATGAAATGAAATGAAATAAATTAATTAATTAGTTAAATAGATAAAAAAAAGATGATTTAAATTTTGTATTTATTTCGTAATCTTTTTTTTTATTTTCTCTAATATAAATTTGTAAAACCATTTCCTTTTATGCCTTTTCGTTTTTAAGAATATTTTTATTATTGTAATGCAATTTAATTTATATTGAAAATATTAAATGCTAGGTTTACTCAGAATGTCATTATACTCGTAACATGAAGCAAGTGCTGCAATATTAAAATAACTTTAAGAATCATGTTGTACTCGCTATTCGCATAAATAAATCAAATCATTGAAATTTCTTAACCAATTTTCATGTTCAGACTTTTTTTGTGAAGGTATTGAATATTAAATATCACAGTAAATTGACTGTCTTTGGGGATTGGTGCAGTTTCTATCATTCACATTGACAATGATGAACTAAGACTCTAGATACCAATTTTTTATTGGATGTATCGATATGAAAGATAGTTTTGTCTTCTTTCCAGAAAACATACTAGGTTGATCAATAGGTTTTTCGGTAAAAACACAATTTTTATGGTTTGAAATACACTTTATTATTCAGTAGTCTCCCTGAACATCAATACACTTGTTCCAATGAGACTTCAATTTATGAATTCCATCCCTGAAGTGAGAACCTGGAAGGGCTACAAAATAATCTTCCACAGCTGTTATGACCTCATCATTTGATGAAAAACGCTATCCACGCATGCATTTTTTTAGGTCTGGAAACAGATGGAAGTCGCTAGGGGCCAAATCTGGTGAATACGGTAGATGCTCTAACAATTCGAACTTTAATTCATGGATTTTAGCCATTGTCAAAATGCTCTTGTGACACGGTGCATTGTACTGATGAAAAATAATTTTTTTCTTCTGCAAACCGGGTCTTTTTTACGAATCTTTTCCTTCAATGTTGCTGAGAAAGTAGCATTCGAATGTTGTTCCATTGTTAGCGAATGCGGGACCCATTGCGCACACAGCTTCTGAAACCCAGTACTTCAGTCAAAATATTGCCTACACTGCCTAATGAGATGCCTAGGGCTTCTACTAAATCTCTTTCAGTCACTCGACGATTTTCCAATACGATATCCTGTTTTTTTTTTCTACGATTTCTGGTATTGTTGCTGTTTTTGGACGTCCTTGTCGTGTATCGTCTTCAAGGCTGTACGACCACGTTTAAATTCAGCAACCCATCTCTCTATTGTACTAATTGAAGGCGAAGAGTCCTTATACACTTTCAACATTCGTTCGAACCACAAAACTTATTGAACAACCTAGTATTTTAGAAGATCTAAAAAGTAGGCCAAGGGAAGTTTTTATTGATCTTTGTACAAAACTTGTAAGGGTATTATATAATAATTAATTATGATACAATAAAAAAAGAAGCACTGGCAGCATAGGCTTTCAGCTATATATAGTCGTGTTCGAAATAATAAGAACAACCAAAGTTATAATTGAAAATGTTTTTAAAAATGTGTTCTAATTTATTTTAAAACAAAAGCTTTTTTTTTTTTTGGTAGAAAGCGGTATAGTCTCCCAAGTATTCTTCGCAGCTTCCCATAATTCTTGAGCATTTTTAAGCTTCGCATCCCCTACTCATTTCATAATATCTATCCAAAGATGTTCAATTGGATTAAGGTGCGCTAATTGCGCTGGCCACTCCATGACCCTAATAATTTGGACTCGAAACCAATCTTTCGCTTTATTTTATGTGTGCTTCAGATCATTGTCATCGCATAGGCATTTTTTCTTCAGAGTAAGGCATCCTAATATGTACCCTACATAATAAGAGTCATCCAAATTGCCGACGATCTTTACAAGTGGTCCCACACCATTCTAAAAGAAGCATCCCCATAACATCACTTTGAGACCACCGTGTTTCACTTTTACGTGTCCACAGACATACAGGCAGCCAGCCAAACGGACAGACAGACAGACGGACATGGCTATATCGACTCAAAAGAATATACCCTGGGTGTAGGGTATACAAAGTAGTAAGCATAGTACGGTTTGTCATATTACAGAAAGCTTACATTGTGCTAATAGCCTGATTCACTACCTTTTTAAAAAGGTCAGAAAATGAATATCGGTTAAGAAATGTCTTAGTTATGGACCATTTTTGTGAGTAATGTGAAGTTTCGGTTAATTTCATGTTTTGACAAATTCAAAACATCATAATTTCTAAACTGTAAAATTGTTTCCTCTTTTTTTTCATATGAAAAGCAATTTTTTTTTTTCTTTTCAAAAAATATACATATGTATTTTGTCAAGTCAAAAAAGTAAGTCGGTGTCGTTTAGTACTAAAATAATTTTTTTTTAGCTTGTGCTTATAGCCTGATTGAATACCTTTTCAGAAAATGGTCTGAACATGAAAATCGGTTAAAAAATGCTTCACGGACATGAAGGAACGATAATATAACCTTTATGTTTTTAAGACGACTCTGCCACGCCCCTAAAGCAGACATGGTTACTCATGAGAATTTGTTTGCTTAAGTTAGCAACTAGTTGGTCCTTTGAAAGTCAAATTGAAATGGCTGAAGGCAAACTCTAGTACATATAAAACTCTGACATGTTAACATTCAAAAATTAAAACGGTTAAAAAAATGTTCTACAATTATAACACTATTTAAATTATTGGATTTTTGCTTGAAGCTTTGAAAATTAAAACGGTGTTTTGTTTAATCAAAAATAAATTTTTTTTTTTTAAATATATTTGGATTGTTGCTAGAAACGAGGAATTGGACTTGTTTTTTGAATCTTTAACAACTTAAAATGCAACATTTTATAAAAAATAAAGCAAATAAATTAATGCAATTAAATGCAAACCTTTTCACATTTAAGCAATTTTCGGTTGTTTAGCAGGTGGTAAGTGCAAGTCACATTTTTCAGTTTTCTTCTCAGACTACCTTATATGGTATTGAAAAATGTATGCAAATTTCAGCCATTTTAACCTTAGTGTTATTTAAAAAGAGATATTCCCTCGATTTTCTAATATTTCAAAGAGTAACTACTTTGATAATAATAATATGAAAATTGAAACGGCTTGATTTTCTGCATGCATTTTTCTTATCAAATGATTAGACTTACGATATATTTTTACTCATTCCATTTGCCCACCAAAAATAGTTTACATATTTACAGAGTGTGTTTTTAATCTGACATTATCTCGCCAACGCTCTCTTCGAAAAACTCACAAACTCGATGCATTAAATTCTATAATCAAACCGTTTGAGTTGTTGACTGTTGTTGGTGCCACAGTATTTTGCTGCTGCTGCTCCTGTTGTTGTGGTTGCGGCTGGTCCTGTGTGTTGTTCGACAATTGTCAGGAAGTAATAATTGATTTGACAGCTTCATCAATATTAGCAGCAACACAATTAAAATCATTAAGATTTACACTAGCAGCAGCAGCAACATTAGTTTGTTGCGGTTGATGGTGGTTATGATTTAGCATATGATGGCTATGATGTTGATGTTGCTGCTGCTGCTGTATTTGATGTTCATCGGTGGCTAATAAAATGTTACCAGCAGCATCTACCACATTTGCTGTTGTACCGCTAATCAGACAATCGCCAAGTTCATCAACCAAATGACGACGATTTGACAACGTTGTTGCTGCAATATTTTCCTGGCAACTAGTCAATTGTTGCGCAGGATTGTTGCTACTGCTGGCAGCAAGCTGTTGACGATCATCTAATATGCTATCACCAAGAAATGAGCCCATCGAATGATCAAGCGAAAAATTCAATGAATCTGATTCGCTATTTTGTAAATTTAGTATACTGTCGATAGCATTTTGTACATGTCGACTGATATCATCATCGAATTCACCGCCACTACCACTACCAACACTTAGGTTAGCGATATTATTGCTACCACCTTGATGCATGTGAATATGATGGTTGTGATGGTGATGATGATGCTGCTGTTGTTCGATGTGCGTTGTCATGTGATTTTGAGCAAAATGTGTTTGATGATGATCAATGGCATTGCTGTCAACGAGCATACTATTAAATTGTTGCTGTTGAGAGGTGGCAAATTGCGTTTGTTGCTGTTGTTGTTGCAGCAGCATTTGTGGAAAGCCACCTGGGCCTCCCGTACCACCGGTTGAATGCACAACTGTCGATGTATCTACAACCATGCCATCGTGCAGTGACGACAATAAGTCAGCATCTATTATACCATGTTGATGTTGTTGCGATGACATTTGATGCTGCTGTGATAACGGCGGTGAAGAAGATGAAGTCGTGGGCGATGAACTTGATGTGCAAATTTTCTTACTATTCGATTCATCATCTAAATCGCTGGGCGATAACAACTGACCATTCCACTGACGTTTACGTGAATTGGCCGCACCAATAGCGATTTCATTTGTCGACGACGGCATTGCATTATTGGACGCAGAAGATGATGAGGACATAAATTCATGCAGCTGTGCTTCCATTGTTTGCATCCAACGTGGATTGCTGCTGCAACTGAGTTGTATATGATGTTGTTGCTGTTGTTCAAATTGTTGCGGTTCATTTTCAAAAATTCCTCTAGATGTAGAAGCTGCAGTTGAGCGCAAGAAACTGCTAGCATCAAAAATTCGTTTAGTATCTGCCACAGCCACAGTTATGTTATTCACTGTTAAAGCCGCAGGTTCAGGTGTTGAGTTTGTATCACCAAAAATTTCATCTAATCCTGATTCAACAATGTCATGTGTGTCATCACTGTTGTTTTTATCCAAAACAGGTGACTCGCCGAACATGGATTCAAGGCGTGTTTCAACTGATTTATTGACATCAGTGGTTTCAGGGTCGAAAAATTCGCTAATACTAGTAGTAACATGATGATGCTGCTGCAAATGATGAAGCGGTTGCTGTCGCTGTTGGCTACAGCTGCTTATGTTATTGGCGGCGGCGCTGCTGTTATTCGTGCTGCTGCTTTGTTTACTTGATATACAGCCATTGGGGAAGAGATCAGCTAAGTTAGTGGTAGCATGTGATATCGACGTTCCACTCGTCGCCGCATTCATGGGCAATCGAGGTGAATTTGCATTTTCAAAAATATCTAGCGGCGTTTTCGATGAACTCGTCGTCGTTGAGATGGGTTGATGTTCAATTTTTGTTTCATTCAAGTAGCCCAACTCTTTTTGTAAGCAAATCCAGTCATCATCTTGACTTTGATTTGGATTCGAATTCACTGGTTGTGTTGTATTGCTTTGCTTTTGTTGCCTCAATTTGCAATCGTTGAGGTCAAAAGCATTAGAGGAGCTACTATTTGATAACAATTGTGTTTGCTGTTGTTGAGATGATGATGATGGTTGTGCTGGTATTGATGGTAGCTGTGCTCCTGTAGCAGGTCGCTCTGAAACATTTGCTGCTACCGTGGGCTGCTGCTGCTTTTCATTGTGATAACGTTTGTGAGGCGGCTTATTACTTGCGAATGTTGGTGTCGTCGTTGTTGCTATGGTGTTGCTGACAGTAACAGTGTTATCTTTATTCTCAATTTTCTTCATTATAAAGCTTGGCGTTATTTCCGATTCGATATCAAAGTTATCATATTCCTTTTTAACAAAATTGGTTGCACCAATGATCATATTGTTTTTCAATACTCCATTGAAATGTTTGGTCTGTGCGTAAAAGCTTGATTTTGCATCTGTTGTATTGCTGCCATAATTGCTCCAATTGTTGAACTTTTCATTTTTGCCAAATTGTTGCTGCAGCTGCTTATTGGTGGCTGTTGCATGTCCCGTCAACTGCTGCTGTTGTGGCTGCTGCTGTTGTTGTTGTTGATTGAATTTGTTCTGCTGCTGCTCTTGCTTAGTGTTAAAATCGTTATTATTTTTCAAAAGATCAAATTTGTCGACTACGACAGCTTCTGCTGGTGCAGCAACAACATCAGTAATTGAAGAAATAAAGTTTTCTTTTGACTTGGAATTGTTGTTAGTGGGTTGATCACTAGGCTCTGTTTTGATTTCATTTTTGATGAGTTCAGCAGTTGTTGTTGTTGCAGTTTTATCAAATTGTTTGTTATCAAAATTAGTTTTGCTATCACATTGTTGTTGTTGTTCTTCAGTCAGCGGCATATTTGTAGCTACTTTGTGTTCATTATGTAGCATGATTGTATCATGATCATCTTCATTCAAAACAGTTTCTGGTAACTCTCTTTTTATTGCTTTAGTAAACTCATCCTTAAGAGTTTCGCTTTCAAGATTCTGTTTTTCGAGTAGTTGCTGTTCTTGAAGTTTGTTGAAGTCAATATTGCGCAGATCTTCAATTTCACACTTTAAATCATCGATCATTAAATGTTGCATTTGACACAATTCAGATGTGCGATGTTGCAACTGAAAAGAAACACAATTTAAAAAATAAGATAATATTTTTATTGAAAGTTTTATTGGAAATATTTTTTTTTTTCGAAATTCTGTTCATACTGATCAAAAATAATTCTGAGGTTCAGGAGATCACTTTTAAACTTTAAAGCAATAGTACAACAAACACAATATTTCCACATTTTGCAAATTTCTCGGATCTACAATACCCTTGAAAAATTGTTTTTGTTGTTGTTTTTGGCTCGTCTACAACAAACACAATATTTTAATAATTTACAAAATTTCTCGGATTTACAACACCAATGAAAAATTTGTTGAAATTTTCTTTTTTCTTATGAGAAAAAAACAAAAAAATTCCAACCTTGTCATAAATTAAATATTCTCTGATAATTGCGACATTTGATCATATTGAATTAACAAAATTTGATTTAAATTGAATGTTTGTAAATCAACAACCAATAGAACTTTCGATATCATCTATTTTGGAAAATTCAACGTTCGAAATTCTTAACCCGTAGTTTAAAAAAAGTAAAAATGTGACACTTTTTTCTACACAGAAGGCAAATTTTTTTAAGAAAAGAACATAAAATTTTGACAGTCTTCTGGCAGAAAAATTGTAACATTTTATCGAGAAAAGAAAACGCTATAAGTTTCACTAATATATAGAGTTCAATTCAACATATCAATCGTATTAGAAAGGAAAATCCAAATTATATGTGACAGTTATGACATAATGTGGCACTAATGACACTAAACATAGTTATTTTTTATGTATTTTTGGATGTTAAATCCGAATACGGCCACATAGTTGCTATGAGACAAATCACGCCAAGTGTGTATCCCAAATTCCACTTATTGTTGAAATTTAATTCTAATAACCTGAATCTAATCCTCATATTATTAGTAAACATTCTTTATACAAAAAAATTTTAAATTTTTACATAATTTTTTATAAAATTCAAAATTGATCGAACTAAATTTTTTAAAATTTATTTCATGAAAACTGTTTACCTAAATTAAATGAAATTTGTAGGCATGTAAAAAAAATATCAAATTTTAAAAAAATAATTAAAAACAATTTTTTTTTATTTTGAAATTTTTTTTTTAAGTTTTTCAATAAACAATTTACTTTTTTTATGCTTTCTTAATGAGATAATTTTTTTATTAAAAGCGTATAATATTGAGGTTTTTAAATTTAAAAGAAAATTTAACTGCCCGGCACTATTTATACCAAATTTAACTTTTCAACTGCGTAGCGGCGAGCTGTAAATCTGCAGCGCACGCTATTTCGACCAGTCAAATTATGATTTTACCTTGAAATAGGAGATAATAAGCTGAAAACTGGTATACACCTTCATTATAGTGTTCTAAAAGTAGTCTCAAGTCTCGTGTCTACGTCGTAAGTTATTCAAGGTCAAAGTTTGGCCCTAGCGATTTCAGAACTGTTTTCGTACGACTTATAGTTTAGGAGATATTCTAAATAGAAAAGTGGTAAAGCTTGGTAATCCATACATGCAGCGTATTAGTGTGCCTAGCAATATGTTGATTTTTAAAGTGCCATAACTCAAGAACGATGAGTCGTACGACAAAATCAAAACCATCTACTTATAGGGAATTTTATGATCTATAAATGACAAGCATATACAAACATACAATTTAGGAGTTATTTTATAAAGTTTAAGAAAACGTTAAAAACCAGTTTTTATAGAATAAACTAAACTAAACTCCTAAATTGTTTGTGTGCATATATGCTTATCATTTATAGATCATAAAATTACCTATAATTAGATAGTTTTGATTTTGTCGTACGACTCATCGTTCTTGAGTTATGGCACTTTAAAAATCAACATATTGCTAGGCACACTAATACGCTGCATGTATGAATTACCAAGCTTTACCACTTTTCTATTTAGAATATCTCCTAAACTATAAGTCGTACGAAAACAGTTCTGAACACTTTTTTATTGGAAATCAACAGGGCCACAAAATTGTCCCGCACTTTTTTTCTGAAAAAAAAAAAAAAAAACAACCGTTTGCGAGATTTTTGCTAAAAACTGATTTTTTTTTAACTTTGACCTTGAATAACTTACGACGTAGACACGAGACTACTTTTAGAACACTATAATGAAGGTGTATACCAGTTTTCAGCTTATAATCTCCCATTCCGAGGTAAAATCATAATTTGACTGGCCTAAATAGCGTGCGCTGCAGATTAACAGCTCACCGCTATGCAATTAAAAAGTTAAATTTGGTATAAATAGTGCCGAGCAGTTAAAATTTCTTATAAATTTAAAAACCTCAATATTATAAGCTTTTAATAAAAAACCAATAAAAAAATTATCTCATTAAGAAAGCATAAAAAAAGTTAATTGTTTATTTAAAAACTTAAAAAAAAAGTAACAAAATAAAAAAAAAAAATTTTTTAATTATTTTTTTAAAATTTGATATTTTTTTACATGCCTGCAAAATTTCATTTAATTTGATTTAACAGGTTTGAATTTCGTAGTGAAATTGCAGTGTTTATACCAGCAATTTAAGACATTTTACTTTTGGCGTCCTTCAGCTGCCAGTTTTAAAAATACACGTTGTTCGATATCCCAAATTTCCTCATTTTTTCTGATTTGCAGGGAGTTTTAGAATGATTTTTTTTTTGTATTATGTGCATTAATTGGGTTAGTTATGAAAGAAAACTAGCTGACATTCTTACACAAATAAGATGATACTGAGTTCAAAATGAAATAAAAATGGATTAGAGGTTCTACTTACAGTTGACTCCTGCAGAAGAATCTCTTGAAATTTTCCTGATAGAGTTTGAAACTTTTCTTGAAATTTAAAAGCGGTACGTTCAAATTCCTCTTCATCATCGGATGGAATCTCCTCATCATTTTCATACATACAATGATAACTATAACAATAACAAAATTATTATATTTCTATACATTTGATATATGTATAATATTTAGATTGTCTATCGTCTTACCGCACAAGTCTTTTGACAGCTTCCTCTTTATTTTGGAATGGATTTATATAGTCTGGCTTCAGGTAGCTTTGTTGATCAACTTCCAATTGGCGAACAAATCTAAAAAAGTACCAAAATTATGAGTAAGTGGGGGGTTTACGTAAATGACAATGTAAAGAGAATTTTTGTGTGGCGAAAATTTAGAAATTCATGAGAGAAAAGGAAAAACGCGAATTTTCAACACACTACTCACAAAGAGAGACGTGCGAGCTTCGGTTTGGGCGAGAAGCTCTCCTCCAGTTTAAAATTGGATGACAACGATGTAGTTGTATTGATGCTGGTTGTCGTACTAATGGCTGCTGACGTTGTTGTCGTCGTTGCTATCAATGGAGCAGTAGTTGCACTAGCAGCAATCGATGCTGTTGCCATAGCCGGTAAAGCGAACACAGTATTGCTTGCAGTTATATTGCTATTGCCAGTAAAAGTTGTTGAGATTTGATTAAAGTTTTGTTGCTGCTGCTGTTGTTGTTGTGTCTGTATTGCGTTGGTTGCTTGCGAAATTGTCAACGCAGCAGGTGTTATTTGTAATGTTGCGGTAGCAACAGCAATAGATGATGAAGATGACGACGATGATGAAAGTACCAATGGTGGTGGCCCATTGTTGTTAGTAAAATTGGAAAATTGTAAATTTTTTACTTGTTGTTGATGTTGCAATTGCAACAACTGTTGTTGTTGTTGCTGCTGCTGAGTAGTGACAATAGCTTGAAGTTGATTAGTTTGTTGTTGCTTTAGCTGTTGTTGCTGTTGTTTCATTTGTAGCATATTATTAGTGACAATA
The DNA here is from genome assembly GCA_951812925.1 of Calliopum simillimum. NCBI lineage: Eukaryota > Metazoa > Arthropoda > Insecta > Diptera > Lauxaniidae > Calliopum > Calliopum simillimum. The sequence goes on from OX638368.1 coordinate 111,706,279, forward strand.
CTTTGATGTTGTTGCTGTTGTGCAGCAGCGATTAATTTTATTTTAGCTGCAGTTTCTTTGGCTTTCGATTGTTGCAACTGCTGCTGTGAGTTTAACAATTGCTGTTGCTGCAACTGCTGCTTATTAGCCTGCTGCTGTTGTTGTTGTTGTTGTTGTTGTTGTTGTTGCTGCTGCTGCTTTTGCTTATTTTGCAATGAGTTTTGATGGTGCTGCATGGGATAAATGTGTATCCTATGAGTAACATTTTGCTGCAATTGCTGTTGTGGCGGTGATTGCTGTTGTTGCTGTGAGTTAGATGACTGTATTGACGTTGTTGTTGCTGCTGTTGTTGAATGATTGTTTGGTTGCACTATATTCGCCGGTATAGTCCCAGCTTTAGCTAAATCATGCTGCGAACTCTGCTGCTGTTGTTGGCTTTGTTGGGCAAGTTGCTGCGATTGATGTTGCAATGTAAAGCCACCATTTCCATTTGGTGTTGGCATGAAACCTTCGGGCGTTGGAATTTCTTTGCCAGCAGCCAAAATGCGTTGTTGCTCAATGAAGAGACGCTGCAACGCTTCATTGATTTCAGCATCAGCCATAGGTTTATTGAACATTGCAATGGCAGATACATCGAAATCAGGTGGCAAGGTCAATGGCAACATTAGCGCTTTATTTTGCACCTTCGCAGTAAGATATTGAATCTGCAGCTGCACCTGTTTGAACATTTGCTGCTGCTGTGGAGTCAGCTGTATCGTTTGTACACGTGACACTGTATGTTGCTGCTGCTGCTGTGGTTGTTGTTGCATTGTTGTGTTTGCACTGATAGCTGATAAAATTGGTGGTCCTCCTCCCAACGACGATAGCTGTGGCTGCGGCGTTGTGTTGCTGCTATTGTTTTGCAACAATGCATTACTTGTTGTTGGCGTCATGTTGTTGCTGTTATTAACCAGCGTCTGCACTGAATTGTTGTCAGTATTTAGACGTATTTGTTGTGTTTGCAACATATTTTGCTGCAGATGCTGCTGCTGCTGATAGGTTTGCTGTTGCTGTACAGCTTGTTGCTGTTGTTGTGGCTGTTGCTGCATTGGTGCTGTTACCCCTACCAATTTTGTACCACTTGTTGCCTGCTGTAGACTTTGAAAAGGTTGTATCGAATTGCTACTTGTTGTCGTTGTTGTTGTTGTCGTAATGCTATTGCTCGTGGAGCATGCAACAATTTGTTTCCCGCTTACAATATTCGGCTGCACAATTTGCACTGGGTTGTTGTTGGGTTTTTGTGACAGCGGATCCAGTTTTGGCATTGGCTTCACAACGCTTGCATTTTTCGGCATGCCAGCTGTGCTGCTGGCAACATCAGCAGCCGTTGTTGTTGTTTTCGGTTTGCGAACAGGCTTCTTTTTCGGCGCCCTACTAACAGGCTCTAGTTTTGCCTTGCTCTGATCGATTATAGGAGCAACATTTGCCACCTGCTTTGTTATGGTTGTTGTGGTACTTGGCAAATTGCCGCCTCCGCTTAAAGATTGCGCGACGGGTTGTGGATAAACAATTTGCTGCTGCGGTGCCGACGTTTGTGTTCGCACAACAGCTGGTGACGCCTGTGCTGCTGTTGAAAAAGATGGAGGTGTTGCCGAGACTTGTGTAGTTATCATCGAGCCACCCAGCATTGTTTGCGACGAAACTGCAGGTGTCGGTGGCAATGCATTGACATTATCAAAATGAATTTGTCCCTGCGATAGACATTGCGCCAGCTGTTGTGCATTGATGCCGGCTGGCGCAATAAGCAAACGCTCAGTAGGAACAATAGATGCCGTTGTTTGCGTTGAGCTGATGGGTGTAATCACATTGTTGATGGTGTTGAGACAAAAAATTTGCTGTGTAGCTGGATCAATTTTAGGCAAAGCAAAGTAACGCTGTTGCTGCAATTGCTGCTGCTGCTGTTGTTGTTGTGATACTTGCTGCTGTGCATTGATCAGTGTAGGTGTTGTTGCACCACTTACAGCATTTTTCTGTTGTAACTGTGACAGTTGCTGTTGTTGTTGCATTGCAAATGTTTGTTGCTGCAACTGTGCCGTGTTTGTGGTTTGTGCGAGAGGTTGAAATTCTGATTTTGTACTTTTTGTTTCCACAGTCAAACGTTTCGCATTCGATTGATCCAATTGTTGCTGCTGCTGCTGTAAATTTGTTGCTGTTTGATTGAGCTGCAACTGTATTGTTGCTGGTGATTTAGTTGCTGTTGCATTTGTTTGTTTTTTAATGGCGCCTGTGTTGGCCGCAATAAAATTAGTTTTAGGACCATTGAGCATTTGTTGTTGCTGCTGAGGCTGTTGTTGTAACTGTTGCTGCTGGTTTTGAAATAATTGCTGCGGTTGAATTTGCTGCGGTTGCATTTGCTGCAATTGTTGCTTGTTATTGGTAGCAGCGATATCAAGCTTTGTCGGCTCATTGATGATAGTCAAATTTGGCAACGCACCCTTCAGCAACGCTTGCAATATCAACTGTGATTGCTGATCTTGCGGTTGATTGGGATCATGACGCAAAATTAAACGCTCGCATTGCTCGGAAACCTGCAGCGTTAGACTGCCTGTTAGTTGAGGTATCAAAGCCGAAGCAGTTGCTGGCGAACCAACAGATATGGAAACATTCGCTGGCATACCAGTAAGTTGTGTTGGTGTCGAAGGAGCCAGCATGTTGGTGTTGCTAGCAGGTACTTGTTGCAGTTGAGTTGACGTTGACAGTTGTGGGGTTAGTACGCTCGACAGCTGCATTTGTCGACCATCGCTTGTTAGTCTAAATGTTGTTGTGGTTGTAGTGTTGGCCGATGCTGTGTCTTGTGGCAAAAGATGCTGCTGCTGTTGCTGCTGTGTTTGTTGTTGTGGTATTGTTTGTCCATGAAATACTGCCGTTGGTAATGCTGTCGTTGTTTGCTGCAGCTGTTGCTGAAATTGATTGGTATTGCTAATGTTGCTGCTGCTGTTACTCAGAGTGTGTGAACCAATTTTGACGCCTGCATTGTCCAATATGGGCATAATTTGAATTTTATTTTCTACTGTGTTATTGATTATTGTTGGCAATGAGCTTTGACTTTGCAATTTCGTGGCATCAACTTGAGAGATTTGTATATTACCAATTTGGCTAGGAACCTGTGAAGTTGTCGTTTGCGGCGGCTGCACAGAGGTTGCAACAGTTGCTGGCGTTGTCGCCATCGATGTTGCGTTGCTGTTAATAAGGGAATTAGTAGGCATTGATGTTGTTGCTATTGCAGGTGTTGTCGATGTCATGGTAAAGTTACTGCTACTACTGGGAGCAACAACTACGTCCTGCTTTTTCCCATTACGTCGTACGGCAGGTTTTCGCCGTGGTTTTACAGCGGCAGTTGTCGTTGTTGCTGTACTAGCTGTCGTTGCCGTAGCTGGATTGACAATTGGTGCCATTACAGCGTTGTTGGTATTGGAAACAATGCTGTACGTTGATGTATTTGTCGATGTGGATTGTAAATGTTGTTGTGTATGTTGCTGCTGCTGGTGCTGTTGTAGTAAGGGCGTTGTAATAGTTGTTGTCGTTGTGGCTGATGTTGGCAGGCTGTAGCTTATTGTCGGCAAGTGACTGGTTGCTGCTAGTGATGTTGCACTACATTTTGTTGCTGTCGCATTTGAGGTAGCCATTGTATGCTGTTGTGCAGCAGCTGCAGCAGCCGCCGCCGCAGCCTGTTGTGCCAAATGTTGCTGTGCCTGCTGATGTATCTCCTCTGCTGTTGGCAGACGTGGTATGGATATGGTATAAGGTGGTGCTGTCACATCGTTTTGGTCAATTTTTATCAAAATATTCTGTGGTTCAGCATTGTCCGTGGACGACGCTGATGCACTCGAAGTTGCAGCTGGTGTTGTTGTTGCATTTGCTGGTATGGTAAAGGTAAAAGGTAACGAATCACCACCAGTCTGACTGGGTATAGAGATCATTATGTCATTTGAATGTGAAGGAATGGAGAGTGGTGCAACATTTGTGCTGCTACTGCTATTGCTATTGTTGGAAGTCAACTGTTGTGTTGGTTGTTGCTGTTGTTGTTGTTGAGCAGATTCCTCCGCCGCCGCTTGATGTAATGCTGCGGACGTTGGTGCAAGTTCCATATTAAAATCATCATCGTCGTCGTCATCATCTTCCATGATGCCGCATAGTTTCATAACGTTTCCGAGATCAAGTTTGCCATTGCTGGCGCGTGTAATTTGAGGTGTGGGTGATGGTGATTTTACATTAGTTGTTGCAGTTGTTATTGCTGCAGATACTGATTGTTGATTTGAATACACGCTTGTTGTTGCTGTTGCTCCCGCTAATGTTGCAGAAGCATTTGTGCTAGAAACCGCATTCATGTTCAGTTCCATTTGGGGATTTTGTTGCTGTTGTTGTTGCGTAAATTGCGCCTGTTGTTGTTGTTGCTGCTGCTGTTGCGGTGGTTGTTGTTGTTGTATGTGGATATTCGTTGTAACTGGTGGAGGTGGTGTAGGAACAATAATATTATTGATTGATGAATTATAGTTTGCAACACTCGTTGTTGGTACAATAGCAATTTTATTTGTTGCATTAGCAACAACAGTGGACGCCGCTGCTGCCGGCTGTTTTTTCTTACGCGGCTTTGCTGGTTTTTTTGCGGGTTTGGTTACCTCAGCCATAGGTGGTTGATGCATCGGCTGTGCTACTGCTGATTGCAAATGTTGCTGGTATGAAATTGAATTGTTTCCACTTGTGTTTAGTATTGTTGTGCCATTAGGCAGCAACTGTTGTTGCTGATGATGAAGCACAGGTGTTCCCTGACGCATGGGTTCCGGCGTCACAGCAACAGCTGGCATGTGCTGCGCAGGAGATGAATGTGTCATGTGGTGTTGTTGGGCTGCTGCTGCCGCGGCCGCAGCATTAAACAAATCGTTGGCGCCCATTGTTGTTGTGGTGGTTTGGGGTGTGGACGTTTGAAAGTGATGATTAACACCAGCCGCAGCAGCCAATTGCTGTATGCTGGCGCTACTCAATTGATTCAACTGTTGCAAATTGATTAGTCCGCCACCAGGGGTACTTAAGCTTTGTTGAAAATGTGCTGGCAATTGTGAGAGTATCGTGGTTCCTGGTGTTGCGCTGAGACCATTTGGCATTTGAATTTGTGCGATGCTACCGCCGGCAGCACTTGCAGCAGCAGCCAATTGAAGGTTTTGTAACTGGCCCAACAAATGGCTATTGATTGTTGCTGCCGTTGCCGTAGTAAATTGCTGAGATCGCGGTTGATTTGCTGCGGCAGCAGCAGATAAGGCCGCATGCAGGCCACTTAGTTGGGTTATTGCTGCGTTATTGGCATGTGGTTGCGTCTTGATAGTTTGCAGATTGGCCGTCTGCTGTATGATATTCGCCTGTGATGAGACGATAAAGGTGGGTGTGGCAGCGGCCAATTGCATTGTTGCGCCATTTGCATTCAGTATGCGCAATAGTTGCTGCGGCTGTTGCTGTTGATGCGCATGCGCGTGATGGAGCTGTGGTTGCGGTCGAGCATTTTGTATGACCAGCGAGGGTGTGGCAGTCAGTTGTGGTGTTGGTGGTCGTAAAATTAGTTGGACACCTTGTGGCGTATTTTGCTGCACTAAAACAGGCATTTGATTTAGTAGCAATGGCTGCTGTGTCGCTGTAGCTGTAAGACTAGTTGTAGCATTTGGCGGTAAAATTATTTGTTGTTGTTGCTGCTGCTGTTGTTGCTGATTAGAGTTGGTGGTGGCTGAAGCCGTTTGTGGCTGTGGTGACTGCGATATTTGTGGCATTTGCATATTTGATTGGTGATGATTTTTGGCTTTTTGTGAAGTAGCAGTAGATAAATGCGACGAAGACGACGTTGACGACGTCGAAGACGAAGATGACTCATTATTATGCAGCTGAGGTTTTGGCAGAATCTGTTGTGGAACTTTAGTTGTTGATTTATTTGTAGTAGTGGCGGTGGAGGAGTTGTTGTTATTGTTGTTGGAGCTTATTGCTGTCGTATTATTTGATAAGGATGCAGTTGTATTGCCATTGCCACCAGTACTAATGAATCGATGCTGTGTAGGTTGCGCAGGCGCCGCTATTATCTGACCCTGCGGTCCTTGTATAAATTGATAAACCTGCTGCTGCTGATTATGTTGTTGATGTTGTGGCGCACCGCCAGTTGTTATAGTAAATTGTTGCTGCAACATTTGTACAGGCTGTGGTGTAGTTGGCTTAATATTAGCAGCAGATATTGTGCCACTTGGACTTGGTACTGGGCTATCGGCGATCAATGGACTACTGCTATGATATTGCTGAAAGTGTTGTTGTTGTTGCTGCTGCTGAGGCATTTGGTTAAATGGTGACGAGGAAAATATTGTCGTTCCAATCGGTCCGATACCTTTTTTCGTTTGACCTTTTGGGCTACAAGCCACATTTGTTGTCGTAAGCGTATTAGTCGCATTGATTGCTGATGCTTGTGATTGCCCATAACCAACGCTGGCTATACTGCAGATCGGTGATGAAACGACGTTGGCGGGTGTTGTGCTAAATATTTGATGTTGTTGATATTGCTGCTGCTGCAGTTGTTGTTGTGCGTTAGTTCGTTTGTTTCCTTTCTGCAATTTTAAAACACAATCAGGTGAGTGGATTTAGACTTTTCAAATTATAAGAAACATTTGGATAATTACCTTATTTAATTGAATATTATTGGAACCAACAAGTGTTGTATTAAATTCATTGCCAGTTGTTGTCAGGTTTGGTGTCACGCCAATAATTGTTGTAGCAGCAGCAGGAGACTGTGAAGGACTCGGTTGGAATACAACAGTACCGGCATTTGGGCTGCCATTATATTGATGTATCGATTGTCTTCTGCCAGGCGTCGCCGCCTTGCGCTCCTAAGTTTGAAAGAAGAGATAAGGGAATTAGAAATATTATTTACATACATATATAATTACACTGAGCTGGACATTTTGAAATAATGATCTAAATCAAGGGTGTCAGCGTATGTAGAACAAAAGTGAGCCAATCTTGGCTCGCCAACAACACACACGAAATTTTGCATATTTCTTGGAGTTAAAACACCCATGAAGAAATATTTTTTTTTCTTGGCCAAAACAAACAATATTTCAATAATTTTCAAAATTTCTCGGAATTACAACACCCATGAAAAATTGTTTTTGTTTTATTTTTTCCACGCAACCAACGTAAAACAGTAACGGCTGATGATTCACCACTTCGCATCGACTTTGAGATCAATTCTCGTCGAAAAAAAAAAAACAACAATTTTCCATGGGTGTTGTAATTTCCAGAAATTTTAAAAATGTTGTGAGACAAAATTCTACGCTGATTTCGATTGGCTTAGTGATTTCGAAACGCTGACACCCTGGAGCCAGTGGTCCATGGTTTATCTCTCAAACACATCGCAACGTTAAATTTTCCAATATCAATATATTAATACGCAAGACAAAACCTGTCCATCTTTTTTACTATGTAAGAAATGGAGTACGACTTTAAATTATACACCATTAGAAAGGTATTTGTGTGTTGATGTGCACAAAGTTAAAATTATGTTAATATTTTGACTTTAAGCCAGGTAGAATTAAATACAAATTTTCAATATTAACAACAACAAAATACACGGTCACACAGAGCTGTACTGAGGATACAGTACAAAGAGAAAGACAAAAAGCTTCATATTTTTTGTTTTCTTTTCGTTTCGCATTTTTTTGTCATTGCACCAGGGATGATAAATGAGCTTTTCTATTTTGTACCAAATAGCAAAAAAAGTACTAAAACTGTCCAAAAAGTACCAAACCTATTTGATACATTTGTGGTCAAATTTTGACCATTGGGCGATTCTAGTATATATTAAAACTCAAGACAAAAATTTGAAATGGAGCACGACTTTGAATTATACACCATTAGGAAGGTGCGTAAATGTGCACAAAGTTAAAATTATTTTAATATTTTGCCATTAAGCCAGGCAAACGACAAAGTACGCGATCACACAGTGCTGAAAAGAGGATACAGCACAAAGAGAAAGACAAAAAGCTGACTGACACTGACTTCATGTTTTTTCTTTTCTTTTATTGAATATTTTTACTTAAGTACATATTAAACATTTCTGGACGAGTCAAATTTTATAATCATTTGCCATAAGAAGCACCAAGTTCTGACATTTCTATTCACTTTTTTTCTGAACTTTTATTGGGTGTACAACTTAAAAACCGGAATTTTTTAGCGAAATTTGATGCTTCATTGTGGAAAAATGTTACAATATATTTTATTCAAAGTATTGTCCATTGGAAGCTACAACATTTCCCCATCTTTCAGGCAATTTATGAATTCCATCCCAAAAAAATTGCGCCGGCTTGGCGGGCAAAAATGAATCTATCCAATTTCGGATGCCTTGCTCTGATGTGAAGCGTATTCCGGTGAGGGCGTTTTGCATCGAGCGAAATAAATGAAAGTCAGACGGATCAAGATCCGGACTATAAGGCGGGTGAGCCAAAACTTCCCATCCACTATTTTCCAAATAGTTTTTCACGGGTCTTGCAACATGCGGCCGAGCGTTGTCATGATGAAAAATTATTGCTTCGTGTCTGGTCGCATTTTCCGGGCGTTTTTCGATGATGGCACGCTTCAAACGTATTAATTGTGTTCGTTACAGGTCACCTGTGATTGTCTGGCCCGATTTCAACAACTCATAATATAACGGCCCCTTCTGATCCCATCAAATACACAGCATAACCTTGGCGCCATGGATATTTGGCTTCGAGGTTGATTTGGCTGGTTGGCCGGGTTTCACGTAAGACTTTTTGTGCTTGGGATTGTCATAATGGATCCATTTTTCATCCCCAGTCACAATCCGATGCAAAAATGATTTGTTTTTATGGCGCTCAAGCAGCATTTCAGACATACACACGGTGGTTTTTAAAAAATTTAAACTATTTGAAATACCACCCGCGATTTTTTTCGGGGATAGTGTTGGGGGACCCTTCTAGTATCAGAATCCGGGAACCGCGAAATCGAACGTCCAGCCGTTTTTTTTTTTTTCGACATTTTAGTTTTTTTAACGATTTTTGAGAATGTCTCGGATTTATATACATATTATGTACACATATATATATTTGTACGTACATATATATACTTGTATATGTATATATGTGTAATATATATATATTTATATATATATACATACATGCATACACACATATAAAAGGTATCGTTTCCGCACCATTTATTTAAAAAAAAAAATCGGTTTTTTCGTATATAAAAAAACACAAACAAAAACCGGATACAGCAATAGTCACTCCAGATGTGATTTTTGATGCTTAATCCGAATCCGGTCTTAGAATTGCTCTATTACTTCTGGACTTTGAGATATCCTTACATATATGTATAAAGGACACCACTTTTTTTCCTATTTATGAAGTTATATAACAAGATAAGATAATATTATGCCGTAAAATCTGGTATGACAGTTAATAGCCCTAGTTTTTTTCTTGAAAACTCAATCAAACCGATAACGATATCTTTTTTTTTTGTCGGAGATATCTATACCTAAAAAGTTAAAAAAGTGCAAAAACACGATTTTTGGCTATATTGGATGTTATATGCAGGACACACAAAATTCTTCTGTGAATTTCTATTACCAGAAGCATTTAGTACTTTCTTTTGGCTTTCAATTGAGCTATTAAATGTGTATCTGCAATATTTTTCTGCAAAGTTATGTTAACTTTAAAATCACACCATGAAACTTAAAGCGAAAAATCTCGGTTTTCGGCTATATTTGAGGTTGTATACAGTATGGACGAAATTCGTCTGCTCTTTTTTACCAACCGAAGCATTTAAAACCATTCTTTATCTTCAAAATGAGCTAAAAAGTGGTCTCTTGTAATTGTTTTTTAAAAAGTTATGACTATTTTAAGACGACATGTTGCAGCAATACGTATATAAGAAATACTCGTACACTATATTTTAGTGGCACCCCTGTGAGTTTGCACTTCATAATGTACTTTTTAAATGGTCATAACTTTGTAGAGGAATATTGCAGATGAACATTTAATAGCTCAATTGAAAGCCAAAAGAAAGTACTAAATGCTTCTGGTAATAGAAATTCACAGAAGAATTTTGTGTGTCCTGCATATAACATCCAATATAGCCAAAAATCGTGTTTTTGCACTTTTTTAACTTTTTAGGTATAGATATCTCCGACAAAAAAAAAAGATATCGTTATCGGTTTGATTGAGTTTTCAAGAAAAAAACTAGGGCTATTAACTGTCATACCAGATTTTACGGCATAATATTATCTTATCTTGTTATATAACTTCATAAATAGGAAAAAAAGTGGTGTCCTTTATACATATATGTAAGGATATCTCAAAGTCCAGAAGTTATAGAGCAATTCTAAGACCGGATTCGGATTAAGCATCAAAAATCACATCTGGAGTGACTATTGCTGTATCCGGTTTTTGTTTGTGTTTTTTTATATACAAAAAAACCGATTTTTTTTTAAAATAAATGGTGCGGAAACGATACCTTTTATATGTGTGTATGCATGTATGTATATATATATAAATATATATATATTACACATATATACATATACAAGTATATATATGTACGTACAAATATATATATATGTACATAATATGTATATAAATCCGAGACATTCTCAAAAATCGTTAAAAAAACTAAAATGTCGAAAAAAAAAAACGGCTGGACGTTCGATTTCGCGGTTCCCGGATTCTGATACTAGAAGGGTCCCCCAACACTATCCCCGAAAAAAATCGCGGGTGGTAATTCAAAAAGTTTAAATTTTTTAAAAACCACCGTGTACAGAAACGCCGTTCAACGTCTCTCCGCTTCAACTCATAGGGGACCCAATAACCTTGCTTCTGAATGTATCCGGCGGCTTTCAAACGTTTCGAAATGGCTTGCTGAGTCACTCCCAACAATTTGGCAAGCTCGTCTTGTGTTTGACACGAATCCTCATCGAGTAGCTTCTCTAATTCTTCGTCTTCAAACTTTTTTGGCTGTCCTGGGCGTTCTTTGTCTTTGATGTCAAAATCGGCACTTTTGAAGCGTTTAAACCATTCAAAACACTCTGTTTTTCCTAAAGCATCGTTGCCATAAACTTCTACAAGCAAAATATGACTTTCCGCAGCAGTTTTCTTTGCAAAAAAATGACCCAACAGAACCTCCCGCAAATGCAGTCTTTTTCTCCAATTTTCGAAGTTATTCATCGTGAAAAATAATAATGATGCACACAAGATAAAATTGTTTTGTTGACTGATTTTGACAGCTGTCAAATGTACCTTCAAAATGACATATATATAAAGTTCGAGCTTTCACGATATTTGTTAGTACGGACATCTACCGTCAAATTCCGGTTTTTAAGTTGTACACCCAATAGTTTGTTAAAAGTATTTTTGCATTAAGTATAGTGCACATTTATTCAAACCTCTTGGTTGTCTGGTAAATATATATTGCATATTAAAAAAAAAAATGCTTAAGGATATTATTAATTAATTTAAAAGATTTTCACTTACTTGATCCTGGGTTGTGTTTGTTATTGTATTGCCCGTTACTAGTAGCACATCCTGTGGGAATGGGGACAGTGAGGGCGATGGTTGTAAACGTGGGCTAGCTGATATCGATGGTGACGGACTGGGCGTTAAAAACGGACCCGGAGGAGACAATATTCCTGTAAGAAATTAAAATAAACTTTGAATTAAAACAAAATGTTTTGAGTTATAGCATTAAAAGGTTTTGTTTTTTTAAAAGGTGACGATCAAAAGGTACTGTTCAATTAAAACATAAAAATTTTTTTCACCTTCTGAACGGTACTTTCTCTGTAAAAATTCTACAAATATATGTATACCAAGTTTATGAAACCTATAGGTATTAATAAAAGGTAAAACATTACAAATGACTTGATTCCAGAAGGTGGATAAGAAGGTTAATACAAAACTGTTGCATAACCGTTAGACAAAGATGCACCTTCTGAACGCGACCCCAAATTACATTTGCCAAGACCTAAACTTTATTGCATCTACATCTAACTAAGACAGCAGAAATTAATGAATTTCAATTATTTTAACCAATTTTGTACGTGACCACCAAAGTAGCAATATAAATGCGCGCCATTTCAACCAATTTCGTTACATTCAACACTTGCTACTCTTTTGTTCGTTCTCCATTATACATCGTTATTCTGTGCCGTATACACACATTCGTATTTGGATTCAAAGAGTAAACTCTCAACAGTATTTGTAGGTATAACCAGTTTCTTAAACTTAACTCTCTTTCTATGCTCATTTTCACAAAAGTAAGTACGTGCTCTTTTGCTCTCTCTTTGAGCTCTTTGCTCTTTCCAACCATGCTTTCAGCCTTGTTTACAATTTTCAATGGCTTTTGTAATATGAGTACAATAAAATGCATAAAAAATTTTGTTACCACAGTTAACGAATGATGAAATATATGTATGTATTTATTAAATTTAACCATGCGCCAACACTTAGCTACTTGGGTCATAATGAGGAATGAAAAAGAAAAAAAAAATGTTTAATAAAGAATGACTGAATCATATAAATTTATAGGAAATAAAATACAATTTTACGAACTGGATACTTTTGTTCAACGTAATGAAAGTAAAGTGATAATCAACTTGACTTAAACACAGAGAATTATGTCGGGAACCGGATTCTTAGCTCTCCGGATGTAAAATATATCTAGCGGCTTTGCAGGTCATTCAAACCTTTACACAAATCAATATATGGGGTGTTAATCTCTGATATCAATGAACTTTTTGTACGTTGTTGAGTTCATGTCTTTTTTTTTTGATTTTTGCTCATATTGATGAACATTTCCTTAAAGTAATTGAACGAGTCCTTTGAAATGAGTTTATGGTGCATGAATCAGTTAAAGGTTTTCCATAAAAATTGTTTTTAGTAAAATTTATTTTAGTTTCTAGTAGATTTGTTCTTGAAAAAAAAAAAAAAAAAAAAAAAAAAAAATTTTTGAGCACAATCTATATTTCATTGAAGAAAATATATATATGTATATAGGAAGCAAAACACGCCAAGTGTACAAGCAGAAAGTTTTTTTTTGTCTCCGATTTCGCTCAAATTTGGCAAGAACAATAATCCGGGAGAATTTGGTCCAAGTACCATTTGTAGCTTACACAAAACTTTGTAAATTGATAATTGTAAGAATCTTATCCTATTCATTTCAGATGGCATTCGGTGGCTACATGAGAGTTTTGGACTTTTGAACGCCCGCGGCAGGTAAAACTCTTTTTTCACTCAGAAGGAAGGCATCTTACGAAAAAAGTGTACAAGGCATAAAATGATTAAAATCGTCCGAGAAACACATGTGAAATTTTTGGGAAGTTAAAAAAGTTTTCAGCTGGTACACTTGGCGTGTTTTGCTTCATACATATTTATATATATTTCTTCAGCGTCAAAGTTTTGCTTCTGAAAAATATTACGCAAAAATAGTTCGTTTCACCAAAATAAGAATTATTTTTAAGGACAATTTTACAGTATTAGAAGAGATTTCTGCATTCTTATTATGACGCTCTGAACACCCCTTTCCTCAATAAAATCAGAAGTTTCATGAAAATGCCTATTGAAACGGTTCACGGCATCTTATTCTAGCTATTTCATAGATTCGAAGTGAGCCAAAAGTTCAAAAACACGATTTTTGAGGTTATATAGGGAACGAATGAAATTGTTTTGATGTTTTTTGCATAAAGGGATGAATTAGTCTAGTATGATCCTCCCTTAAAAAGTTATGACCACTTTAAAATTATGTATGAAAGTTAAAAGTCGTATGTGGATTCTCATATGATTTTTCACCCTCTGGAGTCTTTTAGAAATGGTTATAACTTTTAAAGCAAAAACCAAACAGACCATAGCTTATTTTGAAGACAAAGAATTGTACTAAGCGATGCATTTAGTATAAAGGAGCAGAACAATTTTGTGCGTCCACTTAAAACATCAAAAACCGTGTTTTTTAGCTTAGAATAAAGTATGTACTCGAAAAAAAGTAGTCGCAGTAAACAAAAATATTACAGTAAAAGCAAATGTTACGGATGTAATCGTCTTAGAATTCTCTGTCTTAAATTTCTTCATCATTGGTTTTTAAGAATTTTGAATTGTTTTCAAAATGAGTTCGTCGAAAGAAAATGTGCGCAAAAAACACGATTTTCCCTATTTGTCTCACAAAGACATTGCATTAAGTATAAATATTGAAAAATCAACGGGAGCTTGCGTATTTAGTGAACGATTAACTACGGAAAGGAAAGTTGGAAGTGTTCGAAAAAAAAAGATTTACCTCAGAGGAAAAAGCAAAAGAAGTGTTACTTGTCTATGAAAAAATACTGGATTCTCCATTAGAGATGTAGCTAAAAAAGTGCATATGTGGCCCGGAAACGTGCAGAAAGCTTGCAGAGAGAAAGGTTTTCAATCATATAAAGTACTACTGGCACCAAATAGGAACAATAAGCAAAACACAGGTGCTAAGACTCTCTTACCAAAGCCCTACGACCGTTTTGTATACAATTTTGAATTCATTTTAATGGACGACGCAACTTATGTCAAAGCTGACTTTAACTGCTTCCGGGTCAACTTTTTTACACCGCGAAGAAGAAAGATGACGTTGCGCCAAATTTGAAGCCAAAAAATATTTGGTTTGAAAAACAATTTGAAAATGCTGTTTGAAGAGCTCAGTATTTGTCACAACTGGTAAAATTAACCACCAAATTCATGTGAAAGAGTGTTAACAGAAACGTCTGCTGAATATGATACATGTTCACGAAAATCCTGTGTTAATTTGGCCAGATTTGGCGAGTTGTCACTATGGCAAATTGGCTATGAATTGGTATGAAGAGAATGGGGTCAATGTTGTACCGAAAAATGCAAATCCTCCGAATTGCCCTGAGCTTCGGCCGATTGGAAAATACTGGGCTATAATGAAGAGAAATTTGTTAAAAGCGAAAAAAGTTGTCAAAAACGAAAAGAAACTAAAACAAAAATGGATCAAGGTATCATCCCAGACCAAACAAAGTGATGTGCAGAGCCTAATGGCAGGTGTAAATTCAAAGTTACGATATTTTGCATATATCTGAACCAATAGAGCAAACCTTTTCATTTTCTTAAAGGAATGCCCTTGAGCTTCAAAAAATGTATTACTTTCTTTTTTTGGTCAAAAAATTAACGTTTTATACCCATTTTTTGTCGACTACTTTTTTTCGTATACATGCCTTATTTGTCGAAAAAATTTAAAGTTCATGTAAAAAATGTCAAAAAACTTGTTCAGTCAAAAAATGGGCGTGACAGCTTCCCTAAAATATGTATGTATATTAAAAAAACAAGTATTCAGTAAGAATTCAAAAAAATGTATGCATGCAAATTATGTATGTGTACCATATGAAGTTATAAGCTTTTTAAAGAAGAAGATTAAGGTTTGCAAAAACAAAAAAATCCAACAATGCAAACTAATTTGCATGTCAAAAATCAACCACCGTCAAAAGTGAACAAAAGGCTAAAATGCTGTTATTTACGTGCTCCTGACGCGATTACTTGTGCAGGAGAAAAATAAGAGGAGGAGGCTTAAAACAAGAACGCAGATTCAAAGTTAAAAAAAAAAAAAAAACAAAAAAAAAATCATTGCACTATGAAATAATCCTGACAAAAATTCAAAATGGTTTGACTTCGGTAGAGATGTTGTTTTGCGCTATTGCTGCTGCTTCTGTTATTGTTGCTGACGATGATGATGCTCTCTGTCTGCGCGTGTAATGCTGTTGTCGATACCTATGGTTACGATTTGGCTACGGTTGCATCATGATGTGTTGATGTAGTCGATGAATGTTGATGTATCTACGTACATATGTATGTGCTTAGTTAAGACACTAATATTGACGTAGCCATCCTTCGCCACTTGCTTTTTCACTAAAATTTTCAAACGAACAAAGTTTCCATATCCCATGATAGATGGTGGACATAAACGACTGTGTGGAGGTTGTAGGAACAAAGGGGTTTTTTTGTTTCTTGGTATTTTTAGATGTAAAAGAAATACGTATGTAAGTTAACAACGTAAAAAATAAGTAGAAAAAGGCATAGCACCTGAAATGTGGGCAACATCCTCCAAATTGGTGTCAAAGTAGCCAAAACGGAGTTTATTTTTAAAAAGTTTTAGAGGAACTAATGACTAATGAAATGTTGCACAATAATTGTATGGTGTTTCCATGTGAATCGTCACACCCGTGACAACAAGCGTACATAACATATTAATATTTTAGCCCAATAAAATGTTAATTTTAGCACTATGTACAATATGTGTCAGGTAATTCCATTTGAATGGTCATGCCCGTGACACCAGAAGCGAACTTTATTTTAACATTTCATATAAATATTTGGATCTGACAAAATGTTCACTTTAAAATTATGTATGTTCGATGGTTTAATTTAAATGATCGCACCCGTGACAACAGGAGTGAACATTATGTTAACATTTCATATAAATATTTTAACCCAATAAAATGTCTATTTTAGTACTTTGTACAATAAGCGTCAGGCAATACTATTTGAGTGGTCACTCCCGTGACGCCAGAAGCGAACATTAAGTTAACATTTCTTATAAATGTTTGGACCTGACAAAATTATCATTTTAAAATTATATACAATAAATGGTAGATGATTTAATTAAAATGGTCACACCCGTGACAACAGGAGTGAAAATTATGGTATCATTTCATATAAATATTTTAACCCAATAAAATTTTAATTTTAGTAAATTCAATATGTATCAGGTAATTCCATTAGATTGTGACACCCAGTAAAATGTTCGCATTAAAATTGCATACATGAAGATAAGAAAAGCTTCTTTTCTATAAAAAAAATTCAGAGAAATGATTTAATTTGCAGTCAACTTGTAGCGGGTGCGACTTTCTTTCCCCCAAAATCACCATTAATGGAAAAAATATTTTTGTTCGCATTGCTTACCAGGTACACCATAAATTGCATAAGCATGTGTAGAGAATTCATCACAAACATTATATGTAATATCACTAAGGGATAGAGAGAAAAACATGCCACAGGAATAATACCCAATTTTAACGAAAACTGAAAACTTCGCTAAATTTTATTACGAGTAATTCTTCTAACTACATTTTTTTTTTTCTTTTTTCATCATCGGTAGATATGTAGGTATGTATTCTTTTACGAAAAAACAGTCATCATGTTCTTGATTGTTGGTGCGCATAAAAGAAGTGAAAAATAGCAGCAACATAGAATGGAAATATATTAAACAATGAAATGATAAAAATCGAAAGATTGGCTAAGTGTTTGAAGTATTACACAGAGAAAAAAGATCAACAACTAACTTAGTTTGGTGACGCCAATCCTACATGCGGTTATTGCCGTAAACAATTGAGAACTAAGTAAATAATTACTGAAAGTTTGAACTTAAAAGTATACTCTGATATAAAACTCTACTACTTGTTTTAATTTTATTGTTTTTCAAAAATATGCTAAAGAATATTATGCATGTGGTCACATGCACAAAACAACTTCTGTTATAAGGGTTAAATTTCGTTTTTAGTGAATTATTCCAAGCAACTCCTTAAATTGTAAAAAACAAAATTCAATTGGATGTGAGCGCACAAGAGGACCTTGACTTATGAAGGTAGAAAGTTGAATGTTTAAGTTTATGATTTTTACTTCTATTTTTCAATAAATTGACCATAATATCGATTATTTTCTCATTTTCAGTTCAACTTTGTTCTTTTTGAATGGATTTGAGACGAAGTTTCTGATTTCTGGGTCGCAAGCGGCACTGTACTCTTTAAATTTGTTCAGTGTAATCATCTAAAATGCACAATGCCGTAGCATGAACAAGCAGCAGAAGCAACGAAAACAATAACAGCAACAACAACAATAATGATGAAAACAATAACAACGACAATGATGATGATGATGATGACGGCGACAACGATGAGAGCAACATCCTTTTGCCCATATTTATTCTGCGTTAGCCTTATCCAATATATTACATACATGCACAAACATACGTACCCATAAACACATTTAAAACATAGATACTTCCTTACCATTGTACAATATACTCCCAAGCACACCACCCCCATCCCCAACCTCAACCAGCATCAATTCGACCAAGCGCAGCGATACTAGAGAAATATGGCAACATAAGACGACGATGATGGGTTTTTTTCTGAGTTTGGTTTGCAAATAGGGTTGCCACCAAGTTCAATTTCTGTTTGTGTGCGCGCTCCGCGAATTGAGTTTTGTTTTCATCAGCAACATTTTTGTGACATTGTTACAAACTTTGGTGTTTTTGTCATTGCTGTTGTTGTTGTTGTAACTGCTCCAGCACTACCGTTGCGCTTGTACAGAGATAAAAATGAGATGGTGCTATGGTGATATGTTGCTGCGTTCAACGTAGCAAGCAAACGGTCGTTAAGGATACAAGTATGTATATGAAACAACAGCAACAACAATGACAAAAAAAATGTACTCTTCATAAAGGAAAAAACAAAATAAAATAACAATAAAAAAAAAAGTAAATTGAAAATACAAACACACAACATGAAATAAAAATCAATAAATGTAGGCATGTGTGGGTCCAAATATGCTTGGTAAATTCAATAGAGGTGAGGTCAGCATATGGAGGGGTTGTTGCAAAGGTAGTGCCGATAAAAAAATTAAAAACACTATACATACTTTTAGGAAAACGCAACGAAAAGTTGCTGTTATCTAACAAGAAGAACGAACCACTTTTAAATGAATCTCACATATGCGCAACTAGCCACACCGTCTTTTAATAATTTCAAACTCGAAAAGCCCATCTTCGTCAAATCGAAAGTCAAGTCGAAACTCAAGTTAAAATTCAAGTCAAAAGTCAAGTCATGTGTCAAGACAAAAGTCAATTCGAAAATCATATCAAAAGTCAAGTTTAAAGTCCAGTATCAGGTCAAAAGTCCAGACAAGTCAATTCGAAAATTATGTCAAAAGTCAAGTCAAGAGGCAAGTCAAGAGTCAAGTCAAAAGTCAAGTCAAGAATCAAGTAACTTTCTTCTTGAAAAATGTTTGTGACTCCGCGTATTTCATTTTCGGTCCAGATTTGCTGGCTCCTGTTCTATTATCAGTTAATAAACCGTGTATTCGCAAAAAAAAGTTTTATAATTTTTGTGGCAAAAATCATTTAAGACTACTGGTACAAACCATGTGTAAACGATCAAGAAATTTGATCATGGCATCCGATTTGGCTATAAATTGGCATAAGCAATAGTTGCATAGTGCAAAAAAATTACTACCAAATATTTTTTCAAAATTTAAAAAAATGGCGGAGATATGGGACTTTGAAATTTTTAGGTAAGTTTTTTTTGAGAAGCTATAACTTCGGTTGCATTTATCCAATTTTCAATTTTATGGTGTTAAATGATTTGTCTTAAAACAGACTTTAAAATAAAAACTAGCAAACATTTTTTTTTTTTTTATATATATAGTTTACACTGAAAAAAAAAATTTAAATTGAGTTTCCCAAAATACGTCCTTTTTAATATTTTTTATTTTTCTTGTAAAAAGAGCTACAAGTGTAACTTACCAGTCCTCCAAAAATTGGAGTGGGCCTGCTAGTGGTTCTCCAGAAAAACAATAAAATGTAGCATCTTCCCCAATTTTTCAGTACATTTTTTTTATTTAAAATTTTTATTAAAAAAAATTTTCAAATGCTGAAAATAGTTTATTGACTGTTTTTTTGCTTGTATAGTACTAATATAAGTACCAACGCACTTTTTTCAAATTCAAATTAACGTTTAATTAAAAATTTCAAATTCAAAAAAATTGCGGCAAAAGCTACATTTTATTGTTTTTCTGGAGAACCGCTGGGAGGCCCACTCCAATTTTTGGAGGACTGGTAAGTTACACTTGTAGCTTTTTTTACAAGAAAAATAAAAAATATTAAAAAGGACGTATTTTGGGAAACTCAATTTAAATTTTTAGGTAAAATCTAGTTTTTACATATATTTATGAATGGGGGAACACATTTTTGGCGGGTTGCCTATCAAATTGCGATAACTTATGATCGCAATATATATTTCAATATTACCATAGTAAAAATTATCAAACTGGATCGTAAAAATTATCAAATAGGAATACAACTTTTTTTTTTTTTGTAACTAAAATTAAAAAAAAGACAATTAAAAAAAAGACAATTAAAAAAAAACAAATTAAAAAAAAAACAATAAAAAAACAATTTCAAATAAAAAAAAAAACAGTTAAAAAAAAAAATAATTTTAAAAAAAGACAATCGGGGTTATCGTGCATCAAGATTCCGGGGAAATTTTCTTAAACTACAATAGAAAATGCAAGGCAGTCTAAGAAAATTCTCCGGGAATATTTATTCACGATAACCCTCAATTAAAAAAAAAACATTTAAAAAAAAAAGTTTAAAAAAAACAATTTTAAAATTAAAATTAAAAAAAAAAAATAAATAAAAAAAAACAACTATAATTAAAAAAAAAAAACAACTAAAATTAAAAAAAAAAAACAACTAAAATTGAAAAAAAAAACAACTAAAATAAAAAAGCAAAAAACAATTGCAATTAACCCATTTTCGGCCAAGAAATTAGAACTATTTTATTTTTTAAATAGCTACCAACAAATCACGTGTCAAGTGGTTCTGCGGTGTGAGCTTACAGTTCTATGTTTTTGAGTAAAAACAACAACATTACAAAAACAAGGCAAAATGCATAGGTAAAAAAAACCAAAAAATTTTGTTGGTAGGTTGGTTTTCGATACGTTTCACCCATTTCCATTTTATTTTTTGATATAAAGTATATTTTTAGTGTAATTAGCACCCCCCGATGCCAAATCCGTCATCAAAAAATTTGTATGAATTTTTTTTTTGGGAATTTTTTTTTTTGTTTTCCTTACCTCCCGCTCCCTACGTGACAGAATTATTTTTTTTACCTCATGCCGTCGTCACATAAGTGGGAGCAGTGGTAAAAGGAAAACTTTTTGCTAATTTCAGCGTAGCGAGGCTTTTGGGCAGCCCCTTTTCACCGAAAACGTTCGATTAATCGAACACTAACTTTGACTCATACCGGCACCTATCAGGTAATGACAGGTGTTGATTTTTGGATTGCAGGTCATAGCTTGGTTCTTTGGCTATAAAACCTCATCATTAATTTTTTTGATTGTGATTATTTTATATTTTTAATAGTTTTTTAAAAAATAATATTTTCGAACAGCCAAAAGATCAAAGTAATATAAGGCACTAAAAATTTTACTGTTCGCGTATGCGAACAGCGGCCGAGAATGGGTTAATTTTTTTTTTTTTTGTGTTTGGCATTGGGCGAGATTTGAGCAGAGAGAATCTGTCCCGTGAAAGATACCCGCGGTGTGATAATTGCGTGCAATAGCCATTAGCAGCACTGCCATCATTGGTATGAAGTTTACTTAAAATCTATTTGTGTTAAAATGACTTTCTACGAAATTATCAAACAGAAAACAAAATTTGCCATCCTGTTCAATAAAGTTTTATAGAAAAATATGGTTTATACCCGAAAGAGCTATGAATATTTCCTGTTCGACACATAAACACTATTGAGTCGGAGTTTTTATTTTCCCTGCTTTCTTAAATTTTTTTGTATGGTTTCTTTTAGTAGTTAAATCATTAATTATAAAAATTCAAAATGCTGCTGCCTAATGTTTCCTGACCTTACTCACAAAAACACCTAGATCTCCCGTTTGCACGCATTCTACACTCCATTTCTGGTAATTTTTATCATATTTTTTCTTGCCGTGTATTATGTTAACATATGCTTGATAATATTTCTACTCACTACTTTTTAAGTATATACAGACTTTATTGGCTTATAAGATATGCCATTTTCAAACTATCCGCTGTAGATAATTACTTCCCAACGGGAAGAAATGAAGCTGCTTCCAAAAAGAGTGCATACAAAATTTTTCAAATTCTATTTTTTTTATTTCTTATAAAAGTTAATAAATCTACCAAAAGTTACAGAAAAAAAGTAATTTTTGTGAAAAGGAATTTAAAATTTTGAAAAACTTCCACGAAAACGTATTTCGTATGCTTTCAAATGTGAGCTTCCACGGAAGCGTATTTGAAGCGTATTTCATGTGCTTCTGAAGTTGTGCATCTCCGCTAGGACATGCTGTGTTAAAAAAGATAAGCAGTGGAAGCAGCTTCTTACTTCTTTAGAAGCGCAACTGAAGTTGTTTCAATGCGCTGCCGTTTCCCTTTGGGTTAGTATATTATCATTATCATAACATTATTTCCTATAACACAGTACTGCGATGAAAAAAAGTATGAGATCAAAGTACTTAGGTGATTTTTATAGATTTTTGTTCGCTGAATTCGAATATGACCTCCGATTTGCTCCATCACTACTACTTTTAGGATGTACGCGATATGTCTGAAAATAGCGTTTCTTGCACTTTAAATCAAGGTTAACTCGGATTTCAGACGTGATGGAGCAAATCATATGCGGATTCAGCGATCAAAAATCTATAAAAATCACCTATCTCGTTTTATACTTTTTTAACTTTTTCAAAAACGCAGGACTGTGTAATTTAAAAAAACGCAAGTTCATTTTTATTTATAATCAAATTTACCTATATACGTGTAGTATATTTCAGTTTCACTTTTTGTGTTGTTTCACGATTTCGGACTCATTGTTTCCGTTCATTATAAAATTTGAATTTAGTGCCCCCCGTCTATTAAGAAATTTCACTTCAAAGGCAACTTTATTCACTGAAATAGCAAAGTTTTAACCTTTTGTTGCCGCCGTTTGTATAAATTGCACAGTAAAAACAATTTAAATAAGACAAACACACATCAACAAAGGAAATTCAACAGCAACAACACATCATCATCGATGTTAATGGTAAAACAAAGAAATAAAAACTCTTGGTCTGCAGCATACAAACTCTTGTCGAAGTCTCAAGTGCTGTTAAAATGAGTCCATACTTTTGCAACTTTGTTAAAATGTAAATACAAGCAACAGCAACAACAACAGCAAGCGATGATGATTGTTGCCGACGCTTATCAGGTCATTGCAAAGAAATAAAAACTCAGGGGGAATAGGAATGAATACTCAAGAGTAAAAAACGTAGAAAAAAACCTGATTTTTTTTATTTTTTTTTGCAAAATAAACACTTTGAAATCATAACCACCGTTGTTTTTATTGTTTGACGACGAAGATGAAATAACGACAACATGATGTACAACAAATTGTACGAGTTGAATTTGAAAAAAAAAAATGAATTTATATCGCATGAAAGCAAAAACGTGCAACAACAGCATTTTGTTGAAATGAAAAAATGAAGCGAAAAAAACCACATCAACACATCGATTAACCGATATTTAAATAAACAACAACCAAGAGAGAGAAATACACAAAATTCAGTGCGCGCGCAGGCGCAAATGCTTAATTTCCACTTCAGCGACTTATGTGGAATTGCTGTTGCTGTTGCTGCTGCTAAAATTCACTTGCTGTTGCGCGCTTTCAATTTGTTTGTTTGTTTGTTTCCATAATTAAGCGATAAACAAATTGTAGGTCACCAACCGACAAATAAGCATTTTGTACAAGTTTTCTCTGTTCATTGCATTTTTTATTTTTAATTAAAATAAATTTAGATTTTTGTTGTTTTTTGTAATAAAACGATTTTTTTATTACCCACCATGTCATGCCGTGCCGTGTGTTGGCATAATTTATCAAAATTTTAATTTAAAACGTTTCATTGCTTTAAACAGGCAGGCAGGCACGTTACATTTTAAGCGTTTCAATATTTATTTATTTTAAAAGCGATAGTAAAATAAAGTAATTAATTATTAGCTAGCGGCCTTGATTTACAATCCAAACAAATAGCGTCAGGTGGAGACAACCCAAAATAATCTGCTTTTAATAAGCAAATCGTTTTTAATGAGTGTGTTCGGCTATAAGAGAAAATGTACATTAAAGTGAATTGAAAAATTCAATTCTTTAAAAACTCGAAATACCATAACTGAACTGACTTTTAAACGATATAAATACCCCGAACTTTCTATTGCATCAATTAGTTGATTAACTGTATGAATATGAAATTGCAATAATTTGTTCGTAGACACTTTTGATAATACTAGTGTTTGCATTGTGTCCGAAATTCGACCATTTCGAAAAGACAAGTTATCTGTTAACTTAAGCAAACAAATTCTCATCAGTGGTTCCGTCTGTGCATTTTCTGTTTAGGGGCGTGGCAAAGCCGACTTAAAAATAAAAGTCATATTATCGTTCCTACCGAATTTTATAAAAATCGTTGCAGTAGTTTAGCCGTGAGAGCGTTCTATCCATTAAGGGGTGTGGCACCGCCCACTTAAAAACAGAATGGTCATGTTATCATTCCAAATTTTATAAAAATCGATGCAGCCGCTCAACCGTAAGAGCGTTTTTTTTTTCAATTAAAGGGTGTGGCACCGTCCACTTTTTTTAAAAAGATAGTCTATGCACTGCTTCTCCTTACAACCCTTCCAACAAAAAAGAATCAAGCGAATATGATGAGATTTAGGTATAGAAACAGGGACTGAACTGATTTCGTTTGCCTGTCTATGTACAGATTGGGCGGGAATCGGTAGAACACCGGAAAATGCAAGATTTCTGGGACTATTCTGAACAACTTTTCTTAGTTCCATTTTTCGAAAATGCGCAAAACAAAAGTAATGTCATACACATTTTGTGCCATAATACTCGCTTATTTGAAAGATATCACTTTTTTTTTAATACCATCAATTTTAAACCATCAAGCAAAGTTTTTTTGAAAACAGTGGCCAATTTTATTCATTTCTAACAAAATGTCAGCCAATTCATATTATGACATAACTTTTGTTTGTTAATGGACTTACTCCAATAACTCCGTTGGTTTCGCGAATTTCGAAAAATGGAACTAAGAAAATTTATTCAGAATAGTCCCAGAAAAATGTAAGATTCCGTATAGATCTTTGCAATTTTTCTAGTTGACCTTTCTTCATACTGTGCTGACTTTTTTTTAAAGGATTTTTCAAAAGTTTTTGTTCCCTATACATTAATTTCAAATTCTTCGAATTTTCCAAAATTTCTTTTCACTTTGTTGTTACTATCGATATTTCACAATTTTCGATCATTTGATCGACTTTTCAATGCTTTTTGACTCTTTTTTAAGTCTCTCCGATATTATTAGGAAATGTACGAATTTTATCAATTTTAAATTCTTATTTTATCGTCGTTTATCGATTTTTAATGAACTTTTTTTTAACTGATTATTTACTATGCAGTTCAATTTATCTGAAATATGTAGACCTTTTCGACTTCTTCAAAATTTTATGAACTTTTGCGTTAGCTATCAGTACATGTATTCCAGTGAATTTTGTATATTATTCGAATTCATACGTAGAATTTTTAAAAAAATTTCGCCTTTGACTTTCATCGAATTTTTCATGTTTTTTGCTAAGTACTATTTATTCTGATAATTTTTTGTATGATTTATCCATGTTTTTTAAACACTTTTGACTTTATTGATCGAATTTTCAAAGCATTTCCTATTAGACCGTCTTTTCGAAACTTTTTGACTTTTTTTTTTAAGCTTCTCAGAAATAAATTTTGCATTTTATTTATAACGATATTCTAGATTTGTCGCCTTTTCGTATAACATTCGACTATCGCTGATTTTTAAATAGTATGTTAAACATTATCCCGAGTTTTTCAACGAATTTTTCAATTCCTATTTTTTGCCCTTTTTTCGATAGTTTTTCAATCATTTAAGACTTTGCTCTAGTTTTTCGATATAAATATTCACAATTTGACCGACTTTTTTGACTTCTTTTAAACATTCTTATTTTATTTATAATGATATTCTAGTTTTGTACTTTTTAGATATTGTAATACATATTAGATTATTGTCTAGTTTTCGATACATATCATTCGAAACATCATCCCGAATTTTTAAATACTTATTGTATTTATCGTATTTTTCATTAGTTTTCCAATTTTTATGAACTTTTATGACTTATACTATTAGGAACACATATATGTAGTATTTTCGAAACTGTACGACAACTTTCGATGTTCGGTATTATCGATAATTTTCGGTTATTGAGTTTTCTATGTGTTTCGAAACTATACAGACAATTTTCAATTTCTCAACAGATATCGATACTATTCAATATTTAAGAGAATGTCGATAGCTAACCATAACCAGCAGATTCCACACTTTCTATGATCGAACTTTTTCCTTTGTTTATAGCATAAAAATCGAATTATCTAATAAAAGAGAATTCTTAACACTTATGCTACATATATCTAACAATTTAAAAAATTTTATTTAAAAACATTTCAAATCACATGCGAAAACAATGTGAAGGTCGCACCTGTCAAAATGCATAAAATGTATGTTGTAAAAATGTCAAATTAACAATTCAACACAAATACAATTGCATGCAGCTTGTAACGTGTAACTTGTGTGCAGCAGACAAAACAACGTTTGTGCATAAAATGTCAAATCATTTGGCAATAACGAAATTAATTCAAAAAACATATACAACAAAGTGTAGTGATGATGACGATGATGATGATAAAAATCACAAAAAATTAAGCACTAAACAAGCACAAAGCAAAATATATAGGTACGCGTACACCGCACAGACGCAGTCAGTCGTGCAGAAGAGCGCCATTAAATTGACATTCGAACGACAGCAGAGCAAAAAAAAAAAAAACCAATCGAATAAGCCGACAAAATATGACAAGTCATTAACACTGCACTGGCAATAGAGTAAAAAGCCAGCAGTGCTTATATTTATTAAAGTTATTGACAAGCACTCTGTGGCGCTACAATCGCTACAGATAGACAAACAGACTCATGTTGTTCGTGCATATATGTATGCCCAATAGGAATGGTTTTGCCTTTGATACGATTGGGAGATCGCAGATTTTCAGAATTGTACTGAAACTCAATGCTACGATGTCAATCTGGTCATTAACTACATCCCTATAAACTTTCATAATTGACCTGCAGAGCAACTTAAGCTTATGCCTAAAGGTTGGCAGAAGAATCAGGTAATCAATAAAATTTAAGTATTTCAAGTAATTTTGAATACTCCCTCATTCATATTAGGGGTCTGCACAAGACGTCTTGTCGGAGTTTTAAGACACATTATGCTTTTTATTTACATAATACTTCAGTTCAGTGTTGCGTGTAAGTGTCTTGACAGAACATGGATATAAGAAGAAAAAACAAATACTGCACAAACCCATGCTTCAGTTCAGTGCATATACTTTATAGCTGTAGTGTATATTATGAAATGCTACTTTAGTGAATTAGTTTCTTGCCCTTTTTTTTATACCCTACACCCTGGGTATATTCACTTTGTCCTTCCGTTTGTAACGCTGAGAAGGAGGCGTGGCAGATATAGAAAACTATATATATTCTTGATCAGCGTCACCAACTGAGTCGATATAGCCATGTCCGTCTGTCTGGCAAGCTTTGTGTGGAAATTAATTTTTTGGGAAAACTGAGCAAGATAATTCAATGAAATTTAGTGCACAGCCTTCATCGTCAAAGTTAGCTCGGGGGATTGAAAATGAGCGAAATCAGTCAACGGACACGCCTACCGCCCATACAAAAAATATATTCAAAATGCAACTTTTGGAGTATTTTTCACGATAATGCAACCAAAATACACATACACACTGCTGTGTAGGGTATTTAATGTTAGGCCAGGCCAAAGGTAACACCCTTACTAGTTGTGCTTCATTTTATGTTCACGCTCCCTCTTTACTTTAATGAAGTAGTTTCTTGCCCTCTTTTTGTGCTTTTTTTTTATGTTAGCGCTCTCTCTCGCGAAAATGTATGAAAGCTATCACAATCCTGGATTACTAACGCGTTGGAACCTGCAAGAGTTACCATATCATTAACTGTAGTTTTCTACTCGCACGTTTTACACTGATCTGTAGTACAGGGTCCGCCATCTAACGTTTTTTTTTTTCAACTAGTGCTTATTTCGTGAATGGTAGGTAACACTTAGCTCATGTCTGATTTGACAGATAATTAGTTTTATCCTTCCTCTGAACGAATTTGGTTGTGTATACGCTTGAACCACGCTCCGCTAAGTGGGCCTGCGATCGACTTGCAGAAGATACCGATTTTGCCAAAAAAATCATCTTTTCAGATGAAGCTCATTTTGATCTTGGCGGGTATGTAAACAAGCAAAATTGTCGCATTTGGGGCACAGAAAACCCGCACGCTTACATTGAAAAGCAGCTGCACCCAAAACGAGTCACTGTTTGGTGCGGATTTTGGTCCAGAGGCATAATTGGGCCATTTTTCTTCGGAGTGGCCGTTACAGTCAATGGAGATCGTTATCGGGTCATGTGGAACGAATTTTTGTTCACAAAAATTGAAGAGGAGGATATTGGCAACATTTGGTTTCAACAGGACGGCGCTACGTGCCACACAGCCGAAGCTACACTCGATGTTTTGCGCCCTGTTTTTGAAGAACGCATTATCAGCCGCAGAGCTGATGTCATTTGGCCACCTCGGAGCTGCGATTTGACACCGTTGGACTATTATTTGTGGGGTGCCCTCAAAGATTAGTGTTACGCCGACAAGCCAGAGAAAATTGACGCTTTAAAGGACAATATTCGTGAAGCCACTGGTGAAATACAGCTGCACACAATCGATAATGTGCTTAAAAATTGGACCGATCGTGTAGGCTACTGCATGGCCAGCCGAGGCAGCCATTTGAATGAAATTATTTTCGAAGTATGATAATTTTTATATTGAACAAATTAAACAGTCATTTTGAAATTATTTTCCATTATTAACCGGAAGGATTGTACTATCAAATAAAAAAATAAATTTGAGTAGTTTTTTTTTTATAGAATTTTCAAAAAAAAGTTATTTGGCGGACCCTGTATTTATTTGTTTAAAATACAGTACACTGAAGTACGTATATTTCTTAGAATCAGATTTTTTTACACTGATAAAACAAGACAGTGTACTTTAGTGTCAAAAGAAAATCTGTGTAGGATAAAAATTGTTAACTTCGATTGACAGACTGAAGGATAGAGTAGTGATCGTCTTGTGATGGTCTTGGTCTTGATTCTAGTTTTTGTTGTTGGTCCAAGAAAACCCAACTGCTTTGGAAAAGAAGTTTTCGAAATTTTGAATACTCAATAATCTCTAGAAATTTTTTCAAGACCAAGACCAAGGATTAATGACCCAGACCAAGACTCATTATCAAAACCATGACCAAGGCTCAATGTTCAAGATCAAAACCAAGACCGAGACTAATATGGTCTTGGTTTGATCATCACTAAGATAGAGCCGTGTCTATACCGCTTCGTTTGAACATATTAATAGATTGCTTCTTTTACGAATAAATTGGAAAGTCGTTGGTGATTTGCACGCAAATATATATTCATGAATCTAATTCAAAGTGAAAAGTAACCACCTTGTCAAATATCAGCGCGATACAGCCATTTGTTTTGTTTTGGCAGTCGATTTTTGTTGACGTGTTTGGCATCATGTTCAGTATGGAAAAAAACGATTTTCATTCTCTCATAAAACATAATTTTTTGAGAGGCAAAACGGCGAAGGAAGTTGAATAGATATTATGGGGCTAGTGCTACTTCAGATTACACTGTGAAATATTGGTTTCGAGAGTTTCGTGGTGGCCGAAACTACGATGAAGTCCGCAGCAGCAGGCCCTCCGATGGGATTGTCATGGCATACTTTTCGTGGACTTACCTCGAAAAAGCAAAAACCAACGGCAGCGAGCATAACTGTGCATTTTTGCAGCGATCGCTGCGAATCGGCCTCACATGAAGCGAAAAAAATTTGTTTTTGCAAGACAATGCGCCAGCACCATGGCTAAAATCAACGATTTACGGCTCGAATTGCTTCTCCGTCTACCTTATTCGCCCGATTTGGCTCCTTTGGACTATTATCTGTTCCTAAACCTCAAAAGACGGCTCATCAATAAAAAATTCATCTCGCGCGAGGAGATCATCGACGCCGCGGAAGAGTATTTTGCAGACTTTCCGGAAAATTACTGTCAAAACAATTTGACATATCATGAAAAATATTTTTTGTTAACTATTGTTTTTTAAATCTTATTTTTTTTCTGTCAACAACAATGAAACCTGATATTATTTTCTTTTATAATTTTCAATTTTTGCTTTTAAGAAACATTTTTTTGTTTGGTATTGGGGAGATTTGAACCTGGAACCTGTCGTGTGATAGATGCAGACGTTAACGAACTCAGCCACTGCCATCATTATTGTGAGGTTGACTGAAAGTCTATTTGTTTTGAAATTAGCTTCTACCACGTTCGTGAGTGTTTTGACTATGTTTCGTAGCTGATTTGTATGTAAATTTGTCACACAGAGCTGAAAAGAGGATACAGCACAAAGAGAAAGACAAAAGGCTGACACTGACTTCATGTTTTTTGTTTACTATTCGTTTCACATCTGTCATTGTACCAGGGATGTATGTATGTATGTATTCTCCTTTAACTCCTAGGAGGAGCATAGGGCTAATATGAAATCTCTCCATTTGTCACGATCCCTTGCGATGACTTTGATCTCTTGCCACGATTTTCCCGATTCTTGGATTTGTACCAGGGATGATAAATGAGTTTTTCTATTTTGTACCAAATAGCAAAAAAGTACTAACTGTCCAAAAAGTACCAAAATTATTTAATACATTTCTGGTAAAAATTTGACCATTGGGCAATTCTTTTCAAAATAACATTTTGAAGGCGATGAATTATGTAATGGATAAACGTAAAGTGTCACTGTCAACACGAGTTCCGGTTGGGCAAAAACAGTAATACAAAATTGTCACTGTCATGTTGGGTTTGTGTTTATATTGCATGTTTCTAGGGCATTCGCATTGGCACAACAGAAAAAACAGACGAAGACGGATTTTATGATGGCGACAAGACCGCGATTAAAATGCAAATCAAAGCGTCGATGACAGAGATCACTAAAGATAAGAGAAAAACAATCGAAACACTTGATCTATGAGTACGAGGTATGAAAATTAAATTGCAATTAAAAGATAAAAAAAAGCGCGAAGCATAAACTCAAAACTTTTGACGATAAAAAGAAAAACTAACTTTTTGGGGAAAATGAAAATGGGTAAGGTGGATTGAAGTTGCTTGAGAGTTTTTGGGGCTGGTGAATAACAAAAGGTGAAGTAAAGTAGAGTACAGCATATAAAATGACAAATAAACACGTACACAACAAACAATAACAACAACAACAACACAAAGCGAAAGAGCCCAAAAGAAGAAAGAGTGAAAAATGAGGAACGATACAACGACGACGATGAAGAAGAAGATGTTGAATACGACGACGATGAAGACGAAGAAGAAGACGACACACGAAAACGATAGGAAATAAACATGGCCACAAAATAAAAAAATGTATCTACATCTTATTAATTTTTTTTTTTCTAGATGTGTATGTGCGTATGTGTGTGTATTTATGTGTATGTGTGTGTGTGTGTTTATACGTTCTTTAAGTTCCAACATTTTTCATTTGATTTTCGGATTTGTTTTTTTTTTCGTTGTTGCTTTTTTTTCGTTTTGTATATCATACAGATGTATCTAAGAGGTACTCACTAAAAAATTGTGGAATAATGTTGAAAATTTTTGCTTTTCACGAAACACCAACAAAAGAAAAAAAATGGATGGTTTAACCAATTTGATTAACAATTTATTTTTATATTTAACTTGCGATTTGTATTTTTTTTTTTTTGCTTTTGCCTTTTTTATAAATTTAATTTTTTATTTATAATAAATATTTTTTTTTTTTAATTTTATTTTTTTTTATTTTTTTGTTCACAAAAAAGCCGCACTATTGTATTTTTTAATTAAACGACACGACGACAACAACAATAGCAACAAAGTTTCTTTTTATATTTTTCTTTTTAGTAATAATTGTAAGCGATGTAAAAAATTGATTAAATCAAATCGAGACACTGCGCCTGGCTCGAAAAAGAACTAAAATATTCAACTATAGGTATAATATGTAGGTACTCTTATGTGCGTGTGTCTGTCTGTCTGTCTATTTATTTGATATAGAATTTATTACACGCGAGACAAATAGATTTTTGCTGCTATTCATTGCTCCCCGGCACGTAATACTAGTCAAGCAAACAGCAAAAAAAATTCCATATCCCGTCGTAGTCATCGTCATCATCAACGCCGCCATCGCCATCAACTCTCCTCATCATCATCGTCGTCGTCGTACAAAATCAGCTCAGCTCAGTGTGCTCAACAACTCACAAATCGTAACCGTGCGGTGCACCATACACGTAAAATCACTTAGTGTTCTCACTTACCAACAAAAGAAGAACACACACAAATAGAGAGCGTAGTGAGTTAAGAAAATAAAAGAGCATAAGCCAAATAAACCGAAATGAGAGCAACAACGTCAAAGTACGAGCACGAGTGACAACAACAAGAAAA
This sequence comes from Calliopum simillimum, assembly GCA_951812925.1. Classification (NCBI taxonomy): domain Eukaryota; kingdom Metazoa; phylum Arthropoda; class Insecta; order Diptera; family Lauxaniidae; genus Calliopum; species Calliopum simillimum. The sequence continues at coordinate 111,738,793 of OX638368.1, forward strand.
AGTTAATAAAACTTTTGGGGAAAAAAAACCCTAAATGCTACATTAAGATTAATTCCAATTTTCGTTCGCATAACAGAATCCCTTAGAAAAAAAAAGGATACAATCTGGAGCTAAAAGTGAGAGAGAGAGAGCGCAAAATAAGCTTAATATAAATTAAGCATAGTGTTACCCAGTTTATTAAATTAAAGGAACTTAAACGATATTTTAAGTAAGGAAAAGTGGAGCAAATCGCATTCATCAAATTTCAGCTTCTGAGCGATGACTTTGAGTTCCCTCCGCGACTTTCCAAATTCTTGGATTTGATTTTCCAACGCGTATTTATGCATCAGGTCTGACCAATGGTATAACATAAGGGGTCAGAAGTATCATAACTTTAACCCTTTCAGCTGTTTTGCTACTACGACAATTTTGGTTCCAGGTGAAAGACCGTTGATAGAAGGCGTATCGGAAGTAAGTGCAACTGGCAAGTTATCTATATATTAATACGCAAGTCAAAAATTTGTCCTACCTTTTGTACTATGTTAGACATGGAGCACAGCTTTGAATCATACACCATTAGAAAGGTATTTGTGTGTAAATGTGCACCATATTAAAATTATTTTAATATTTTACCATTAAGCCAGGTAAAATTAAATGCAAATTTTACGGCCAAAAAAGTTGTCTTCATAAAAATGGCTATAGTTTTTGACTTGATCACGATATCAAATAACTTCCTGCAGAAAAGTTGTAGCCAATGACCATACCTTTTTATTGGTTTATCTACGTAAACATAATTTCCATTCATTTCAAAACTACTCATCTAAAACGGAACCTGTCCCAACCTATACGACATTCCTTTATGTGTGATATGGAAAATGGGTACTGGCAAGAAAGAAGAGATGTTTGTTATAATACTGGTAAATTTTTACCTCTCTTATTTAAGTTTATTAGCGTCCGACCATAGCATTTTACTAGACTTTGGGTTTGGCCAGGTCTTATCGAAAAAGCACATTCGGCACCACTTTAAACTTTTGACCAAAATAAGTCGAAGGCTTTGCTGAAGCCGAATGTTTTTAATTTTATGCATACACACAATCTACTAATGGGGGTCTCAAACCCACATAATCAGCTTTAAAAACTGGAAAAGGAGTAATGTTGTAAGATTGTCTTATTGAGGACTGAAATTACAACAGAGTTAAAGTTGCTACGGTTATTTTTGTTCAGTTTTCCACAATTTTTAAAATTAGAATGAACTTTTGAACAATCGACCTCAGATTTGGCCAATCAATGACCTTCGGTCGGACGCTTAAGTTGATATGATGGCACATTTTTTCTGCTTCGATAACAGCTCAACCGGGGCACAACCAACATATTTTGGCCCAGTAGATACAAATGCGATGTTGGTAAAGACACAGAACAATTTTGACCATTGGGCGGTTCTTGGTCAAGTTATAGCATCTAAACTTAGGTGTTATGAACAGTCTTACTGACATAAGAGTTAGGAAAGACTGAGATAAGTTTGGTGTTTGGTATTTTGACTTAAGATTCTTCACTGGCCAATTTATTTTTTTCCAAGCAGGCTAGGCGCCTCTGAAAATTATAGCTGCAGAAACTGTTGTTGTGAAGAAGAGAAAAGCATCTGCTTCTAATCATCGAAGTCGGTGTGGAAGAGCTGTTCTTTTCAACTTTTACAACAATGTTTGGTATTCGTTTTCGCCGATATTTTCTTCTACTGCACTGTGGAGATTAATCAAGATATTGACAAAGTATCATATCTTCTCTTCTCAAATTCTACAAAATAGTTTTCAAAAAGTTTGTGTTGAAAGTGGTATAAATTCAGTCACTTATTCGGAATTTAGTTTTTCCCATAAACAAAACTCTCACAAGTCTAAATGGTTATTCACATAGAGGTTTGATTTGTTTGCCTGCAGTAAAATTTATGAATATAATACATTAATTAAGAATGGATAACTATAATAGTAACCATTCATTTGCACTTGATGATACAATAAATCTGTTGATTATTTTTCAAATCAAAATATGAAACTGATAAGGGCTTATTTAAATGAGTCAAATTTAAATGTTAACTCATTTTTAGACCTTGGATTTATAATTGCTTTCCGAAGCTGACGTTATCAGTGTCATCTCAACAATTAAGCTGGTAGTTATAGGATTTCACAGCTAGTTTGCTTAACAAATTTCCGTACACTTTGCCTAAGTAAGTGTTGTGGCACGTTTTTAGAGATTGCTCCAATTCTTATCTATTCTAAGCTAACAAATACACTGAAGCTTCTTGCAAGCGTAACAAATAACACGTGATTAAATATTGTATTTCATCTTTGAATAGGGATTTTGATTTTTGCGCCACGCACTATCTCCTACGCAATTAAATATCTTTTAATTTTTGTTCCAATATCTGTATAAGCATTTGACGCAATTAGTCAAAAAAAAAAATCCTTCATAAAATAGGTACAGCATATTTTCTCCATTAGAGCGGTGCCACGCCCACTAAAAAATTAAAAAGCTTTTAATCGCGTTCCTTTCATTCAGCCTACCTCAGTACTGAATTTCATAAAAATCGGTGTAGCGGTTTAGGCGTGACAGCGTTATTTCACATTATGGGTGGTGCCACGCCCACTTTTAGAAAAATTAAATATATAACAATCATCTACGGCTGAGCCAAGCGCAGCCAGCGTAGAATTTTGCCTCGTCTAGAACAAACACAATATTTCAATATTTTTTCAAATTTCTCGGAACTACAACGCCCATGAAAAATGGGTTAGTCGTTATTAACTTACAAAAAATGGGGGCGATTGAAGGAGGCGTAATCGTAGCCCCCATAAAAAATACTTCAAATGCTATATCAGCTATCGTTATAAAACTTGATACATGTGAATAGCAAATACCTTGCAAAAGTTAAGATGGATTGGTCAACGAAACAGAGCAATGTCAGCCCGGACAGCTTGGATAACATCATGTAATTAAATTAAACAGCTGCTTGGTAAATAAAAAAATCATTGCCGTTCTTCGCAAGTAGGTTATATTTCAACAACACAATAAAAAAAAGTAATAAATCGAAAACGGCAACTCTTCGCAAACATTTTTGTGTAATGCAAACAACACAACAAAAAAAAACTTTCACACACTAATCGCACTTTGAGCGCAAAAGGAGCACAAACAAACAACAACCCTTGAATTTTACCAGAGCATCCAGAAAACAAATAAAAAAAAAACACAAAAACCAATATGGTGCACAATGGAGAGCATAAAAATGGGCCACCACACATCAGAGCGCCGCACACAGGAATTACTCGCATTTAAGTAAGAAAAAACAACAACAAATCAACGTGTAAAATGGAAGGAAGGAAGTCAGCGTCTCCTGAGTGTGTGCATATGTGCGAGCGTGTTGAGAATGGTAACAAAATTGAGAGTAATACACAACACTAAGTGAGTATAAAATTATAAAAATAACCCGACAGTGACAGTCAGACAGACAGGTTTTCCATTTATATTCATAACAGAGTTGAGGATTTTGATGTAACTCAATGGAATACAGCCCTTTTGTTGTATAAAAATATGTATAAGGATATGGGACAAGGGTTTTTCGTATAATTTGACAATAATTGAAATATTGTGCTTAATTTTAATTACTCAATTTGTTTATATAACGAAATCTCGGTTGAAATATTCATAAAATAAATACAATTTATACCGAAAATTGTTTAATGTGACAAAAATTTTTGCTTCAAATAATTTTTCTTGTGTCCTTCCCGTCGAGGCATTCATAAAGTCCATCATTGTGTCCGGTGACTAGCCAGTACCTTCAATTCAATTTTCTCCAATATTTCACCAATTCATTATTTTTTCTTGTAGCGTTGTTTTCAAAACCTTTCCTACTTGAGGATTCCACGGCAACGGTTGAAAGTCGATGATGTTTTGCGCAATGTGTTACTTGTTCATTTTCATTTTAGCTGGCAACTGATAAGCAATTCGACATTGGAGATGATTTTGCGTTATCAAACTCTCAGAAATCGTCGAAGTAAATCTATGTTGAATTCTTGGTAACTCAAGCCAGTACCATTTTTTCATGAGCGTACGCGACTATTTCTAAATATTTTGAAAAATTCCAGATCTGAGAATTTTCTGCTGATGATAAACCTCATAAATGCTTCCGGAAATTTTCGGCTGTTAATATTAATAGCAAAATCTCTATGATGAAAATTAAATTTTGCGAAGATCCAAGATTGATTAAACAAACGGATACAAATGTGTTGGGTTCCTCGAATGCTGAGCGACAGCCAACAAGAGGCAGAAGTCTCTTTTGCTTAACATGAGTATCTGCCATGATGGCTTAATCTCACGGTGTTCTTCACACACGGTCCAATATACGACAGACGGCGCAACCCTCCGTCAGCATAATGCCGATGTCTGGTTTCCATTTTTCTTCTCCACAACCCTACCTGCTACAGAACAAGAGAGACTGTCAACTGTAGTGATGAGCAAACCAAGACCAAGACCAAGACAATAGCAGTCTTGGTCTTGGTCTTGTTGTTGCACATTGAGGAGTCTTGATCTTGGTTTTGATATTGAGTCTTGGTATTGGTCATTAAGTCTTGGTCTCGGTCTTGGTCTTGAAAAAATTTCTAAAGATATTGAGTATTCAAAATTTCAAAACCATACTTTTCCAAAGCAGTTGGGTTTTTAAGATGCCAAAATTCAAATTGAGAGATGATTTTATCTTCGGAACGGGCGTGAAACACCTTTTAACTATAAATTACCAAGACTGAAAAGCAGTCTTGATCTTGACGATTATCGTGTGCAAGACCAAGACCATAGCAGTCTTGGTCTTGCAAAAATATCAGCGTTTCGGTCTCGCAAAATTACCACGACAAGACGCAAGAACAAGACTAATTTTGCTCATTACTAGTCAACTGACACTATCTTCTGCCAGGTTACTCCAACCCTCGCCAAAAAGAGCCAGTTGTTCGTTTTCCCTTTCCAGGTTATTTAGTAAAATAGTAAGAGAAGTGAAGCTTAGAATTAGAAAAGGGTTAGGATCCAGTCACCAAATGTCACTGCGGCCTATAAGGCCTATTGTGCTTACCGTGATAAGACTTAATTAGAAGTCAGTGACATAAAATATGTTCTGTTTCCTCTTCTTCATTACAGTCATTTTGGACTGATCCCGTTTTGAAGAGATGTTTCCTAACTGGGTATTATTCGTCAGCCAACAAGATCATGGTCACTGTTTTTGAGATCCACGCGGTGTCATTCACATCGATTACCTTGGAAAAGGTAAAAACAACAATCCTTGTCAAATATAATTCCAACCTTTTGGACAGATTCGATATTGATTCGAAGCAGAAACGAACGCATTTGACGCAGAAAAATTGAATTTTGAGCGATTTTTCGATTTTTTCATATGGCTATATCTCGGTAACGATCCGATATATTGTTTTGATGACTTCAGCAATGTTGTAGCTATTGTATAGAAGAAAAAAAATGCCGAACAAACTTAACCGAAAAAAATTCATCTAGTGCCTTTAAATCGCAAAAATGACCATAAAATCCTTATATGAGTCAACTTCGCAAAACGCTCTGGCAGAATTACTTGTTTCGGCGAGTACTTTCGACGCCTTTTAACGAATTTTAGTTCACCGTCAATGACTTGAAAAATGTTGCACTGTGCGTGTAAGAAAGACGTCCTGTCGTCTATCGAAAAACAATTAGATACACAAAATCCAATCCAACTATGAGATAATATATCTCATCAGCACAACACACCTTACCGCTGCAGCGTCGAATATTCAAAATCTAAACTTGAAGTTTTTCGCGAGAGCGTTGGTGAGTAAATCAACAGCAACGAAAATTCAAAAAGAGACTGCACACAACCAACAACTTTGAAATGTTGCTAATGATGAGCATGAAAGAATAGAAAAAGCGAAATTAAATAAAAAATAACTAAACATAAACACAACAAGATGCGATACGGATTCAGATTTGAACGTCGCGCACAGAAAAAAAGTGGATGTGGTGGATGCTCTGTGCTGCTGATGACAAAATGTGTAGCACTGTCAATGGGGTATAGGAAGTGGAAATGTTGCAGAAGCGCAGGTAGAGCAGTACTAAAGGCATCCAGACAACAGCAGCAACGTCAAGAACAATGGCAACAGCAACAATAACAACAACAGCAGCAAAAAAGATGGCGTGTAATCTTTTTCAAGTTGTTGGTTTTTGTGGGAAATACATATCAAGTTGAGCGAGTGGTGTTGTATCTACGATTGTGAGCGCTCGTGAGCGCGCGCGTTTGGCAACAACTACAACAATCATAAGCAGCAACATATTCGTAGTTTGCAATTTTATTTTTTGTGTATCTATTAAAAAATTGAACGCCTTTTTGTCATACTTTGCGCGTTTCAATTATGTGTACTCGCTCATATCTGTATCTGTATCTGTACATGATACATGCGTTTGTCGAATGTTGATGGATCTCGTTGGTTGTCCATCCATTGTCATCGTCATAGCTGTGCTATGCTATTGCTGCTACAAGGTACTCCACTCATGGTTGACATTTAAAATGTTTGATGTCTGTGGATTTGACGATATGTCGTCGTCGGCTAAATTCCTTTAATGATGTTCGGATTTGTTGAATTCATTGGAATTGCAATTGCTGAGATATTTATCAATAGACACGAAATTTAATTGGTCTCAAGTAGCAACTGTGCAGTATCTGGTGGTGGCAACAAAAGATAAATAAAAAAAAAAAAAAAATTGTTTCCTTTGTTGACAGCAATAAATGCAGTTGCTCAGATTTTATGTGTTTTTTATTACGTATTCAACGTTTGTAACATTATTGCTAACCTAATTATTTAATTTAATCACAGAGATCTTAATATTGTGTATTTTTGGATTTTTATTTTGAGTAGTGGATTAGCTATGAATGTTATCGATTATTTCTGCTGACAAATATAAAACGAAGACATTAAATAATCTGCAGTCGATTTAATCATCATCACAAAGATTCAACACAATTAGAACACTGGAATATATGTAGACAGAAAAATTGTAGCAAGCTCGAAACTTAAATCGATAAATTAACTAATTAATGTTACACATACGTCATGTTGTGCAGAGTCTCTTGAGTTTTACGTGTAAACACCTGCCATTATGGCTTAATTTTACGGTACTCTATGCACAAGTCCAGTATGCCGATGGACGGCGCAATTCTCCATCTGCAATATGCTGACTTTGGTTACCATTTTTAGAATCATGCGGTCAGGCACGAGTTAGATGAGGACTATCTAAACCTCTACCAATCTATGGGTCATGGCACTCACATCGAGCCTCTTTCACTCTTCCTGCGGTTTTAGATTAAAACCACAGCCACTACGGTATTCACCGAAGCGCAATCCCAATAGGGCTACTGACCAAAAGACTACGCTAGTACCAATATAGTTCTGTCCAGCCTAAGACTAGTTACTCATGTCGAATTGTCATGAATTGCGTTACATGGTGCTATTCTCTCTTCAAGGAAGCTCGCACTTTCTTGCTATGGCCACTTTACCATATGCGAAACGGCTTACTATGGATCGTAGAAACGCGTTGCCAAGTGCGGATTCCTTAGGAATACTCTCGAAATCATGGTGATAGTATCTGTGGAAAGTAGCCGCAACTTCTCAAGTTTCCGTTATAAACACCTCATAAACTCTTAATATTTCACTCCATATATTTCACACCGTTGGCGGCGGGAGAACCAAAAGTCCTCCACCATTGCGACCAATCAGTCAACAACTTTGACACCCTTTATAACTGGGTGATGGAAGGAAGGCTTACCCAGCTTGACCATGCACCATATTGTTCGTCTTTATGACCTTCATTATATCATCAATTTCACAACGCTTCCACAGTAGGAATTGAAAAGACTCCGCCGTTCATTACTTTAGGGAAAATCAATTCCAAGACTTACCTTGAGGAATGTGTAAAAAGTTATTGGTTCCATTCATAAGGACGCATAATGGAGCCATATTATTTTGGCCAGATTTGGCTTCTGCACATTGCTTTCGCACAACACTAAATGTACTAGATGAAAATAACATAGATTACTTTTCGAAAGAGATAAATGGAAAAGAGCATCCGGGAAGATAGCAGTAGTACTATCGAAACTATTATGAAGGACATACAAAAAAATCTGAAAAACTAGTGGGATCGCAAAAAAAGTATCCCACATATAAGCGGTGCTGGGCAAAATGCTGCAGCTTCGTATCAAAGAGAGGACTTTTTGCGTATCTTTTCGTATAGGATAAAACGAGACAAAAAATAAGTTACAAGTAGTGGTGCCCAGCACTGCATATAAGCAAAATTATCATAATGCTATACTAAAAGCGTCCTTTGAGATAGTCCAACCAAATTTCACTCAGCTACTAAGGACAGTAAATGCAAGCTCTGAGCAAAAACTAGGTAAACGCGGACAGGCGGGCTTGGCACCTCCCATATAACATACAGTTTCAAATGCTATAGTATACTGAAAGCGTTTTTTTAATAATTTAACCAAACTTCACTCACACTTGTAATAGTTAGCACAAGATCTGAGCAAAAACTAAGGTAATTAGGTCAAGAGAGCGTGGTACCCCCAGTTCCAGTAAAATTTACAAAATACTGCCGTGTAAGGTACTTAATTTTAAGCCAGGCCAAAGGAAACACTATTACCAGTTTCAGATTGTTGTTATCTCAATAAACCACTTCTACAAATTCCAAATCAAAAATGCCAGCAGGTTACAGTCCTCATATTAGACAATTAATCCAGAGTATAAAGAAATTAATAAAAATTAAATTGTTTAAATTCAAATAAAAAGCTAAAATTATAAAAACAATTCAATAAGTTAAAGAATACGGAATTTTATGTTTCCACTTTGTTTGTTTTGTTTAACTGAAGATGTTGCTTTGCACTCGAATTCATAGGATCTATGCCTCAATGAAAAACTGGTACATCTGTTAAAAATTATTTTAAACGTAGACAAAACTAAAAATAGATACAAAACACAAATAAAGCAAACAAAATTGGTACAGCACACGTGACATACACACGCATTGAGTTTGTACATTTGTATATGTAATAATAGTTTGAAGAAATTTTGTACTAAAAAATATTTTTGACTTAACAAAAAATAAATAAAAAGAAGCATATGAATTTTTTAGAGCGCACTTAAAGGTTCTCAAGTTCAAACTGTGAGCATATGCGTTGAAATGTTAAAAAGTTTCTGCTTGAAAACGGAAAAAAAAAAAAAACAAAACACAATAGAAAGTAAAATGTCATTTATTAGGGTGTAATGTAAGTTCAACTTATTTAACAAAGTGTTAAATTTCTTCACTTTAGAACATTTATTTTTCTAGTTTGTTCATTTTGATATCATCTTTGTTGATAGAAGATCAGTTTGTTAGAAGCACAAAGCCTTATTCGGCGGTATTGAAAAAAATTCAAAAAAAAAAAAAAAAAAAAAATTTATATAGACACCCTAATGTACACATACCCGAGTACGATTTTAATGTACTTCCATTTTTTGTTGTTCAAAAATTGGGTTAATGAGTTCATTTAGTGAAATTATATAGAATGTGGTTGATAGGAACAACAAATGTCGGATGGGGCAGTAGCAAAGTTATGAAAAGAAAAACAATTTGACAGTCATTTGGGCTGATTGTTAGTATGTACTTAATAAATAATGCATTCATTTCATAAGAGAAGAAAACTAAAATATGTGGAGTATATTTTTGGAACATGTAAGTTTCGATATCAAAAAACACAACTATCAAATTAAGTTACGATTTGGATTAAGTAGTAAATCAATACATGTGCGCCCATATACACAGATATATGTATGTATTGCGTAAGGTGCCCACTATTTTGCAACGCACTTAAGCTTAAGACAGTGGAACAAAAGACAAAACTTTATGTTAACCAAACATTAAACAAACGGATCCTTATGCTGTATACGAAGTGGAGCAATAGAAATCTCATAATGTAAAGTGCCTGTCATTTTGTAAGAAATCAACAAAATTGGGCTTTATTTTCATGGACTAGCGAATCTCTATCTGTATACAATATAAATGGTAAAGCATAATGACATTTGACGCCATTTGTGAAAATTATGTCACATTCACAGAAGCATATTACTTTCGTCAACTTGCATTAATTTTTGGATAACATGTCGTATGAGTGACCACTGTTCCACATATAAGGATAAATAGTGTGAAATTAACTAAAAAAGCATCGTTTTAAAGGAAGAGGGTTTCGAATTTTATTAAAACGACCACAAATGTATTTTTTTCAGCTCTGTGTGACCGTGTATTTTGTTGTTGTTAATATTGAAAAATTTGTATTTAATTTTATCTGGCTGAAAGTCAAAATATTAACATAATTTTGACTTTGTGCATATCTACACACAAATACCTTTCTAATGGTGTATAATTTGAAGTCGTACTCCATTTCTAGCATAGTAAAAAAAGATGGACAAGTTTTTGTCTTGCGTATTAATACTTAATATAGATCTAAGAAATGTTCAGAACAATATGGCAGTAATGTACCTTTTAAAAATGGTATCTTGTTTGCGAATTATTTTCACAGCTTATAAGAATTTTAATCTGCTAGGTAAAAGGCTGAAAAAGTGATCAGTGGGACACCCTCCAAAAAATTAATTCATCATGTCTCTGAAGCTATTTGCCGCATGCAGATGGAATTTGGTACATATCGTCGGGTTAAAACTACAACTAGACATCTACATTTTTCATGTTTTGAGAAAAAAGCGTTTTAAGTTTTATGAAATTCGTTTTTTGTATGGGATTTTTCAGTTTTCTGCTTTTTATTCTTTGTATAAAGTTAGATTAGGACTACATTTCAAAACACCGACTAAACTGTGGCATAGAACCGTTTTTTCTTCATGTTTCTGTATACTTAACTCAAAACATCAATATATGTAGATGTCTAGTTGTAGTTTTAACCCGACGATATGTAAAAGGCCTTTGGACAAATACTATTCACTGGAAAGTTGGGCGGTGCCATGCACCCTCAAAAGCTTATTCATAATATAAATTTTACTAATTTAAGCAATTCAAACATAAATTCATTAACCATGATGATCAAACCGACTCCAAAGTTGCACAAATGTAGTTTTTATTTTTTAGTAATTTTTAAGTGGGTGTGTTTTTGTAGAATCTTCATTAAGACGCATAATACATGATAACAGTTGTACTCTCTTACAACATTAATGATATAACAAAAATAAAAAGGGAACATTGCAATCCCGATTAACTGTTAATTTTTTATTTTCTTTAGTCCAATTTCTACTGTCCGATTCGTCACTGAAAAAGATAAATTTGTCATCATTGCTTCACAAATCAAGTGCAAACCAAACAGCAAGTATGTCAAAAATTAAGTGCAAATATAGTTTAATACACATAATAAAAAAAAAATTAATCTTTTGCAAAAAATAAAATTTAAAGCCATTTAAAGTTGGTCACGTTCGTCACTTTTGGCTCTATAGTAAGTAACGTATTTTTGAAATTTCATTCTACTGTAAAATTCTAAAACTTCATTTTGGATAAATCTTGTTATCCTAAGGTCATAATAAAATCATATGAAGAATATTTTCTAAGAACAATTTAATCCATTATATCCTGTTTTATGGTCTTTTTTGACACCTTTTTCAAAAAGACTTGGTTTTAATGGGTTAAAGTGTTCTGCAAAAATATTCTACGTAAAATTTCACTAGTGGTTATCAGAGGCAAGAAATTCTTAAGACTTAAGAATTACGCCTAAAAATGTAATAAAAGTGTTGCAGTTGTCAGATTAGCAAATTTCACAATTGCCACCAGAACAGCGTGGAAGATTTTTTCGCTCTAAATCAACCTAACTAAATAAACTTAAAATACATAATTATGGAAATCATTACCCGATTGAATCATAATCAAAAAAAAAAAATGTCACGTTCATATTGTTACGTCTCGATTCAGATTATGATCAAAACAATGAAAAGTACAGAAGATATTTGAATCAAACAAAATACATTATAAAGTAACATTATAGCATTAGATTCTAAAATTAGTTGAACTTAAAAATTCTTACTTGTTTCGCTGAATTCTGACTTCCTTTGAATAGGCACGAAAACTACTTCTACTTTTGTCACGTTCGTTTTGTGTCTTTTTTTGCGTATATCTTGGAACCAGGACTTTGCCTGCTATTTATTAATGTTGGTACTAATTATAGTGCTACTTAAGAGTTATAATGTGAAGTAAAAACGAAAATAAAAATATGTTTTACTTCCACTTTTTTTGCACTTTAAATGTGTGCGACGGTCACGTTCAGCACTTGGAAAATGCCCATATGTATGTAAAGAGTACCAAGACAGATGGTAATTACAGAAAAAGTGAATCTATAAGGCTCCGCATCTAAATAACTTATTGATCATATCTCTGAAACCATTTGACGCACATGGATAAGAGCTCACCGTGACAATCTTTTTTAAATACGGTAACTTTGCTGCATGAGTTGAAAATGAATGACCCATATACTAAATACCTAATTTTAAGTGCTTTTCAATGTGACCACATTATAAATTTGTATAATGCAAAAGGGTTGTGAATGTGAACAAAATTGATTGACCAGAAACATTAAAAAACAAAACAGTTCACAAATATTAATAAGCAGCATAAACCAAAAGGAAAACACCAGAACACAGCAGAAATCACCCTTTTCATAATAAAAGTCAATATCGTAAAGTCATAAAATAAAAGCAGGCGTAACAAATTCAGACGCCACCACAACGCTTTGGTGTGACAATCTAATTACTTCCGATGAGTGTTGTTTGTGTTTTCGATGAATTTGAATAAATATATGGTTACATTGTGTGTATGTATTCTATGGATACCCATGTTACTGACAATGTACATATGTATGTATGTAGCAACAATGTCTGCACGAATAGGCCTAGTTCAGAGTCAACAGCACAATTTATCGCAAGTTGATGTCTATGCTAAACAAATTTTAACTTTTATTTTTTTTTTCCAATAAATGAAAAAAAAAAAAAAAACAAAATCAAATAAAATAAAATCAATCACATTCTGTCGCGTCTAGTATTCATTTGATATACTTATTGTTGTTGTCGACTGAGTGCTGTTGCTGCTTTCAATGGTGGCACAACTGAGTGCGCAGCAATAACAACACAAATTATCAACAACACCATCAGGGTGTTGCTGCTTGTTAATGAAGTTTGAGCAATTTGTGTCGTTCTAGCGAGTCATTCAATTCATGTTCAATATTTTTCAAGTTATCAATCTTTAAGGTAAGAGTGCAGCATCTCGTCATGATATTTGTAAATGATATGCAAGAAATTTTTTGGAAAATTCTTTTTAAATTTCTGATAAAACGTTAAGAATTCTTTATAATTGTTGTTTAAGCCAAATACCTTGCAATAACTAATTTTGAAAGGCACTGTAATATCCTATTCTTTTTGGTATGTTTTACTGCCTTTGAGTAACGAATGGGTGCCAACCCATGAAATTCAAAATGTAACATTAGGATATTAAATAATTATAACTTTTTAACGTAAGCCATTTTTGATTCTCCAACTTCCTCTTTCGATTTTGGAACATCAAGCTCTAATCATCTAATCACCTACCAACGTAAGAAATTTAATATTGAATAATAAAATCTTAGAAATTTATTCCACGTCTTTGGATTTCTTGTTTCTTTTCTTTATGTCTGCTTAATTGGAGTCTCTTTCTAATCGACAAGTTTTCAGCGATACAATTGTAATTCACCATTTTCGGTTTTCCAGTGTGCCAATCGAACCCATTTCGAATCCGTAAAGGGTTCCCTTTCTCGTATATTTTATCTGTTACGGAATCCGTTACGGATCCAGTATGGACCCGTTTACGGGTGAAATTCCTTGAAAATATCGGATACGAATTCGTTTTTAATAATGTTAATGCTGCTTATAAAAAAAAAAAAAAATTTTGAACCGCTTATTTTTAATTAAAAAAAAAAAAAAAAAAAAACGGGGCATTAATTTACAATCATTAGACAGCTAGGCTATTGACCTATATGATGTAGACCAAGGGTGTCAGCGTTTTCAAATCACTGAGCCAAGCGTAGTCAGCGCAGAATTTTCGCTGTTACAACATTTTGGTGGCTCGTTTGCAACAACAATATTTCAATAATTTTTTAAATTTCTGAGAACTACAACACACACGAAAAATGTTTGTTGTTTTTTTTTTATGCGAAACAACGAAAACAATTTTTCATAAATATTTTAATTCCGCGAATTTTGACGAGCTCTAAAAAAACAACAAACATTTTTCGTGTGTGTTGTAGATCTCAGAAATTTAAAAAATTATTGAAATATTCTTGTTTTTGTAGGCCAGCCAAAATTAGCTCACTTTCGTTCTACGCTGACACCTTTGATGTAGACTTATCTGATGTTGAGATATAAAGTTTATATATTAAACAAATTTCTGTTCTTTTTTTAGTGGCGACCCCTATCTTGCCATTCCCGGCGTTGCCTAGGAATGGTGCTAAAATTAAACTTCTAATACTGCAACTAAGTTCTATCTTACCAATTTCGGCGTTCCTTAGAAATGGTATTCAACTTATACTTCCAGCATATGTAAGTCTACTATCTAACTACTGAACCTAACTCACTTAGTACTGGATGCCTCAAAAACTCTGATCACCTACACTTATATTATACACAGTATCGGCTAAGGCGAACAGCTGATTCCGAAACAGCTGTTTTGGCAACAGCTGATCCAGCAATAACTGACAACTGGAAAGTGTTGCCAGACCTAATCTTTCCTACAAAATAATTCTGAACTAATAAACTGTCTGCCAACTGTTTCATAACCTGTCGAAGTGTAAAATCTATGACATTGAAAGTAAAAAATTTTATTGGGCAAATGACCACCTCGTGAGTTGATGCACATTTGTGCACGTTTTAGGAATTGTTGCTAGCAAATCATTTGCCTTAAAAATTGCTGATTTCTACTTAAATGTTGACTTTCAAGACTCCCAAGGTTTGTAGACATAGTCAGCTAATTCTCTTACCGTCTACAACATAAATGTCGAAGCAGTATGACATTTGATGACATTTACAAAAATAATGGCGCATTCAGATTATGACATTACTCTTGTCCATGTTTGCAAACAATAAAAATCAGACTAAGAACTCGCATAAGGTTATTTTACCTTATAAAAATGCCACGGCCTGGCCAGACAAAACCACCAAGCACAGTAACCAGCGCGTGAACCAACCAACTGTCATCGTTCCAGTTCGTTGACTTGTTTTAACTTTTTTTTCTGCGTATTTTTTTTTGGTTGTCTGAGCCACGTTAGTAAAATAAAATGCCAATTTTGTGCCGTTCGGCAGCATATTCAATACGTAATATTTCCATAGAAGAAAAAACAAAGCCCCAGCCAATATTGAAATAAAATAAAAAAAGGTATAGAAATTAAAACACCAACAGTTCAAGTCTCGCGGGAAATTGCATTACGGTTTTTACTGCAACGCTAATGTCAAGTGCAAATAAACGTCAACATACTCACACACACTTACATAATCGTACATAAGTACGCGCATAAATCGAAGCGTACAATGTAATGTTATGCATTCGAACGAGCAAAGTAACGTAACGAAACGAAACGCGCTATGTAACATAACGTTATGTCGTGCAACATTTATGAACCCAAGCAGAAATGTTGGAGTGTTACAGTGGGGTAAATCGTTGGAGCATTGATTGATTCGAAAATGACCACAGTTCACACAGAGCTCGTTCGTTCCATCCGTCATATTTGATTATCGCAAGCTTGATCCGATCAATGATAAAATTTGGTCCAATATTTGCAATAACTGTTTTCTTTTTTCAATATTCTAGGAAAAATAACTCTGCAACTTTTTTCCTTGAAAAATTTTTAACAATCGCTTGTTTAACTCTAACACACTGTGCAACATAGGAATGAGTTAGATGATAGGCATATGAGTATTGACGAGTTTATGTTGCAAGCCGTCTCTCACACCCAAAAACGCATATTCTGGGTAGACAGGCAGACATTCAGACACACAGAGAGACAGACATTCATTCATTTAGCAATATTACTTAACTGATTATTCTCGAGTGTTTGTTGTCGTCGTTATGTTCGTTACTGTTAGAGTTGTTATTGCTGCTAATGTTGTTGCTGTTGCTGTGGGAGAAATCATTTTCACATTAAAAACACTGTATACAGCAACTAGCAAGCAACATATATACTGCTCCCAAGTGGAGCATTTAATCAAATTACATTTGACATGTCAACACGGTGTCGCACTTCTCCAAACGACTGGATACTTCGAAAATTTCTTTTAATTATTTTCAAATCATGTCATGTGCGATGAACTCGCTCGCATGTATCAGGCACCACCCACCATAAGCAACCAACAACTCAAAGAATTTCGGAATCAAAGCCTTACCTTCCGCTTAATGACACTCCAATTATGTGTCTAAGAGCAGCTTTTGGTTTATACTGCTCATTAGTGTTGTAAAACGAAAGCTTTTGAGATAATTACGTAGTGAAGAGTATTAAATGAGTTTTTAGAGTGAGAAGGATTGAGTGCTACGAATTCGTTTTATAGCCATGTAAGAGATAAAATTGTAATCAAATTTTAATGAAGTTCAGCGAATCTACAGAGTGTTACAATACATTGCAAAAATGTAAACAAAAAAGATTTTAAATTATTCGAATACGTTTTGAAATGTGAAATATGCCACCCGTGGCGAAAATTATAGCCGCAATTAAAAAATTAAAAGGTCCTCTAAAATTGGAATTTAAACAAAAACCAGTTTTTAAACAGACAGATCATCTCAAACGTTTACGTTCTCCGAATTGGTGAGTCGCTTGTTGAAGTGTACTTGGAACTTTTTTGTGGAGAAACACGTTCTTTACAAACAGTAATCAAATATGTATGGAACCATTTGGGAGATATTCAATAAAAACTACGTTTGTCCAATTTGAAGTTTTTTGAAGAATAACGCCTAACCGGTTACATTTTCGTAAACGTTTTTGAATACTGAGAATATATTTCTTTCCGAACGTTAATGTCATAGATGTTAGGCTTGTAAATCTACATTTCTGTCGACCGGAGCAACAGTTCCCTTCCCTTTCCTGTAGATACGGCACACAGGTAAGCTTTTGCGTCTGTGCCCTTTCTTTCCCACTTTCGAGTCGACTTGAAGCAGAGGATTTTTTTCGGACTTTGGGCACTCATGATGCCCCTCCCAGCTTCAAACACAGCTGGACAGTTCCATTACCAAAGGACGTTTTATTTACCAGCTTTTCAACCGTTTCAGCCAGCTCCAGAGCAACTGCGAGCTCAATAAGCTCGCCCTGCAGAACTCTGTTCAGTACCCGCCATTTCCCTAGGCATTGAACAAAGCAATTATTTGAAAACTTTTTCAAATTTTCTGAAAAATGTTGTTTTAACGTACCTGAAAATGAAAGAAATTAAATTATTAGTTAGTATATTGAAATATAAAATAAAATTCAAATGCTTAGCAAATTAGTTGCAATAATTGCGGGTTAAATCAAAGAATTATACGGATGAAAGTATAAAATGCAGCCCTAACATCAATTCGAGCTAAGAGAGCAACATTTTGTCACAGTTATTTTTCTATATTTTTATTTAACTTAATAATTGCTACCAATATGTGCATGTCATCCCTCCCTTACTCTACAGTTTTTGAGTTAAAGTGATTTAAAAATAAAAAAAAATTAATTCGCCATTTTTGTCTCCAACTCAAGAGGTCCAGACGTCATTCACTCTTGCATTGAAAAAAGATCAAAATCTTCAATGCAATTATGCCTCTGGAACAAGTATAGAGTAAGCCTTCACAGCAATGCTTAAGTTGGAGAAAGATTTTTATTAAGAAAATGAAATTTTGACGATTCGGACCCAACCTTACGTCTCGTGAACGGATTTTTTCGGAAGAAACCATTCAATAATTACGTAAGACTTTCAGGGGAAGTGGGAGTTCATCATTTTCTAACGCTTTCTTAAAAAATAGTAAAAAGGAGATTATAAAAGATTTCATACATGGAAGGCTAGGGATCTAAAGTTATGGAAAAATGTCTACCATAGTTTATGCACGGCATTTGCGGTATATTTCTGATTAACTATGTTTAGAAAAAACAAGTCTAAAGGTGAAGATGAAGCAAGGCAAAGTTTAAACGGGAACCACTTTTGTTTAATTAAATAACGTAGAGAATTAAATTCAAAAAAAAGAACATTTTAAGTTGTTAAACATGTATTTATTATTCAATTAGTATTAAAAAAATGTACATACGATATGGATAAGCCCGCCATATAAGGCACCCACAGTTGATATGGCACCCCCAGTTGATGTGGCACCCCTTTCAATTTCAATGCTTGCAGCTTTCATAGCATTCAAATACGGACACAGTTTAATTCAGTTACGCGAGAGATTTCGTGATGAGAAGTGATGACAACTAATTGATTTCACAATGCCAAAAGTAAATGACTAAAGTTGGAAATCAGTAGTAAATTGTGGGGTGCCTTATACTTTTGGACAATTTACTATTGATTTTCTAACTTAACCAGAAATTAAAGCTTTTTAACTCATTGGAGTACCAAAGAAAAATTAAAAAACATGGACCAATATAAAGCCGAAAAAAAACCGGGCTTTTTTGTTCTTGGTCACCATTTGTTTTATAATCTTAAAAAAAATGCCGTTTATTGTTTTACGTAATGTGCATGCATTATGCATTTTTATAGGGCGCCTTATACTTTTGGCCAAGGCTGTATTTCGAGAGGCAGAAGAGCGGTGAGTATTTGATACAGTAATGTGGTGCATATATATATACCCAATTACTGAGGATAATATAGTGGGGTGTGCCATTTCTCACTTTCCTTGTAATAAGATATTTGATTGTACCCTCAGTCGAGAATCGCATATTTTTAGTCAGGTAGGACCTTCACTGAATCCCTTTTTCATTTTTACCGGATTAATTTGAGGTTTTATCTAATATTTTAGAAAGCCCTGAATACAAGTGCCATCACGTCAGAGATGGTTAAATCTCGTCTGTATCAACGTCAGCGAATAGCTCTAAGCCGAACACAAGAAAATAAGTTGCAAGAATTCTGACGTCTTCTAAAAACGTGCACCGACAGAAAATTTAAATTTTGAATCGGAAATCACATGATGAGCACTTATAAACGTAAAATGGTTACTAGTTATGTAGAAAATATTTTATTCCAAGATGAATGTGGTGCGTTGGATATGGAAAAGACTATGCACAAACTACTAAGCCACCGTGTAATGTGTGTAATGAAACATGCAACAATTCTTAAAAACCACATAGGGTGCCAAATCACCTATCATATGGTGCAATATCACTCCTAGTCTCGGGTGGTTTGACACTTTATAGCATTTTTTTGAAATGAAAAATAGTTTGATGTGAAAACATTTTTATTTTAGTTGAAGTAACTCTTTTTGTTTTAAATTCATTAAAAAATTAATTCGTGTTTAAGTCCTTTTAAAATATCTTTTTGTTTCAGTTTTATAGCAGTTCAACAAAAAGGTGCTATATCTCTCGGGTTTACCCTAACGAATAATTTCGATCCATCTAGTAAATGACCACGACTGTATGTAGTTGGAAAATGGTATTTCATAATAAAAAACGTAAAGTGCAATACCATTAAAAAAGACATAAAAACAAAAAAATAAAAAACAATGTAACAAAATTAATTAATTTTGCAACGCACGTAATCAGCTATTTATGCATGCATAAGAATATTAATATAAATATTTAAAAAAAAACAAACCATAAATAAAATGCATGGCATAAAAGTATTGAAAAGTGCGCAGCACCAAAGTTACGCCCACTTTTGAGTAAACAACTTTTTCGCGCCATTTATACCGTTGCTAATTAACGAAAAAACGTAACGTAAAGTCAAGTTGCATTACGAGTTATATGGCTTTGTACAAAAGTTAAATCGAAACATAGCATTTTGCAATAAAAAATTTGCATTCTGTAAAATTTATAGTTGGCGCCATTATGTGAAAAAGCAGAAACCACCATAAAAATGCACCAGCAATTGCTGCTGTTGCTATTGCTACGTTATAAGTACTAACCATCATATAAAAATTAAGCATAATTTCTTCTTTTATTTGTTGTTTTTGATTTAAAAACCTACAAAAAAAAAAAATTTAAATCAGAAAATTTCTGTTTAAACCGTAGGTGAAAACCGGAAGTATACAATAATAACAACAACAGCATCAAAAAGAACAACAAAACTCCAACATGACTCAAAAACTAAACGACCAAAAGACCGGCCAACCAACCAACCAGCCAAGTTGTATCGTTGTAAATGAGAAACACAGTTTCATGTGGTTGAAACAGTTCGTTTGGTCAACAATAATAACAACAACAAAAACATCGTTGTCAACTTGCTGCAGCAATATAAAACAGCAACAACAGCTGGCTGGCTCTGGCTACAATTGCTGCTGGCCTGGTATGTAAAACTGTCGGTCGTTGATCGCTCCGTCATTGTAAGTAAAAGCACATAATTTATTATTGTCATTATGATGGGCGTAACGACAAAAAAAAAAAAACAAAAAATGTTGGTCATTGTACAAACAGCTTTGGGTTGGAAGTTTGGTCAGTAGTTTCAGAATTGTGATTGTTTTGTGAAAAATTAAGATTGAATTCATTTATTTTGAAAATTAAAATACCTTCTTAATGATTAAGAAAAAGATGGAGGAATGAACCAAACATTTTTTTTACTCAGATTACAATTTTCCCTGAGCCCTCTTTTTCATCTTTTTGGGACATTTTATAAGCCCCCTTTTTGAGAATTTGACCATAACATGTAAACGGTCCAGAAAACTATCAAGGTTGGAGAAAATTGTCCCCCATAAAAAAAATAGTAGGGGTCACTGAAGACGTCAACCAAATAGGGTGTACTGATATTAAGATGAGGGGTTTCAAATGCAAAACTATGCCTGGGCAAAAACTTAGTTTTAAGTTTGACATCTGCTGTGACCCTTAGGAAAAATGGTTTCTAGATGCGGAATCAGCAACCCTAACTTTGTTACAAAAAAAAATTATCGAGATTTTGTTCAGAGTTTTGTGTTGCACAGTGTAATAGCCCATTAAAATTAAGTTAATTTTTGCACCGGAATAATGTTTAGTTATGCAAGAAAAATAGTGGTTCTTGAAAGATATTTTCGAAAAGGTGTGCCATACGATAAAAAGTAAGATATTTTTTTTTTGGAGAATAACAGGATCTAAAAAAAATATATACACATAGAAGTACCCGAAGGTATTCGAAAAAATGGATACCCCCAGTTTTCGTAACAGGGCCCGGCCCTTAGATTAAAAACCGTGCTTCGAGCAATATAAAAAAATACGTGTCTTGTCAAATCGATTAAAGAATCATGCGAAAAAGAGATGATCGGTTCGTTTACACCTATAATCTGGTATATGGAGGTGCTGGGACTGTTGCCCTACCGTTCCTTGAAACTACCCTGCAGGACCTCGGACTATTCCAAAACTAGTTGGCAAACTACTCCATGGGAGAAACTGACTATTCCAAATTCTGGTCCCATCACATATAAAGATCTTTTTACGTTTTAAATTGTTTGTCATTGGTCGTAACCAATTGTCTCCTTATACATTACAATCGGACCACAAAAAAAGCCAATTTTTTTTGTTAATTTAATTTTTAAATTTTAGCAAATATAATTTGAAATTCAAATTTTACACAAAAATTTCAAAAGGTTTCATAGCCGAATGTGGTAAATAGTTGGTTATATATTTCTATTTCTATTTTATACTTCCGCTATGTTGGACATACAGTGCTGTGCATAACATTTGCAACCAGAAAAACTTGAAACTGTATCACCAATTTTCGGCCACTAAAACAGATGCAAATAAAAAACTTGGTATGAGGTTCTATGTCATTTATATTGTTGTTTATAAAACAAAAATAAAAAGTCCATACATCACTTAAACAATACTAAAACTTAAGTGTAATATAAAAATGTGTCGGTATTGGCTGTGCAAAACATTTGCAACTATTAATCTAAATTAAAAATTAATAACTAAAAATCAATATTTAATGGAATAACTCTTGAATTTATAACAGCAGTGCATCTTTTTGGCATGGATGCGATAAAACTATTTTCAAATGAGTGCGGAATGTCCTGGTACCGTTTCTTAACTTCATTAAACAACTCATCCTGTTTTCTAAATTTTTGATTGCATAATAAGCAATGTATTTTCGTGGCTTGACGATTTGATTGGGTTTAGATCTGGCGACTCCGCGGGGCATTGATAAACATCAATATTTTGCCGTTTTATCCAATCTTTTACTACTTTCCACGTGTACTTAAGGTTGTTATTATGCAGGAATATCCATTTTAGTGTCATTTTCCAAGTTGCATATGGCTTTATAGTATTTTGTGGTATGTCTTTATAATCATTAGGCTTCATTATGTCTTCAACTCTTTGAATTGGACCGATTCCTTGCGCAGAGATGCATCCCACACCATGATTCTACAACCTCTATCATAGACGGTTCCTATTGTATATTTCGGGCTTAGTCTTTCTCTCCTTGGTCTTCTCATAAGCCTGTTACCACTCGATCCGCACAAATTAAACTTGGACTCGTCAGAAAAGATGGTAAAAGTCTTGTGAGAAGACCAAGGAGAGAATGGCTAAGCCCGAAATATACAATAGAAACTGTCTATCATAGAGGTTGTAGAATCATGGTGTGGGGATGCATCTCTGCGCAAGGAATCGGTCCAATTCAAGGAGTTGAAGACATAATGAAGCCTAATGATTATAAAGACATACCACAAAATACTATAAAGCAATATGCAACTTGGAAAATGACACTAAAATGGATATTCCTGTATAATAACAACCTTAAGCACACGTGGAAAGTAGTAAAAGATTGGATAAAACGGCAAAATATTGATGTTTATCAATGCCCCGCGGAGTCGCCAGATCTAAACCCAATCAAATCGTCAAGTCACGAAAATGCATTGCTTATTATGCAATCAAAAATTTAGAAAACAGGATGAGTTGTTTAATGAAGTTAAGAAACGGTACCAGGACATTCCGCACTCATTTGAAAATAGTTTTATCGCATCCATGCCAAAAAGATGCACTGCTGTTATAAAAATCAAGAGTTATTCCATTAAATATTGATTTTTAGTTATTAATTTTTAATTTAGATTAATAGTTGCAAATGTTTTGCACAGCCAATACCGACACATTTTTATATTACACTTAAGTTTAAGTTTTGTTTAAGTGATGTATGGACTTTTTATTTTTGTTTTATAAACAACAATTTAAATAACATAAAACCTCATACCAAGTTTTTTATTTGCATCTGTTTTAGTGGCCGAAAATTGGTGATACAGTTTCAAGTGTTTCTGGTTGCAAATGTTATGCACAGCACTGTATGTTTCATTTTCTACTCCAAAGACTCTTCAGACAAATTGTGTACAAATTAATAGAAATTTAGGAATTGGAATTGAAAATCACCGAATGGAGGATTTGAACTCGGGCCTCTTCACGCAGCGCAATTCACTAGACCGATACACTATCGTTTGCTCTTCTTCACAATCGACGAACTGCCAAACAGTACGTAATCAGTAATGTTATGAGTATAACTTTGGTACTAATGACGGATTATGAATAACATTTGGACCATTTTTGATACAATTGACCGACTTTTCATTACACCATTTTTGGTACAATTGATAATTTAAGTGAATTTATTCCAGTTTTGGGTGTAGTCCATTATGGACTAGACTAAAGATTGTACTATTGAGACAATTGACTACATCGGTCCTACAGAGTAGTAATAATAGCTCAACAACAAAAAAATTTTCTATGCAAACAACTGCAGGCATTAGTACAGACAAAACTGTATGTTGTGTTTATTCAATGGCAAAATTAAATTTTGTTAATTACAAGACAAAAATTTAATTACATTTCCATGTACATACCAACACCTACACACGCACATGCACAATAAGCCCAAGGGGAAAAAGAGCGCTGCAAAAGAATTTCGGAAGCGCTATTTTCCAGCATTGCATGTTCTAGGATTTCAGCGTTTAAAAGCTCACCATAGCCTTCCAAAAAAAGTGTTTATTGGTAATAAATTCTCTTAAATAAAATTAATATTAAAAAAAATCATCCGTGCTGGGATTCAAACTCGGGCTACTTGGTTACATGATGTCGCACGTGACCGTCGAACACATTTAATTTAAGAGTAAAAAAAAGTTAAAATAAAACAAAAAAAAAAATTTATTTTTACAATAGGCTTAACTTATAGTTCTTAATAAGCCTTATGATTGATGCTAAGGTTGATTTTGGGTAATTTTTTGTTTTTAAGATAATTGCAAAAAACCAAGCGGTCGCACGAGACAAAAACAGAAGTGGTTTTCGTAGCCAATAATTCAAACGCCAATTTCAGGGAAACCTGAGTCAATATTTTAGTGTGACTAATTTTAGAATGTGCATTGATGTCTCTTAAAAGTAGTTATCATTTTACTCTAAAATTGTTTATACTTTTTGTCTAATTTAATTTTAATCACGGTCGCACGGGAAATTTTTTTTCCACCATACAAATTTTAAATCGAAAATCTTACAAATAACCAGTAAAAATTTTAGTTTAATTTTAAAACCAAAAAATATTTATATATTTAGAACTATGCCAAAAAAAGTATTAATTTTAAACTATTTTAAAATAAATTTCATACGTTTTTGGAATAAATTTCAAATGTTTTGGAAAAAAATCGGAATTTAATACCAATAAAGTTAAAATTAATACTAAGGAGAATCAAAAGTAAGAAAATTAAACTATCATTTTTTAGTGTGCAGAGATATGATGATGATTTTTGGGAGGCGAGGTTCCGCAATTTTTTCCGTTCTACATTATTTTTCTTGGTACTTTTTACATAAGTATGTAGCAAATCTCATCTAGTTTCAGAGATATAATGATTTAATTTTTAGGCTCACGACTTACTTTTCTGTAGAAATTCCCATATGCCTCTTTAAACAGAATTTTGATATTCGAATGCAAAAAAAAAATTTTTGGGGCAGTACTTAAGTAGAACAGTACTTTCTAAAGAACCGCTTGAAATTTTTCCTGTTGGGAATATACAACACACATACAAAATTACTATATGTTGGAACACCGTTAGGTATTGATTTTAAATTGATTTTCTATGGGTATGCACACATTTATTCATTTATTTGCTTTAGGCGCACTGTTCTTGCTAAAGTGTTGATGATTCCTTGTAAATTAAAAATTCAATTTCATCATTGCAATCATTGCAGTGGTTGTACCACAGTTGAGTAAACTAAATTTTTAATTATCAGCTTGGGTTTTTATAAATGTTTAAAATATAAACAATAAGCAATTTTGGTTTTCGATAAACGATTATTTAATTGTCTACATGATTACACTTTTTAAAATGACATTATCATTTAGTTTGAGTCATAAAATATTTGCATTGGCCCTATGCTCCTCCTAGGAGTTAAAGGAGAATACATACATACATACATAAAATATTTGCTATTCGTAGCTTCCAGAGACAAAATTGAACGTCACAAAATATTTTTGTAACACATTCCACAGACAGATTGCATTAGGTACATACTTATATTAAGTACTCTTATTCAGACATACGCACGCGGTTCGTCTTTGCATTTCGCGGGCCAATATAACACAAAATTAATGGAAAGGTACACACAAGTAACGGTGGTAAATGCGCCCAAGCCGTAAGATAATAAACTTTCGAGCGCACTAACGACAAGAAATACGTAAATTGTCCGAAAATCCTTGTCCGTTGCTGTTATTTTCAATAATTTTGAATAATTACTGAAGCAAAAAAAAAAAAAAAAAAAAAAAAATGGGGCCTGTACTTTTTATACGTGTGCCAAATTTTGAAATTTTTAGCATAGATGAGCATCTCTGCTCTAATTATACGAGAAGCAGAGTAAATTAAATTTTACGCTTTAATTGTGCATTAAGTGTTTGAATTATATAGAAATTATAGAACAAATTATTTTATTTATAACAAATAAAGCATTTCTACTTTCGTTTAAAATATATAAGTGTATTCAGAATAGCGTATAATCACAGAAAAATTAAACAAAATGAAATGTCAAATTTCTTTGCTCATGCTACTGACATTTCAAAATTTTATCCGCTGGCAAATCGCCAAGCAATAAATAGAAGAAGAGACCTACAAAATTGTAGATATTTTCGCAAAAATCAAAAATAAATAATTTGTTTTTTTTTTTTTTCAGACAGGTATGCACAACCAAAATCAAGCAAAGCATTAGAAATCGTTATTAAATTGCTCTCTAATTGTATGTGAATTGTTGGTTTTTTATGCATGTCGACTTGAATAAAAATACTATTTAAAATTTCATGATTTATGCATAATAGAGACTGAGTAGCGCTAAAATTATGTTTATAAACAAACATTGAAGGAATATTTGAAAAAAAAAATATATTGTACAATATATTTTACACGCCCTCAGAGAGCAACATTTTTGACTGTATATTAGGGTGGGCCAAACTGTATTGACGAAATTTTATTTTCAAAATAAACGAGTCATATTTTTACATGGATTTTTACAATCGAAACACCAACCCAAGTATTTTTGGATGCTAGGATGCCGAATCTGACACTCATTTTTTTCCAGGGCAACATCTAGTGGCAGTTTTAGGAAATAAATTAGCCGCTTTTTTTAATTTTACAGAACAACATACCAAAAATCCATGTAAAAATATGACTCGTTTATTTTTAAATCGGTTATTTGACCGATATAATTTTTTGGAATAAATATAATCAATTCCACGCTATCACGTAAACTTTTCGTAAAAACAGAACCCAATTTTATTGATTACTGACAGAATACCAGCCAAAACATATTATGATAATACTATTGTCTCTATAAGAATTTTGAAAATAAAGCATAAAAATAAATATTAAACGCAAGGTAAAATTTTCAATTGAAAATGGACCGAACTAAAGTTGAACGTAAAGGTATGGTTCCTTGGCCAAATATTCAGAGAATTGAATGAACTTTCAGCCTAGGTTGGTGTTTTATTTGAAAAAATTCATCCAAAAATATGAATCGTTTATTTTTAAAGTCGTTCATAATAATCGGCTGTTTGACCCATATCACTTTTCAAATATATAGCATCAATTTCACACCATCAAGTGAACTTTTTATGTAAACAGAACCCAATTTAATTGATTATAATATAATCATATAATGACATTACTTTTGTCTTTATAAAAATTTTGTTAGAAAATAAAAAAAATATTAATAAAAGGCAAATTTTTCGATCAAAAATGCGCCGAACTAAAGTTGAACGCAGAGGTATAGTTCCTTGGGCAAATACTCATAGAATTGAATGAACTTTCACATAGGGCGGTAGCCGAGATCAGTTTTCAAATCGGCCCACCCTACTGTATATTGAGATTTGATGAGCAGCTGTTGTTGATACACTTTTTTTTATAAAATTATTGATTTTTTTTTTGGAAAAATAAAACAAAAGCAAAAAAAGTAATAACATTTTTGAATCATCAACATAAACATAAGAATTTTGTTTTCAAAAATAAAAACGTATATTACATTTTTTTTTTTATATTTTATTATAAATATAAATATTTATCATTCATTAACACTTTGACGTATCCAAAGTGCTATTTAGATAAAACGTAATAGCTAAATAATGGAATAGTACGAGTGATAAGTACCTATGTACTATAAAAAAATGAAAGAAACATAGTACACATCAAATGTCTGCGGTACAAAATGAATCACTTTATGTTTCAACAACAATTTCGAAGTATCGTAAACTTATTGCCAAAATGAATATGGTGCAAATTTGTTTAAAATGATTGTGTGCTCATATAAAGCACATTTGTATTGCAATCTCCCGAGTATAATATAAATCTTATCGATGATTCTCGCAACTCTTTATACGGCATGTCTATGCAACAGCTGCATTAATGTATACACTAGACCTATCATATCGTCGGGTTAAAACTACAACTAGACATCTACAAATATTGATGTTTTGAGTTAAGTATGCAGAAACAAGAAGAAAAAACCGCTCTATGTCCCAGTCTAGTCGGTTTTTTGATATATTGTCCCCATCCAATTTTATATAAAGAATAAAGAGCAGAAAACTGTAAAATCCCATACAAAAAAGGAATTTCAAAAAACTTAAAACGCTTTTTTCTCAAAACATGAAAAATGTAGATGTCTAGTTGTAGTTTTAACCCGACGATATGTTATATGGCAAAATTTAAATATGTGAAATACCTTGGTTGAAACTTTCCTATTGGTGTAAGAAAATTCTTTTAGAGTTCTGGGAATAGTTCTTTCACAAAATTCGAAATAATTCTGTGAAATTGGAGAAAAAATTGGAGGTTTACCGTTTTTTGCTCAGCGCCGTATTTTTCAAGAAGACGAGTTTTATTAACACTTTTGAGCTCACAAGGAAGAGTTTTAGAGTTCTTTATACTTTTTTTTTGTGAAATTTTTTATAAAAAAGTTTCTAACAAAAAAAATAAAGTTCGGATTACAGATCTGGATAGGGCTTAAAGGTTTCTAAAGAAAATCCTAGTAACATTTTTCCGATATATTCGTACTTTTCATTCTAATCGAAAACTTCAGAAAAATGTTCAGTCTTTTACTAAGCATCAGAAAATGGAAGGGGCTCAAAAAGTTCTAAAGAAAATTCTAGTAACATTTTCCGAAATATTCGTAACTACTTTTAATTTTAATCGAAAAGTTAGAACAAAATTTCCGGTTTTTTTCTAAGTATCCGAAAATGAAAATTTTGTCGTAGAGGAGTTCTGATCGGATTTCTAGGTTGCGCTCGAAGAGTTCTAAAGAAAACATTAAATTATGCATAAACTCAAAAATTACGTTTATAAACATGTTTTTATATAAACTTTTCAAATAAAAAAAATTTAAACGATCTTATCAATAGATACAGTAGGGTAAGGGAGGGAAATATGGACTACGTGGGTAATATGGACCACACGGATATTTCCCACTGCATACATAGGATTTACCGTTATTCATGTTCAAACTTAACGCTAATACCTAAAGCTTATAATAGGGCAATTTTAGCGTTCGGTGAAGTCGCATGTTTCTGTAAAGTTGATTTTTCTAAAAAAAAGATCAGTGATAACTTTTTTTTAGTGAGTATATTGCATTATTTCACTTTAAAGACATCACGTTTAATACTATTTATAATTTATTAGCACAAACAAGTTCATTTACCAAAAGAGTTTTTGATAAAAAACCATTTATTTCACCAGCACGTGCTGTGGGTAATATGGACCACGAGAGAAAAAAGCCTCAAAAACAAATGTATTTATTATCTTTTTCAGATGGGGAATCTAGTTGCAGTTTTCATGACGAGTCTGATGGTCATTATATGTAACTCGTTAAATACAAAGGAAAAAAATGATAAGAAAAAGCATATAATGTAATACCCATTACTCAGAAGATCGACGTGGCGAATTTTGGGTTGAATGTGTAATCTGCGTTCTTGGAGTCATGAAAAATGTGCCGAATGTGGAAGTGACATTTTTATATGCAACTTCTGTACCAAATGGAATTATGGTCCATATTACACTACACTTTTTTTTATCTACATTTTGAGTATTTTCAGTTTTTGTAACTTTTTTTCTTTATCCTGATGAGATATTTATCTAAAAGTGAATCAGATTAAAGGTAAATTGTTTCCTTTACTGAATGACATAAAATTAATTGTTTTGTTTTTTGTATTTTGGGTTTTATTTAAAAAAGAAAGATGGGTGGTCCATATTTCCCTCCCTTACCCTACACAAAAATAAAAATTTTCTAACAAAAATTAAAAGTATTTTAACAACATGGAAATGGAACTTAAAATTTTGAAAAACTTCCACGGAAGCGTATTTCATATGCTTACGAATGTGTGTTTTCACTAAACTTCCACGTAAGTGTATTTCATGTGCTGCCGAAGATGTGCATCTCCGCAATGACATGTATTTGCATTTGTATTTGCTGTGTTAAAAAATACAAGCAGTGAGAACAGCACTGGAAGCAGCTTCTTGCTTCCCTAGATGCGCAACTTAAGTCCGCTTCCGTTTCCCGTTGGGTATGTACACTTAAATGCGTATGTATGCACTATTACGCTTTGTCAGTTTATAATTAGGTTATCTCCTAACCTATAAGTCGTACGGAAACAACTCTTGAGTCTTTTTTATAGGAAATTACCAGGGCTACAAAATTGTTTAGAACCACTTTTCTGAAAAAGTAACGGTTAGTGTGATATTTGCATAAAAATGCTTTTTTCGACCTTTGACCTTGAAAACAATCTGTATTAATAGATTTCCGGTTCATTTCATTCGGTTTAGATTTTGCTTCCTGCGTGCCGTGAGTATCAAGTACGATTTAATCACATACCGAAATTGCCACCAACTCCCTAACTATATGTGTTATATCTGTTATATGTTTCACACATCGTTTAGAAACTTATCTGGTAGCTGCACTTGTTAATGCTAAATCTGTGTAACTCATTTTGCGTTAAATAACGCTAATGTCAGTCACGCAGGACGTAATGAATGTATCCTTCTGAATAATGCAACATATAATTTTTGACAGCTTTTTAATACAGAAAGTGCACAAACTATATATATCTACGCTGATATTCGAACAAATGTTAAAACACTCGTACAATTCCAATTAGTGGAATATGAATAACACTCTTTGCTACAAACTTTATGTATGATTGACTGACTCATACCCTTTGGCGCACATTTGCCAATTAGCTTTTAACCAAATTTGATCATTGCTTATAAAAATGTGATTCAACATAAAAATATTTGGGTCATATTGCGATAAACAGAAAAGAACATTGCTACATAGCCTTAGGTTATCGTAGCAGCAGCAGCAGCAACACCCCAGCCCAGTTCCGTGTAGGTATTACCCTAATGTGAATTTCTGCACATTGCATGCACAATGAAAATGGGTGTTCTTCGGCGCTGGAATTAAGTTCTACTTTTTACAGAGTCAAGCACTTTACTTTATTTGTCTCATCGCCTATCTTTTGCGCGCATACTCCTCTCTTTCACACACAACAAACATTAATTTCTCTCCTTTTTTTACTTAAGATAAAAAAAATTGAATGCGCGCCACACACCAAAGAATTTCCGGAAGTTGCGCTCGAGTGTTGAAGTGTTAAACTTTGCTTTTAGCAATATGGCGTCGACTATGGGTGCTGTGTTCCGACTTTATGTTGATTTTTTTTTTTTTGCTGTTATGTACATATATCCCTCCGTATAGTATGAATGCGTTTTTAATGTAATTTTTTTTTTTCCTTTAGTTTGCGTTGTTGTTATTTGTTGTTGTTGTTGTTGAGTAGCAAAAGCGCACTTGTAGCACGTTTTTCGTAAAGGAGTTTCTTTTTATTTTTTTTCGTTTGCACTTTTTTATATTCAAAAAGAAGTGAAGTGCTCTCAACAATTTGCACTTTGAGCGTGAAAAAAAAATGTTTTTTGGTTGCGAAATTATTCATTAATGATATAAATAAAAAAAAAAGGATGCATGCCGTAATAACAGTAAGAGGACATGACAAAGTGTCAGTTGATCTATTTTTTTTTTTTTTTTTTTTTTTTTTGGTTTAAGTAATTAGCTATGATTTTGAAATAATTTCATAACATTTGAATGTTACAACGATTCAATCACAAAACTTCCATTATAGTTTCATAATTTTTTCAAAATTTGAATGGACCTTGTGGTTCGTAATAACATGAATTTTGTAAATCCGACTGCAGATTCAGCTATAGTAGTTGCATACTACTTCGTATTGGGTGTACAACTTAAAAACCGGAATTTTTTAGCGAAATTTGATGCTTTATTGTGGAAAAATGTTACAATATATTTTATTCAAAGTATTGTCCATTGGAAGCTACAACATTTCCCCATCTTTCAGGCAATTTATGAATTCCATCCCAAAAAAATTGCGCCGGCTTGGCGGCCAAAAATGAATCGAGCCAATTTTCGATATCTTGAACTTAAGTAAACCGTATTCCTGATAGGGCATTCTGCATTGATCGGAACAAATGGTAGTCTGATGGTGCAAGGTCTGGGCTATAAGGCGGGTGAGGCAAAATTTGTATAGATTTCCCATCCGTTGTTTTCCAGGTAATTTTTGACTGGGGCAGCAATATGTGGCCGAGCGTTATCGTGGTGGAAAATGATTGACTCGTGTCTGGTCGCATTTTCCGGGCGTTTTTCGATGATGGCACGCTTCAAACTTTTTAATTGTGTTCGATAGAGGTCACCTGTGAGCATTACAGAGCATTACCTTGGCACCATGGATATTTGCCTTTGGCTGGGAAGGTCCTGGTTGTCCGGGCTTCATATATTGGGTGTACAACTTAAAAACCGGAATTTGACGGTGGATGTCCGTACTAACAAATATCGTGAAAGCTCGAACTTTATATATATGTCATTTTGAAGGTACATTTGACAGCTGTCAAAATCAGTCAACAAAACAATTTTATCTTGTGTGCACCATTATTATTTTTCACGATGAATAACTTCGAAAATTCGAGAAAAAGACAGCATTTGCGGGAGGTTCTGTTGGGTCATTTTTTTGCAAAGAAAACTGCTGCGGAAAGTCATAGTTTGCTTGTAGAAGTTTATGGCGACGATGCTTTAGGAAAAACACAGTGTTTTGCATGGTTTAAACGCTTCAAAAGTGCCGATTTTGACATCAAAGATATAGAACGCCCAAGACAGCCAAAAAAGTATGAAGACGAAGAATTAGAGAAGCTACTCGATGAGGATTCGTGTCAAACACAAGACGAGCTTGCCAAATCGTTGGGAGTGACTCAGCAAGCCATTTCGAAACGTTTGAAAGCCGCCGGATACATTCAGAAGCAAGGTAATTGGGTCCCCTATGAGTTGAAGCCGAGAGACGTTAAACGGCGCTTCTGTATGTCTGAAATGCTGCTTGAGCGCCATATCAACAAATCATTTTTGCATTGGATTGTGACTGGGGATAAAAAATGGATCCATTATGACAATCCCAAGCGCAAAAAGTCATACTTGAGACCCGGCCAACCAGCCAAATCAACCTCGAAGCCAAATATCCATAGCCAAGGTTATGCTGTGTATTTGGTGGGATCAGAAGGGGCCGTTATATTATGAGTTGTTGAAATCGGGCCAGACAATCACAGGTGACCTGTACCGAACACAATTAATACGTTTGAAGCGTGCCATCATCGAAAAACGCCCGGAAAATGCGACCAGACACGAAGCAATAATTTTTCATCATGACAACGCTCGGCCGCATGTTTCAAGACCCGTGAAAAACTATTTGGAAAATAGTGGATGGGAAGTTTTGGCTTACCCGCCTTATAGCCCAGACCTTGCACCATCAGACTACCATTTGTTCCGATCGATGCAGAATGCCCTATCAGGAATACGCTTCACTTAAGTTCAAGATATCGAAAATTGGATAGATTCATTTTTGGCCGCCAAGCCGGCGCAATTTTTTTGGGATGGAATTCATAAATTGCCTGAAAGATGGGGAAATGTTGTAGCTTCCAATAGACAATACTTTGAATAAAATATATTGTAACATTTTTCCACAATAAAGCATCAAATTTCGCTAAAAAATTCCGGTTTTTAAGTTGTACACCCAATATGAATGTTTGCGTTTCGGGTTGTCGTAATGGATCCATTTTTCATCCCCAGTCCCGATCCGATGCAAACAGTTTTCTTTGCAAAAAAATGACCCAACAGAACCTCCCGCAAATGCTGTCTTTTTCTCCAATTTTCGAAGTTATTCATCGTGAAAAATAATAATGATGCACACAAGATAAAATTGTTTTGTTGACTGATTTTGACAGCTGTCAAATGTACCTTCAAAATGACATATATATAAAGTTCGAGCTTTCACGATATTTGTTAGTACGGACATCCACCGTCAAATTCCGGTTTTTAAGTTGTACACCCAATAACTTCCAAAACTAGAAATAAAAATATTGCAAAATCATGACGGAGGGGACATTTCATGAATAATTGAGCATTACGCACACAAAGCAATTTGCCAACTCTTCCTACTGGGCACAATCGACTACGTTTGGCAGACTCTTCATTCCACAATGATGATATGCACCAAAAAAAATTCCACTTCTCACCAATATTTTGACCAGAAGGAGGGGACATCGACTGTTATCCCGTACTTTTGTCATTTTGTTTCGACAGCAGCTAGTACATGGGAACATTTAAAGAGAATTCCTCTGTTGGACTTGGTTTCTGTGTTGATGGATTTGAAAAAAACCCGGCGCGGAAGCCCTCCAAGTGTAACGCGGCGGAATAACCGCGGTAATTTAGAATTACCTACGGAACATGAAAAATACGTGGGACAATAGTGATAATGCCACCAGCGAGCATCGGAGGGTCAGAATTGGGCTTGCTCCATGAAAAAAGCATCTGTTTTATGGAACTTAAATATGTCCACACACAGAACATCAGTGGAATATTGTATTTGGCTAAATCGAGCGTGAAAAAGGCTTGATTGGCAAAAGGACCATGACGGAGGGGATAATTTCGGTAGTTTTCATGTGATTAAACTTTATTAGGACTTCTTTTTGATTCTGGGATGTATTTACATTACTAAAAATGTTAATTTTGAAACAATGTCATTGTGGGATGATCGAAATTTTGCTTCAATCGCGCAGTACACCAATGGGACAGGTGTTTTTCGGCATTACTTGACATTCACCCATATATATTTCAGTTACTGGTTTTCAGTGTTAACTCTTCGAAAAATTTTTTTTTTTTTATAGAATTAACATATTGGTCCCTCATTTCATCTCCGCTCCGTTTTACTTATTCTAACTTAGTTTTGGTTTTTCAAGTGTGTAGTAAGTGATCGTGTTTTTTTTTTTAGTTTAAAATTTGGTAGGGACCGCAAGTGTGTGTCATTCTCCGCGTTATTTTTTTTTTGTATTAATAAACATACAAATTAGAGGGGCTATTCACCAGTTTCATCTTTTTTAAAAATAATTCCTATTTTCATTGCGATATTACTGTTTTCGCAACATTTTGTCAATCTCCACCCGTTTTTTTTTTTTTTTTTTTTTTTGTTGCAACATTTTGTCATTCTCCACCTGTTTTTTTTTTTTAGTTTTGCTTAAACCATTTATTTATTAAATAAAAATTAAAATTTAGTCTTTAGCGAAAAAGAAACGTAACACGAAACGAATCGAAATTTCTTCTACATTAAAACTTTTAAAAATACATTTTGGATAAAACATGTTTTCCCCAGGTTATAATGTATAATACAAGAAATATTTTTCTTGAACACCTTAACCCATTTTTTCCTGTGGTTATGGCTAATTTTGACCCCTTTTTACCCAAAGACAAGAAATGTTGAAAACTTGAAAATGCGTAAAAAAGTAATTAAAATTTTAAATTTGAAAGTTAATCGCATAGGAGACATTCGACAAAAATAACATTTTGACGTTTTTCGATCTTTTAAGAACAATTCCTAATCTGTAGATCGTAGTACATTGTATCGAGCGACTCAACATTTTCATCAAAAAGATTTTGAAATGAAAACTAATAGAAACCACAAGAAATACAGAAAGCAGCTTAAAATCCACTTGGAGAAAATGCTGTACAAAAAGGTGCTGATGTCGATGTTTTCAATACGTGTTATCATTACCAGCTTTAAAAGTGATGTAATTTCCGGATGGGTTCTGCTTTATACTTGTGTTCTTGGATGTAGTTTTCCATCAAAGCGTACAAGTGATATTTAGTTAATAAGTTTTGTGTTGAAGCAAAAACATAAATCACTAATAATACCTAGAGAATTGGTTGTCAATTATTTGAAACGACCTGTAATATCTTTGATTTATTGCCTCCTTTTCAAATTGCAAACTTTGTTTCGTTATTTAATAATTGTGAGGGTTTCTATTGGGTGCGTATAGTAAAAAATAAAACTTCAATGTAATGTTTCATAAGGAAAGCCTCACAATTTTTTCATAAAATACATATTTTCGTAACAAACCAAAAAAAAAAACTCCACTTCCATAAAATGTACCACCACGTGTGTCTGGCACAACACTTGTAAGAGAGTAATAAAAATTTTGTAAACGCAGGATGTGTTGATTGGTGGGTGTGGTGGTTAGCTATAAAAATCTAGACTCGATAATAAGGAAAAAAATATTTTTTGTATTTGTATTTGCTTTGCGGCATTTGACATTATTTATTACTTAGTCTGACTAATGCCATTCACAGTGATAGTGACAGTGACAAAAATTTCCCCGAGGATGACTTTGATTTTTGGGGTTTTTTTTCTTCTTCTTTTTTTGCTTTCAAGTTGTTATCTCTTGGAATTTCCACCGTTTCTACAAAATGAAGACACAAAAAACTTGAAGTGAACTCTTAACCCAGAACAAACAACATATAAACACCACACAAATACACATACAACAAACGTACCGCTACATGTGCGCTTCAGTCAACAGATAAAAACTAAGCCATATTTGAAGAAAAGACCATAAAACTAAAAAAGAGCGAAGATGTTCATTAGTCTACTCGGGTGGTCAGCAAAGCATAACAATAACAATGCGAGTAGAGCAATCAAAATAAGAATCAGAGTAAGAGCACACAAAGAACACTTGAGGATTTCTTTTGTTTGTAAATTTTTGCTTGTGGGTTAAAAAAATATACTACAATTTGAAATGTATTATAGTTGGGGCGGAGGCAGCAATGTGTTAAAAGAATAGTAAAAGTATAAGTTTCAACTTTAAAGTTTTTTGCGTAGTAATGCGACTCGCGTAGTAGGTGTACATGACTAGATCAGGGGTGCACGCAGATTTTTAACTTGAAGTCAAAGTTTGTGCTGGTATTTTTAATTTTTTTTATACAGAAGGATATATTCACGTTGTCCTTACGTTTGTACACATAAATGGTTTGAACAAGTTCTAAAAAAAAGAAACAAGCACATAGTACATATTTGCTGTCCTTGTGCCACGTTGGGCTCCATTTGCAACTACACTGTCATAATTGAACTACACCGTTGAGCATTTAAATAATTTTTTAACATTTTTAGTTTTTTTTATTTCAAGTTTTAAAGTTACTATGAAAACTTTTTTTTCGTCAAACTGTATGATTCCAACATTTTTGAAAAAAAAAAAATTAAAATGTAATTCAAGCACAACATTATTTCAATTACAAAAAACTAAATTCCATTTTACTTCAAGCTGAACTTCAAAAACGCATGGCAATTATGAGAGCGAATATTCCCAGCAGTTTATGACGAATATTAGATGAAACCAAACAACAATACAAAAATAAAACCGAACAAAAAAAAGTTCGTATTTAACCAGCCACTGTCTCAGATTTTATAATGGATTCTTTTGGCTTTTTTTCTTTCTCCTTCTCCGCTAACACGATCTCTGACGCGTTATTTTGGCGGTCAAAAAACTTATACTTTAAAAGGTTTCAAGTTACAACATAAACTTGATGGTGATGATGATGATGGTGGTAGCGCGGTCGGTTGCTGGTTATTTTATGGTTCCTTTTCGTCTGCAATGAACCCTGCTGTTAACTAGCGTGTTTTTAAATCCCTTGTTTGTTGTTGTTAAGACTTTGTATTTAATTTTTATTGTATTAAAAGAGCAACGCAAATAATTAGACTTTTTTTTTTCTTTTTCAAATCATTTGGTCATTGCCCTTTATTTTTTGGGTTCTTTGGTCGTGTAGTTGATGAAGTTTAATTAGTTATGGCTTATATTTTTATACATAAGTATGCTTCGTATTAAAAGGTTAAACCAATTAATGTATGTATATATGCTGTTGTTTTAATGACGCGCACCTAATTAAATTTTAATAACAATTTTTGTAAAAAAAAAAACTAAATCACGTGATCAATTTGACCCATAAATTCAGAACTCCATTTCATATTAAATGTTTGGTTGGTTGTAAAATACTTTCCGTTACTTAAGGAAACGGAAACAGAATATTTAC
Source organism: Calliopum simillimum (assembly GCA_951812925.1). Taxonomy (NCBI): domain Eukaryota; kingdom Metazoa; phylum Arthropoda; class Insecta; order Diptera; family Lauxaniidae; genus Calliopum; species Calliopum simillimum. Next base: position 111,776,903 of record OX638368.1, read on the forward strand.
ATTCGTGTTGTTGCTGCGCTTGTGTTTATTGTTCTTGATGCAAGTCATGCTACATAAGTACTTTGTAAGCCCAGGCAGGCACTGGCAAGGTTTGTTGTTTATTACGTGTGAGAATTGCATTTGTTGGCTGGTGTCAAGCCGATTCGAAAATGTTTGGCGCCCAAAGTTATTTTCTGGTTAAATCATCTTTATATGGTGGAGAATTTTAAATTTTTTTTTTTCCACCTTGTTATTTCAGAAAGTGTCTTTTATATTAGTAATTTTTTCACAATAGTTTAAATAATTCATTTCTACGTCTCGTGAAGAAAATAAGACTTTTTTTTTCGTTGGGTGTCAGAAACGATCAATTCAATTACGAGTATTCGAGTCCGCACGGGAGTTCCTTGAGTTTTACGTGAACAACTGCCATGATGGCACAGTATCACGTAGCTCTTCGTACAGGTTCAGTATAACGACGGACAGCGCAACCCTCAATCAGTCATATGCCGACAATGGTTACCATTTAATGCGGTCGGCGCGATTTCACCACAATGTTGGGAAGTTGAAAACTATCTAAATATCTGCCATTCTTTTGGTCATGGCAACCGGCTAAAATGCAACACCACATCGAGTTTCTTTCACTCTTCCTGCGATTTAGATTTACGGTCAAATCACAGCCACCAATAGTCAGTTGGAAAACCCAGCGAACTGGATTCTCGGGCTACTGACTCCCGTGATACCAAAATAATCTCTGGTCGGATTTTGTATCCGCATGGCTACTACCAGTATAGCTCTTACCAGCATGGGATTAGTTACCCATTTCGAACTTTCATGGAACTTGCAGCTATTCTCTCTTCAAGAAAGATCACACCTTCTTGGGAAAGGTAGTCCTATCCGATTGTGCAACTCGCAAGAATACACCTTTTTTATACCCTGGAATATGCTGCATACACGCTTGAAGTATATTAACAACTCAAATGCCTTCAAGAGAGAACTATTAGTTTATTTTGCAAATGATCTCTAATCATTTCTTTATATCTCGTATCTTATTTAGCATATATTAAAACTACTTCTCTCTTTTTCCCTATTTTCAATTTTCTGTCCCTTTAACACTAGTTCTACATTCTATCACTGCAGTCTTTACTTTATATAGGGTTTATAATTATTATTATTATCATTATTTATGTCTATTATTTTTAGAATTTATAAACAAAATTTTGTGTATTAAATTATAACTTTATTTTTTGTTTTCTTAATAATATGATCTGAAGTTTGTGCAACATTAAAAAGAGCAATCTTGTCTGTACAATGATTAATGAATGAATAAATAAATAAATACACCCAGGGTATATTCACTTTGTCCTTCCATTTGTAACGCAGAGAAGGAGGCGTGACAAATATAGAAAAGTATATATATTCTTGATCAGAGTCATCTCATTAGTTGATATAGCCATGTCCGTCTGTCAAGCTGGCTGTGGAAATTTTTTTTATGAGAAAACTAAGTAAGATAATTCGATGAAATTTGGTAGTGACTTCGCTGTAAAATCGAGGGATTGAAAATGAGTGAAATCAACGGACACGCCTACCGCGCATACAAAAAATATATTCAAAATGCAATAATAAGTGCATTATTTACAATAACAGACGTAAAATACACATAAATACTAGGGATAGTAAGTACTAAAAACTAGGCGATAAGAGGGCGTGGCACCTCCCATATAAGGAATTGCTGTATAGAAAGGGTTTTTTGAGATAACCCAACCAAATTTCACTCAAACACTAAGGACATTATTTGCAAGCTTGGAAAAAAAACTAGGCGAAGTCGGACAAGAAGGCGTGGCACCTCCAATATAAGCGAAAGGTCAAAAATGCTATACTTAATGCGTTTTTTTTTTTAGATAATCCAACCAAATTTCACTCAGATACCGAGAACAGTAAGTGCAAGACCTTACTAGTTTTTTTTTACATTTTATGCGTGATTGACTTGTTTGTTCGACGATAGTTCAAAGGCTAATAACCCGAAAAATTAAATAAAAAATGTATTAGGGTAGCAGCAGAATTATATAATATATATTATATATTGGGTGTACAACTTAAAAACCGGAATTTTTTAGCGAAATTTTATGCTTTATTGTGGAAAAATGTTACAATATATTTTATTCAAAGTATTGTCCATTGGAAGCTACAACATTTCCCCATCTTTCAGGCAATTTATGAATTCCATCCCAAAAAAATTGCGCCGGCTTGGCGGCCAAAAATGAATCTATCCAATTTTCGATATCTTGAACTCAAGTGAAGCGTATTCCTGATAGGGCATTCTGCATCGATCGGAACAAATGGTAGTCTGATGGTGCAAGGTCTGGGCTATAAAGCGGGTGAGGCAAAATTTCCCATCCGTTGTTTTCCAGGTAATTTTTGACTGGGGCAGCAATATGTGGCCGAGCGTTGTCATAATGAAAAATTATTGCTTCGTGTCTGGTCGCATTTTCCGGGCGTTTTTCGATGATGGCACGCTTCAAACGTATTAATTGTGTTCGATAGAGGTCACCTGTGAGCATTACAGAGCATTACCTTGGCACCATGGATATTTGCCTTTGGCTGGGAAGGTCCTGGTTGTCCGGGCTTCATATATGAATGTTTGCGTTTCGGGTTGTCGTAATGGATCCATTTTTCATCCCCAGTCACGATCCGATGCAAAAATGACTTTTGGCAGCAGTTTTCTTTGCAAAAAAATGACCCAACAGAACCTCCCGCAAATGCTGTCTTTTTCTCCAATTTTCGAAGTTATTCATCGTGAAAAATAATAATGATGCACACAAGATAAAATTGTTTTGTTGACTGATTTTGACAGCTGTCAAATGTACCTTCAAAATGACATATATATAAAGTTCGAGCTTTCACGATATTTGTTAGTACGGACATCCACCGTCAAATTCCGGTTTTTAAGTTGTATAAAAAAAAAAGGGATTTTTATTTCCACTCAACACTTTATACCCTACATTCCGCGGAATTAAAAATATCCCCACGTATCAATAAAAATACCTGAATTTGTTTAAAAGTAAATACTTGTTATAGCCACAAAAATGCTGTAATTATCCAATAACTTTTCTTATTCAAAAAAGTTTGATTGATATGTACCTGAAAATAGACAAAGAAAAAAAAAACGTATTAATCATTTTTTTATATAAAAAAATTAAACAAACTACATTTTTTTTAAATGATTAAATAGATTTGATAAGTTTTGTTTATTTAGACCTAAGACCAAAGACACCTTCTGAAGAACATAGAAAACTTTGTGCGGACAGCACAGTCATCATAATATCTTATAAAATCTCATGATATCTTGGGTAAACAATTTCAAGAAATTTAATGATACCTCAATACACATAATGTGGGAAAATTTGTTTTGAGTATTTAACACCTCTGAAGATAAAAAAAAAAATAAATAAAAAGGAAAAACATAAAAGGCATAAAAGTGAAATAAAAAATGAAAAAGCACAAAAGAAAAATCCAACAACAAATACAAATAAAATGATGGCAATTACTTTAAGTCCCTTGTTTGAAAGGTAATTCAAAACAAATTACAATTTAGATGCGCTTGAATTATTTTTGAAACATGCAAAGGAATTTTTTGATTATCAAGAGCATAAAAGCGACCTAAAAACAACAACACAAGCAGCAACAAAATGGTATACATACAACATATGAGAATAAAAATCGCTCATTTACTTCAAGAACGACACAAGTCAAAAAATTCGATTTTGCAGAAAATATGTTTAAAGTTTTTAATTGAAAAAGTTTTTCTGTTCTCAAACGGTGACCGTAAAAGATATTTTTATGAAATTTTCACACAATATGAAGCAAGATATAACAAATAATTCTACATCATTAACTCAAAAATCACGTTTTTTGAGTTGCGCCGTTCTTGAAATAAATGAGCGATATGTGTAGCTGCAGCAACCACGACACTCTTGGACACAATGTCAGAGGGAAAACTAACACAACAAAAGCAATAATACACAAAGTAGTAAGTAGCATAAATTGGGAACTATTGAATACAACAACAAATACTTAAGCAGATACATCAGAGCTCAGCTGTCAGTCAACACTGCACAGCAAGCCCATGGTTCCGTTCTTTCAATGAGAGAAATAAAAGAAAAACTTCTGGGCTGACATTTCAAGTTGAATTCCAAGTTCAAGAAAATCAACAACAACTGCAGTCAGCAACATTAAACAAAATTGCATAAAATCAAGCACTTCAATGCTAAACAGGAAATAATTTGAGTGTTTGTATGTGTTGTGTTTATCTGTATTACGTTTTCAAAGTACCGTAAATTTAAATTCCTCAGTAGGAATTCTCTTTATTGGTCGTTTTGCATTAGATTGAACGTTTAACTACGATAATTTTAACTTTGACTTATAGTATCATATCGAAATAGTAAGTCATGATTAGTTTTGAGTTTTCGGGAACAAACTGTTTGAGTTAAGCAAAATACAAGTACATCAAGTAGAAATGGGTGGTCTGGATGACTTCTAGATTCCAGTTTCATATTAAAATAAGGGGTTTATTTAACATTTTGTTAGAGAAAAATGTGATTGATTGTCAAAGGATTGTCCATATTTTTTCGAATATCCACCTTTGTTCCAATAATATTGAATATGTCGAAATTGAGTAACGACTAGTTATACAGGGTGAAACTGAAGATCGGGATATAGCTTTATGCAAACCGGGACTGGAAAAAAGAAAACCCCTAGATGGATTTTAATAATATTGGTGTATATGAAAGGTATTTTAATTGGCTAAGAAGTTGGTATACAAGAGTTTTAAATTCGAGTCATGGTTTTGGAGACATGGCAAATTGTCGAAAATTTTGACCAGTTTTTTTTAAAACATTGCACATAAATTAAAAGCAAGCAAATTTGAGAGTACAGGAAATTACCGTCAACATAAATTTTGTCCTCAGCGGGAAATATTTTCATTAGTAGAAGTAGAAAACTAAAGAAATAACACAAAATAATAATCTCAAATTACGTTAAATAACGATATTAGAAATTAATCTAAATTGACCTTAACTTTTTTATATAGTGTCGTTTTCTTCCCTGCTGGGAGGCCAGACTTTCAGGGAGATCAAATGAAAAATTGTAGCTCAAAGTAGAGGATGATGATGACAAAGAAGCAGACGAAAAAATAAAGACGCAAATAAACAAGTTGTTAAAGCAAAAGTGAAATATGTAATATAAAAAAAAAAAAAAATCTTTTATAGGAGACAAAGAAAATTTCAATTGAAGAAAAAAAAAAAAAAAAAAATCGTCAGAATAATGATGATACGACGATGATGATGGTGTGACGTTGCTGCTGGCAGATAATGTTATATGACTGGCTGTCTGTCTATAAAGGAATGCAAGCTCTCGCTGTTATTTCAAACAACACTACATCGCACAGTGCGAAATTTTCAGAGTCTAGCGGAACTTAATTCATATCTCAGCACATATAGCAGTTATAGTTATGAAACTTAATACTTGGATATATATGATATTTAATTGGTAAAACACTATGCAAAAATGAAGGGGGATGAAAATGCTTAAAACGTAGTATTTCTGCTCCCATACCAGATATCGCTATGAAACTTGATAGATATAACCATTTTCTTATCAGAGCAGAATGAAGGGGGTAAGACAAGGGGTATTTGCCGTTTTTTGCATTTTTATTTAGAAATGCTTCTAAATTTCGAGAGGATTCCCCTACCTTTTTTGTACAATATAAACTAGCGTACGAATAAGTTACCTTTAAACTATGGAGAGTGTCAGATGTTAGTGTTGGTGAGCCTATTTTCTCCAAAAAAAACCAACGATGGCGTCCGATGTCGGTTTTTCATGAAATTTCGGTGTTACATGAAATTTCCAAAGACATTCTGGAAAAGGTTTAGTTTAAAAGAGGATCGCAAAATATCGCGGAAGATATTTTATGTTTCCAGTAGAGCATAAGCCTACCTTTCAAATTTTGTACGTTTCAAAATGGCAATTTGTGGTAACACCTTTTAAAGTATCCAATGAAGTTGAAAATGTAAATCTTATGAACTTCTTAAAAAGCACAAATTTCACAAACAAATCACACACGAGTAAGAAAAGATTCAGCAATTATTTGAATGCCAATAAGTGACAATTTTATTAAAAAATAAATGAAAAAATTTTCGGGTCCTACCAACTTACCGTTTTTATGTACCAATCTATAAACTAAAACAAATCGAAAAGCTTTCTATAGTCAAAAAGTATGAAGGAATAAGTAATGCAAGTTTCAGGTGCATTTTGCAGTTGTTTCGCAGGGTTATTCACCAAACTGAGTATGAGGTTTTTGAGGTGGGATATTAAGCTGCATCGGGGGGAAAAAATTGTACGTACTACTAATAAATTTGACAAGAATTTCAAGTGAAAATAGTGATAACTTACCACTCAAGTAAATTTTAGCTTACTGTTTTAATAAATTCAGAATTCTCGTATGACTTTAAATTCTAGTAATTTTTTTGAAAAAATTTAAGTGATATTTGCCTTAATGTAAAGTTAAAAAAAGCCACCGCACTAGGATTCGAACCGTGGTCCGTTCGTGTGATAGATAAAAACATATCCTGTGCACTACTGGCTCTTATGATGAAGAGGTATACAATTTGTATATTACGAAAATGACGGTCCAAACATATATATTTTTACTGGAATTATAAAGTCAAAATGGTAATATATTCTTTATGATATTTACCTTACTGTAAAGATCAAAAACAAGAAATTATAAAGTCAAAATTGTTATAAAAGGTAAGGTAATTTATGTTTGAAATTTAGTGTAAATTACTTAAATTTTTTACTACTCGAGTGGAGTAAAAATTATGACGTATATTTTTCCCCGTGTACTAACGACGATAAAAAGTAGGAGTGCAAAAAAAAAAAACAAGAAAATCTCGAGAAAAGAAAATCTGAAACCAAGTAGCAGCCAACATCATCTTTTGCACCGACTCAACAACACCACCGACGTTTTGTCTTGCAGCCGCTCATTATAAGTAACCAAACTGGTGTACAAAACAACAATGAAAACAAGAATAACTTAGATGTACATAGACGACAGCTGATGATGTACAAAGTGTGCATGGAGAATGATGTAGCTTTAAGAATACAGAACATACAGAATATAGCAGCATGGCTCTATACGTAAGAACCATTCCACATGTAGCTGAACAATTTGCATAGCAAATACCATAAAAATCGATGCAGCGGCTAAGGAGCGTGGACCGCCCACTTAAAAACATCATGGTCTTAACATTGTTCCTAAGTGGTAACCCTATATCAATATATCCATTCCAAATTTCACAAATACCGATGCAGTGGTTTAGCGATAAGAGAATTTTTTCCATTTAAGAGCGTGGTACCGCCCACTTTAAACATAATGGCCATGCTATCGTTTCTTAGTGCTAACCCTATCTCCATACCAATTTTCATAAAAATCAATGCAGTGGTTTAGCCGTGAGAGCGTTTTTTTCATTCAGGGGCGTGGAACCGCCCACTTTTAAAAAAGTATAATCCTATGCACTGTTCCTACTCACCTCTACCTTCAAAAAAAAAAAAAAAAATCAAGCAAATGTGATGAGATTTAGGCATAGAAACAGGGATTGAATCGATTTTGTTTGCCTATTTTTAAATATAGATACATCAAAACAATCTGATAATTTCCACTTGACAGAATTTCGCATTCCTCGAAAATAAACCTTTTTTTATTTCGAAAAAAACCTCTTCTTGGATTTGCCCACATTCATTTAAAAATATCATCAAACGTTTGATGTTGTTCTGTTGTTATTCTGTCTCTTGTAAGCAGTTGTTATGGTTATTAATAATATTATATCTTGCTTATGTGAATTAAAAGGTAGAATGAACACAAGTTGTAGAAAATAAACCTTCTTCCTTCCACCTTTCTTTGACGCTACCTGTTTTTTCAGTAAGCAGTCTGACTACAAGTAGATCCTTGAGCTGGTTTTTCTTTGTTATATAGTTGTGAAGAAGGAAAAAAAAAAAGGAAAATACGGCTTCCACACTGTGATTGAAGTGGCTCTTTGTTTTGGTAGGTAAATATCTACATATACCATAGCATATGATTCGGACTGGGATTAAGACACAGCAGCTGTTTGGTTTTTTCTTTTGTTTTCTTATTTTGATTAGGTTTGACGTAGTTTTAACGTTTCTTGGCCTGAAAACGTTTTTTTGATAGCTGTATGACGTATGAAACATGTAGGAAGTGTTTAGGTTTCTTAGATAAATAGATAAAAGATTTCCAGTAAATTCATAAAAATATGATGATTTTTAAATTGCGATATCTTAGAACGGTAAGTCAGACGAGAAAAGTATTCGTAGGGAATCGCATGCTCTAAAAATTTAATGAAAAAATATTTGTTTTTTTAGGGCAAATTGCTCCGGAAATATGTGTTTAATTTCGAATTATATTTTTTTCTTGAAGTAATCTTTAGCGATTGGCCCTATGCTCCTCCTAGGAGTTAAAGGAGAATACATACATGCAATCTTTAGCGAGATATTTACACAAAAAAAAAAACTGATTTTAGGCACCATTTTTCCAAAATGGAGGTGACAAATTTGGACAGAGCACATCGAAATCTGTAATTAACGCATGTTCAAAATTCCGCGAAAACTTTCCAGGTAATCATTTTATTTAATACCAAATGACTACTATTACTAAGGTGAATTTTACATAATGAAAAATAATAAAATAAGAACTCCGATTTTTTTAAAATATCTTAATAATGGATTCGAACCCAAGTCCCATCACATTGTAAGTTAGAGTCTCAGAATCAAATATGAATCGCTCCAATTTCATATTGAGTTAAAATCATCTTAAATTAAGGTCAAAGTTCATTCATAGTCTCGCCAATAGCAATATCGGAAAAAACTAAATTACAGCTAAATTCATTTCATTGATTTATTTTTATAGTAATTTCATTATTCGACTTTTAGATATTAATGCGGTAGAACAATACTTGTAAACTTCACAATCACATGGCCTTCAAGAGACGCATGACACACCCTTCTTAGAGAAATGCATTTTATGATTTGGAAATAATAAAAATAAACAATAGAAACATGAAATGTAAACCTCTAAATCCAACCCTCGGCAAAGTCAATGAACATTTTAATGCCTTGTTAAATAAAAACTATGAGCTTGAATGGTTCTGTAGGACATAATCATGTAAACTAGGTTCGCACCCTTAGAAAAAATAACTTCAAACATTATGAAAATCTATACAATACCGATTTTTAAATATGAGACTTTCTTTTACAAACCGTACGAATTTCGTGAAAAAAAAATGTTGACTTCTTTGAAAGACTCAATTTTTTTTTACACTTACTGGGTTATTGAGTTGACACATATATCGATTTTTTCAAATATGATTAGTTTTGAAAATACTATATATGCATTTTAAAATTTAATGATGCACTCGAACCTCTCATTTTCAAAACAAGATATATCCAGTTCTACTTATCGGATCAAGTTAATTTTTTCATTGTGTTATTACATTCTGGTTTAGCTTTTAGTCGTAAAAACGAAGAAATTATTGTTGATTTATATAAAAAAAAATTGCAAATTAATTGTTCGAATTAATTTTTCATGTTTTGAAAGAAAAGACTTCCACTTTTAAACACAAAAGCATTTTTTATGACTTTTTTTGTAATCTAAACTCAAAGTAAGCAGAACACCGTTTGTTTGAATTATGGATTAGGATATGACAAATTTATAACAATAGAGCGCATCGCATTTGAAAACAATAAAAATTTGATATTTACTGAATAGTTTAATAATATGCTTGTAATTTTAACGTGACACTTATGACAATGATTCAATAACAAGAACACTTTTTTCGGTCATGAACCTAAAATTTTATGAGTCCGTGACACTTATGACATTATGCCAGGTTTTTACCCTGCTAATTTCTCTATACAGATTTTCGCCGAATATTATGAAAGAATGATTTATTTCGCTTAAGCACTATTCTTTTTTTCTTAAAAAAAGTGATCATTTATAGTATTTTTTGGCAAAGATCATTAAAGTTATATTGTGTTTTTAATGACTCATGTATATTTATTTTAAGGTTGAACAACCGGGAGATTAATAGGTTTTTTATTTTAAAAATTTTGAACTTTTTGCACTAAAAATTTAACATTTTTTATGAGCTAATTACAACCAAATAACCTTGAGTATGACAACTTTGTTTTCAATCAGTCTTAAAATGTTGACAACAAAAAAGACCAAGTTAAATGATGATATTTATCAAACAAGTTGTCTGGTCGAAATAAAAAAACTTTAAACAGAATTATTGTAAAAACAAAACCATTTAGAGTTGTTGTAGCATTTTACAACTTTTGTTTTAATTTTCACTCTACAAAGTTTAAGTTTTCGTTAACTTTTTACATTGAAAAACATCCTCCAACTTGACCCAGTTTATTGCTTTCCAAAAATAAGTAAAGAAGAAAAGTTCTGTGGAACGTCTGATCCGATTAAGGGAAGCACAAATAAAAGTTGCTGGTGTTTCTCATACTAAATGACCCCAATAAATGAAAGTGTTTAAAGTTGAAAAAGTGAACAACGAAGGAAGCAACCAACCAAGTCAAGAAGCTTAAGTGGACTTTCCATTCAACATGCATTGCTGCTGCTTCGCTTGCTAAGCACTTTTTGCAATAACACTACAAGTATATTTACACTGCGATTCAAAGAGTATAATAAATTCACTTTAAATGAAACAAAATACAAAAAACCAAGAACTTTCAGCGAAGGATATAAATAAAAAAAAAAATAAAATTCTGCAGACATGAACATATTTCTTCCTCTTCTTCTAGTACGTTTTTTCATTCATTGCCGCCATGCAATCCAATTGAATTCCATTTCATTTTATTTCATTCCGAGTCATTCAATCCAATGTCATTAACCCACTGACCGAGAGTAGCGTAATTTAGTGGTCAAGCACTAAACGCTTACGATATGCAGCAGCAAAACGTAACAACCAACAAGCAAAGCAACGATAATAAGAGCAAATTTTATCAAGCAATTTATAAGGGGTTTTATTTTAACGGCGTCTTTTGACACGAGTTATAGCGTGATAATGGGATTCACTTATGGACTTATGGATTCTTTCTTTCGGAGCGCACACAGCCAAACGGTATAAATTGTTTGTTTACTCGCTGTTGAATCATTTGGTTTATTTAAGCTGTTAAGCAAAACAATCAGATTTAATTTAAAGATCATGTTGAGTGTCATATTTCATTAGGGTAATAAGAACAACAAAAATAAATTGTTAGGTACTTGGAATGAACTTGAAACGAAAAGTGGTAGATAATACTCAAAAGGTGGCACTTGTGGTTTAACACAAATATCATTAGGTTACAAAACGTGTGCCATCTATCATTGAGTAAATATTTCAAATAAGCAATGTGCGTAACCTACAAAAATGGTGGATTCACTTTCTGTTAGCATATTGGAATCCAGTTGTTGAATTTTATTTTTCTAAAATCTTACTACTTCCCTACAGGTCAAAAACTTTAGCTATAAACATCAAAATCTTTAAAAATTTCTTTATAACTTCGATCATTAGTGCTAGCTGCATCAGCTCAAGCTCAACATCTTTATTTTCAGATAGGCTTTTAATAACTTTCTGTGTACCTCAATATTCTAATTTATTTCACCGATAGGTAAGTTATAGTACCTACATATGTATTTGAAAAACTTTATGCTCTTGCATACATCGAGCAGCATAGGAATATCTTAATATTCTAAAAATGTCCAGACTGTTTTCTTAAAAAATCATCTGTAATCCTTTTGGCATGCTTTGAATTACTTAGTTTTTCGCAATAGCTCGGATCAATTATACCCCATTCTTCCATGAATGCCCTTTTCAGTTCAGTTTTTGAATAAATATTGTGCGTCCAGATAGTTTCACAAGATTTCAATAGCATTTATATTTGGACCCTGCGCCAGTATTTCGAATACATTGGGATAATATATTGAAACCATGATCTCATATTATAAGAAATATGTTTGAGATCCAATCAGAACAGAATTCCTCTAAAATAAAATTTTCGGCATAGTCAAAATTTAGTTTTGAAGGAAAAAAGTGGAAATTTCAACAACCATATCACTTTTTATAGCTAAAAATAACATTGTCTTGTTATATTGCTTCAAAAATAGCGAAAAAACGTGTTTTTTGCACTTATAACTTTAAATACTTATGTGTTTCGAAAACTATAGGGTAGAAGGGGGAGGTTTCGACACGTGGGAGGCTTCATCAGTGCCAAATTTTGCGATTTCTGTTCGCACTTACTCCCGCGTGTAAACCAAAAAAGTCTTACTACTAATGGTACGCAGCTATCATAAAAATTTCTCTGCGCAATTCGGCTAGGGTGCGTAGTTAGTCGTGATTTTGTATTTTTATAGCAAGTTGATGTAATATTTGCTTGTTGCTTTTTGTGTGATACTCGGTTAATAAACCATAAAATTTCCGTTTTTTTTTAGCAGATACTTAAATATATTATTACTGTTAATACTACATTTAAGGTTTGCAAAATAAATAAAAGATAACCGCGAAATTTTGGAAATTTGGAAACAAGTGAATAAGGGAGGATTCGACAACTGAAATTTATACATATGATTCAATTATTTTCCATGAATCTGATTTTTCACAAGATATGGAGTTCGGTACTAATGCCGATGTACAAATGGATATAGAATCAGCCTGAATCATGTCTCGAACTCGTTCAAGGCTCTGACCTTCCTGGTCCGAATGATTTGCTGGATATGACCCCGATTGAAGACGATATCCCTGATTTTCGTTCTCCCATTGGATCACCGGAAGCAATTCGTCTTTTACCATCAACATTCAGAAGGTTGAAGTGGGAGGTTTCGTCATTTATTTTAACTTTGGTTTATTGGTCACATTTCCGAAAATAGCAAACATATATATTTTTATGTAATTTATAAAAGAAGCACACATATTCATGCATAGTCTTTGTGTATTCAAAATAACATGCACAATTGCATTTGGAAGATATAAGGACTTTTTTGTTAGGGTGTCGAAACCTCCCCCTTCTCCCATACGAGATACAGCAATTTCGAGACCGGATTTTTTTTTTACTTTCCTTAGAAGAACGATGAAAACTATCATTAACCCATTTTGCCCAAAGGTTTCGATATAACGAAGCATGTCATTTTACTCAAGAGATTTAAGACAATTGATTTCAGCAACAAAAAAAATATCTTATTATTAAAATATCTTATTTTAAGACCGTGCTATGTTCTTTTTCGGTTGCAAAAATACTGTATTACTTTGTATTCGTTTAGAAGGTATAGATTTTTGACCAGCGAATGCCAGAAACGACGCTTTTCCAGACACTGTGCGACGTAATGTTGAGTTCAGTTATAGTTCTTTTATAGGTATTGTAACGGAATGTGGTCTAGACACTAGACAAAAAACGTTACACTGGTGCTATACACAAAAACACACTGCCGTAACAAACAATTTTCCTGTGATTCTTTTCCCAGATGATTTTTTTGTTCCACTTCCTCTCCCTTCATTTATTTTATAAAATTATTCCTGATCTCAAAGTGCCAAGTTAACGTAGAATCAACTAAAAAATGAAAAATTGCATCACACACCATAGCCGGCACTTCAAAGTCAATTTCGTTAAACGATTTCAATAGTAAAACCGCATAAGCAACTCAGCAAAAAAGTAAGAATTTAATAAATAAATTGTAAATAAATAACAGCAACAAAGACTTTGGCTCAGCTGTTATTAAAAACGCCTACTACTATTTTTCTACTATAAAGTAATGAAAACATATGCAATCACTTTTCAACAAAACTAAGCACAATCGCACATAAACGCCATCAAGTTAGCCGGCTTTTTTTAGTATTGTTGTTGTTGTTGTTGCTGCGGTTCATTGAATGAACGCATTCGTTCGCTGTGCCGTGTCTAGCGTATAAAATACGGAATTCCCCTGCTAGCGAATCTCTGAAATGAATGCAATTCGTTCGTTGGCTGCTTGTTTTCGCAGTGGTGCGCGCTAATAATGAATAATTCGCAAAGTTATGAGAAGCTCGAAATGTTCAACAAAAAAAAAAACAACAACAATGCAGCGAGTACTATAGAATAATAAAAGCAACAATAGCGCCAACAACAACAGAACAAAAGTGCTGCCAAACTGGCTGCTATTTCAGTTGCTGTTGTTGTTGCAGTGGTTGTTGTTATTCTCTATAGTTTCCTTAATCGAAAGCTGCCTTGTCTGGCAGCGAACGAGCGCGCAATTGTCGTTTATTGAAAAATTAAACATAACTTTTGGTTTCAAATTCTGTTTTCATTTCAAGTTGGTTAAACAATTTTTGATTCATTATTTAGAGTGGACCTTATTCATGAAAGGAAAGGTTTTTAAAATTTTGAAAACATTTTCTTCAGTGAGGCAAAGATAATAACTTTGTTATACATACGAGGTGATTTACGGATGTTTCAATTTAGCTCTAAAACTACTACGAGATCAAGTGATTTATTTCAAATCTTCGTATAAATCTCAACAGGACTACCGATTTTGGGTACTTTCGACCAAATGGCAATAAATGCCATTGAAAACAAAGCAAATGCAAGCAAGATAGATATTAAGAATAAAAGGAAAAACAACTTTAGTTTTCCCGCTTATAACAAAATCTTTTCGGACGGAAGAAACGGTTAGGATTTAACGAAGAGATTTATAGATCTCATCACAGTTAAATCTCCGGTGGAAACTTAGTATTGCAGTATGTGTTGTCGTTCCTAAAAGACGTTTGCCACTGGAAAGTCGGGGGCAGGTAAGAGGGAGGTTTGTAAAATCGGACAAAGCACGACAAGGTGGGTGGGCAATTAAATGTCACTCTTTCCTTTTAACTCGAAATTTTTTTTTATTCTATAAGAAGTTGGTGGTTCTGAGATACGGAAAAATCAGAAAAGTACGGATAGATCTAAAACTCTGCGAACGTCTTTTGAGAACGACCGCTTAATAGAGTATTTTCCAAAAGAATGTTACAAAGGTATAATTTGGAAGATATATGATGTATCCACAAAGGGCAATTCGCATCACATTTTCAAGGAAGAAGAAAGTCTTATCAATGAATCCAGCCGCAGAATTGCTCTATCGTGTAAGGATAAGATACGATATTATAAGATATCCTACCGTTAAAGATAAAAAAAATGTTTTTTGATGTTTTTAAAGCTTTATAACAAGACAAGGAAAAGTTCAACCATTAAGCCTGATACGAAAGTACCAGGCTACCAATTTGAATTCCATCTTTATCTTCTTCTTTTCCCGAGATATCAACTAATGTGAAGTTGGCTCCGGAATTTTCGAATTTAGAGTTCTGAGTCCGTTGGTAATAGTCCTGAAGTTCTTTCACAAAATTCGAAATAGTTTTGCGGAATTGCACCAAAAATGGGAGGTTTGCCGATTTACAATTATTCGTACTCTTAATTTTAAGCGAAAAATCAGATTTTTTTTTTATTTGTTTAATTAACCGAGAAAAAAATTTTATCTGAGAGGAGTTCTATTCCAAGCACTGGGTACCGCTCCATGAGTTTGAATTTGTATAGTTATAAGTAAACTATTGTTTTCTTGTGAGCTCAAAATGTTATCAGAACTCCTCGACGTAAAAAAACGGCGCTGAGCCAAACAAAGCACAACTCCATATCTTCAAAAATGGTATTTTTTTAAAAGTTTGGGTAAGGATATCTCAAAATCCAGACACGATAAAGCGATTCTGCGACAAGATTTGTATTCGGCATCGAAAAATACATCGATAAATTTTCGAAACACGTTCCTCCTTAATGCTTTTGTGCAAACATTTACAATTATGCTTCGCGCTACCATATTTGACACCTCCTGTGGAGTTGACTGCAAGTATGTACGTACATTAAGTACATATATCAGCTAACACCACATGATTTTTATTCTTATTCCGATCTTTTTACACTTGACTGAATGCATTTATGAATTTAAAATTTTTTTCTTTTCCCTAAATTTGCATATTAAGTTGACTTTAATAAAGTTTTTATATTAAATGCAAATTTGTAGACATGCTGAGTTTTGTGCCCCGTTATTCAGTGTTTTTTTTTTTTTTTTTTTATTTGGCTTAACATTTGAAATTCATTGAAATTTCATATGGTAAACATTTTGTCAAGTGTCATCAAAAATTTGCCGTCTCGCATCGTTGGGGGTTTCAATCAGTTTTGCAAACTAAGTAATTTTTTCGAGTGGTAACGTGACTTGTATGTTTCCATTTGTTTATCTTTTTTGTTTTTTTTTTTTTTATTATTTTTATTTTTTGTTTGTGCTTTTAAGTAATTAACGCTAATACGTTTTTAATTTAGTTGTGTTCTTTTTTTCTAAATATAACTTTTTCATGAATTTAGATTTTAAATAGCAATGGAATATAATTAACAGATATTTTGTGAGATTTTGTATTTTGCTATGTTAATTGGCAGTCTCTGTCTGATCAGATAGAATCACCAAAAACCAACAATATTTTTGCAATTATAACGAAAGAAATTATTGTATATTTCTGTTTTCTCAACTTTTTCTGAAGAAGATCAAAACTAGATAAGCAAAATACTATCCGAGAGCGATAAAGTTCCTTGAATATCATGAAATTGGTTCAGCTCACGTAAACTTATCTCATTTTTGACTTTTTTCAATTTAAACATTTGTGTAAATTATAGAAAGCGATAAGTGAAAAAATCTTTTTTTGACTTTTGACCAACAACCTTAATAAAACTGTGTAAAATTTCACACGGAAATTAAGAAAAAGTTTAGTCTTTGAATATAGTCGACCAAACAAGTGAAACCCGAATAAAATCTCAAATATGGAACAAATCGAGTATCGCAATGCTATAAATTCCTTTACCAAGCAAGGAAAACCAGTTCAAACCATACTGGAAGAGATGTGATTCGTTTACGGGGATTCTTGTCCGAATAAAACTATGATTTACAAGTCGTATAACGTCATTAAGCAAGGCCGGGACTTACTTGAAGATGACCTACGGCCAGGATGGCCAATCGAGGTGACCACTCCGGAAATCATTCAAAAAGTCCAAAAATTAATATAAAGAAGACACTGCTCGCAGAAGTGTTTTGAGTATCAAATACAACCATTTATAAAATTCTTCACTATAACCTTGGCATTACTACAGTCAGCGCAAGATGGGTGCCGAGAATGTCTACGAAGAATAAAAAAATAGCGCATGAAGTATTCATCCGAGTTTTTGGATCCTGTTGATCGATAATGGTGTCTCCGTAACCGAAGAATACTACTCTTCAATCTAAGTGCGGTTCGAGGAGGCGGTTAAAAAAAAAAAATAAGGGGAATTTGCTTCAAGTTGTACATATCCACATCTCCACGTCCACGTTCTCCACGTTTTGGCACGCCTTCTTTTTCGATTTCTCCGCGGATTTCTTTCTAGTGCCTGACAGGCATATCCACTTATGGCTTTGCAGTTTGGAGTTAATAGTGGAATTCACTTTAATTGGTTTGATCTTGATCAAGATCATTGTCAAGACTGCAATTCAGTCTTGGTCATTTTTAGTAAATAGGAAAATAACATAATCATCAGGTTATGTCAAGAATAAGACCAAGACCCTGATCGTTACAAAGACTAAATGCCCAAGACCAAGACTCAATACAAAAATTAAGACAAACCCCAGTAAGTCAGAACGGTTGCAAAACCAGACATCTTTGACTTTCGGCTACAAAACCAGATATCTCGAAACTTCAATTTAAGACGTAACTAGTAACGGCGTTTTCTGAAAGCACTATTTTTCAGAACAAGTATGGGAATATGAAATATTTAAGTATTGCCTATGGTTTTTACATTGAGCTTTTTTTTTGCAATTAGAATAGACATTTTTTTTTTGCGAATTAAAAAATCCAATTTACTAATACATCTCACACATCCATCATGCGAAAACTTTTTCCACTTCATTCCAATAAAAAAAAGAGTTAGTTAATTCCATATTTTTTTATTCACGCAACGTTGCCAAATTTCACTTTCTCAATTTTTAATTACCTACGCTCGAATTTTGCATTGCTCCTCACATTTTTAACATACGACTGCGAGCGATGCGGTTCAACAAACCTGTACAACTCAACAAAAATTATCTACAATAAAAAACACAAACTTTTAGCGTTTGAATACAAAATAAAGGGTAGAAATGATGGCAAAACAACAAAAAAAAATTTTTTAAATTTGTACTCTTGTTGAATTCAGTCAGCATCACAGATATCTACCAAATGTGAGAGAAAAAATTAAAAAAATAAAATAAATTGCGAGAAAAAAATATATACACAACTTACTCATATTAATTTTCATTGCTCATTTAAATAAAAACAACAACACCAACAACACAAAAACAAAACTAACCCTTAAAAAACATAAGCATCGATTATTGTGGATATCCTGGCAACAACGGTGGGTAATTATTTCAGATTGAAGTTTTGTATAGATATACACGATAAGATTTCAATTAAAATATGCGAAATAAAATTTGTTAATTTCACACGGCATTGATCAGAGTGATACAAATCTAAAACAAATTTGATATTATGATGCACTTAGGTTGATAAATGTTATAACAGAAACCAATAATGATGTAAGATTTCGTGTAAGAAAAAACAATAAAAACTCATATTTCATTATCTAATAAATTTAATAATTCTAAAACATTTGAAAACTACAATGTTTTAGTTACAAAAAAAATGCACAAAATCGAATCACCTTTGGCCCATATACTATACATACATCATTGACATCGTCGAATGTTTATCCTTTCGTTTAATCAACGCAACACGCAAACGCGTTTTTATTTTTCATTATATTTAATTTACTTGTATAATGTCATGATAGAGACAAAAAAGAAAGACATGCGACAATTGCAACTCTCCTCTCCTTTTTTGTATGTTGTTCTTTGGTCCTTTGGGAGAGCTGCAATATGTCTCTGTCAGTGTCAGTTTCGTAATACTCTCTATGGAGCATGACTTTTTTCATATTTTCATAGTCGACATTTTTTTCATTTTTAAGATATAGATACAAATCTTGCAGAAACACTTTAACACACAGAGATACGACGAGCAAACTCGTAAAAGTCATGGCGCGATTAACCCCCAAGAAGGTTGCTATACTTCTTTTAGCCATATCACGTTGTTGTAATGCAAAAAACAAAAACAACAGAAAATTGAGCCGCAACATTTGGCTGGCTTTGTTTCTTTTAAACGGCATGCGAGAGCGAAGATTTCGCTAAGGCAGCAGCATCTCTCATGCCGAAAATCAAAGAGATGTTGGTTGTCGCCATTACCACAACCTATCGTAGAGTTATGTCGATAACAACAACATGCAGTACAATATTAATTTTCACTTGAAAGCGAGAGCCCAACTTTTGAGTTGAGAGTCATCGTCGTCATCGTTAAAACGAGTTGAGAAACCGACCAACAATAAAAAAAAAAAATATCAAAATACCAAAGCAAAACAAAACAAAGTTACTCACTAACC
This sequence comes from Calliopum simillimum, assembly GCA_951812925.1. Classification (NCBI taxonomy): domain Eukaryota; kingdom Metazoa; phylum Arthropoda; class Insecta; order Diptera; family Lauxaniidae; genus Calliopum; species Calliopum simillimum. Next base: position 111,796,478 of record OX638368.1, read on the forward strand.
AAACACAGTTTTGTTTGATTGCGAAAAATTGAAATTTGACAACAGCGCTTATATCATAACTTTGTGTATTTTGTATTGTGGGTTAAGGGGAGGAAGTTTTTAGAAAAACAAACTGATAGGGTTGAAGTCAAAAATACAAACAAGATCAAGTTGCCACGGTGCGTGTTCATTAGTGAAATATTCGCAAATATTAATTCTTTCGCAGTTAGTTCTGGTTGCTTTTCTCATCATAATAAGAAAAGGTTTTTTTAGAAAATTTAAAAAAAAATCATTTAATTTGATTTTATTAATCTCAAGTTGAAGTCCACACTTAATTATTTTCTCTCTCACCCCTAGGGGAAGCATAAGGCTTAAATGAATCGTCTCTACACCAAGAAAACCCATGATTAATATGAACGCTCTATGGCCTACTTTTTAGATCTTAAAAAAAGGAACCGCTGGTATTTTAGAAGTTTCGAGAATAGAGTACCTCGTGTTTTCCGTTGCAAATTTTTATTACAGTTTAAACATGAAATTTAAACGCCGCAGCCGCTTCTTCGGTTGATGTATATCGATATTCACACAGCGAAAAGTTTGGGTGTAAAATTCAAACCAAATGGGAATGAATACAGATCCACACCAAACTTGGTATAAAATCTATTCTTCAATTTGGTATACAAACCTTATAAGCTTGTTCGTATTAAATGTTTACACATAAAGTATTAACAGAATTTAAACTATTTTGGTTTAAATTTTATAGGATCACCATATAAAAATCTTTTATACTTTTTTTGTATAAAATTTATATTGAAGTTCATATGTAAGTATCATATTATGCCCATATAAACCAATCTACTTACGCACAATAAATTCCATAATAAAAAATATCATTGAACTTACAATAATAACATATACAGTGTCGGCCAAAACCTAAGCACCCCCTAAAAAGATATTTTTTCTTATATCAAATTTTTTTGAGAAAACGACGTTATTGAGTTAGTTTGTGTGTTTATTTTATTTATTTATACGTTAATTATTGACAAACAAAAACTTTAAAATTCAGGGTTTTATAAGTTAAGAGTTAACATTTAATAAACATTAAAATTTAGAAACTTCATCGGACAAAACTAAAGCACCCCCTTCTTAACATTTAATAAAAACTTTTAAAATTAATATTTAGTTGAAAACCCTTTATACTGGGTAACATCAGCACATCTTTAAAGCATAGAGGACATTATATTATTAATGTATCCTTCGATATCCCATCCTAAGGCTACTTTCAAAGCTTCAAAGAGATTTTTCTTGGTTTTGCAATTTTCCTTGTAGATTTACGTGTTAACGATCTCCCAGAGGTTCACAATGGGATTCAAATCTGGGAACTGGCCTGGCCAACCAAGGACTTGCATCCCATTGCTCTGAAACCAGACTTTACAAACTTAAGCGGTATGTGTTTGGATCGTTGTTCTGTTGGAACCTCCATTTAAGTGGCATTTCTTGATCCGAACCTGCTACGAACCCAAGTCTTACGAATCCAAGTACTACGAATTCAAGTATATTATGAAAGATTCGGATAGAATAAGGCGAGTAAGCAGACCAAAAGTTTTAATTGTAAAATTTTAAAATTGTACTACGCTTAAAACCGTAAGAATGATACATGCACAATTAGATTTTAGTTTACAATTTCTTCTATCTGCTTCTGAACACAATATTGCCTTTCCTGTCTACTTAACTGCAGAGAAAAAATTTCGTTGAAATTTTGGCCAACACTTATCTTCACTTCATAGCAGGAAAGTTAAAAATCCTATAAAATCTGTAAAAACAAATAAGAATTTGTGTCTACTATGAAATTTAAATAAATAAAATTTATGTAAGAATAAAATTTTACCTGATTGCGTTAATAGAAGAACGAAAATTTATCAAAGTGAAACTGTTTTTTGATATTTGTAAATAAGTTTTCTCGTAACTTTAATATTGAATTTGGGTTCTATTTGGAACATCATTCCTCTGATATATTTATGGTTTTAGTTTTAAGTAGTTTGAGTTAAAGATTATATTAATCCACTTGTAGTTATGTATGTTAAAAAGAAAACTATTTAAATGACAACAGCTCCCCGCATAATAGTATGCATATTTATTTATATTTCAAAGTCGGGCTTGACCGACTATCCATCAACACAACATAATCGAATGCGGAACAACTAAATGTTTGGTCAACAAAATGGCAAGTACGTAAAAATCAATGTATCTGCGAGTATTACGTCGTTATATTACCGGCACAAAAATGAAATGAAATTTTTCATGGTGAAGCGGCGCGACACGCCTTATCAGCAGCACACACACACACAGACATACACTCACTGATTGTCTAATGCAGTCACAAACAAAATGGGTAAATAAATGAAAAATTTCAACAACAAAAAGCTAACAAAAGTATCTAATAAATACAAAGCGTTAAAAACAAGTATTCATCATAGTATTTTATGCATTCGACTCGTTTTTAATAGCGCGACAGATACAAGCGGGTATCATTTATGAATGTTTTGTTGTTGTTTGTTGCTGCTGCTATTTTTTAAATCGCGTGCCTATAATTTTTTGCATGTTAACGAGGCAACAAAAACGACGAAGATAGAGTTTTGAGTTTTTGTTGTTTTTTTTTCTCTATGGTTGTAAAAAACACAAAATTAAACTAAAACTATTTAGTTTTGCGCCATTGCACACAGCAAATGACAGAAATATAGCAACAGAGGCAACAGCCATAAAACAACAATGGCCGCAGAGTCAAACTGCAAGTAAGTAGTTACACAGAGAAATTGTTTCGAGACTTTAAAAATATTTTCCACTTGAATTCATTTCAGTCTCCGGATTCTTCGAAAACATCTAAGTGTCCTCTTTTAATTTAAAAATATGAGCATGCTTTTTTCTTTTCAATTTGAAAGCATTGCCATAAAAAACAAGCCATCGAAAACTTTCCGAGGAAAACATTTGGAAAATCAGATCGTATTACTTTTTCGACACCCAAAAGCCTACCAAACACCTTTAATGTATTGTTGTTCGCTAATTCCTATGTTTTGTTCTCTATATTTAACGTACAGGTAGCAGTGGTTGATACAAATATGTGGAATGTCTAGCGAGTTTGACAGCAAAGGAAAATAATGAGATTGCTTGCATCTAGCCACGAAAGATGGCAACCTGTATGCCTTTGATAATATAAGCAATTCTCGAAGAAAAGCCATTACACTATTTTACTTTCTCTCCCATCAGTGAACATTTTAAAATGTTTAGTCACTTTTTGTGTTTCATCATACTTGATAAGGCTATTAATATTTTTTTTAAACAAAAGTCTTAGAACCAAGTTTGACTTATAATATACCACCCTTGGTTTACTTATTTTAGTTCATAAGCAAAAGATTCTAAAATATTTTTGTTTATTTATTTTTAAACTCCATCCTTTTTATCTTCTCCACACAATCATTCACTTAAATAAATTTTTTTTGGGTGTTGTAATTCCGCGAAATTTTTAAAACTAGAATCGGCCGGTCAAAATTTGACCACATATGTATTAAATAATGTTGGTACTTTTTGGACAGTTTTAGTACAATGACAAATGTGAAACTAAAAAAAAACAATAAACATGAGTGTCATCAGTGTCAATCAGCTATTTGTCTTTCTCTTTGTGCTGTATCCTACTTTCAGCTCTGTGTGACCGCGTATTTTGTCGTTGTTAATATTAACAAATTAGCATTTAATTTTACCTAGCTTAATGGTAAAATATTAAAATAATTTTAACTTAGTGCACATTTACTCACAAATACCTTTCTAATGGTGTATAATTCAAAGTCGTGCTCCATTTCTAACATAGTAAAAAAGGTAGGACAAATTTTTGTCTTCCATATTATTGAAACATTAGCCGTGTTTTTTTTTTTGACGCGTATATACAATTGTGGATATTTTTAAATTGCGATAACTCATGAACTGTGAGTCGCACTATAAAACTCTTAGGAACTTTTTTATGGCGAATCACGTTCTCTACAAAAACTTTTCATTATATTTTTAAAAAAATGTATTTTTTAGGAGTTATTCTATAAAAACTGGTTGAGCGCCGATAAACGGCAAAAAATCACTTTTTTAAATAACTTCTAAATAATTATTTTTTTTTTTTTTACAATAGATAAAAATTATTTGTAGAGCATGTGATTTTCATTGAAAAAGACCCTTAGACTTTCTATCGTATGACTCACCGTTCATAAGTTATCGCAATTTGAAAATTACCACAATTGTATATACGCGTCAAAAGAAACACGGCTATTGTGTTTATTGTAGAGGAGCGAAAACAACTCTTGCGACTTTTCTGTAGCAAATTTCTTGAGCTACAAAATTTCGGAACATTTTAATGTAGAAATAAGCGTTAGCGAGAAGGATCGAATTTTTTAGACCAGAAACATTTTTAAAAATACTTATTTACTTATTTGTTTCACTGGACTAATAGACAATATTGTGTGAATAATTTAATTGCAGTAATATTATTATAAAGTTTTTCTCCAAGTGTAACGTAGTAAAGTATTTTTCCATGTAAGCGTGCAACAGCAGCTAAAGCTCTTTACTCTTATCTGCTATTTTGTAATTTATTCAAATTGTGCGTTGTGCTTTAGCCGTTGTAGTGGCCGTTGTTGATATTGTGAGCAATGTTTTTCAACTTTAAATATTATTTCTTATTTGTGAGTAACCCTGACCTAGTATTAAAGAAAAATTATATATATATAAGGCATGCGAAAAAATTTATTAATTAACGCGCAAACAATTAAAGATGTTATAGGCGGGCAAATTTATTGCGCAGGCTAAAGAATTTTGCTTCTAATTTTAAAATATATTTTTTCTTGATTTCCCAGCTGTATAAATGAATAATTATTAGCCTTATCATGTATGACGAACGAATAAAGTGACTGATTTTCACTCATTAATATCAACTTATTAAAACTTTTTATTAAGAACTTACTATAACCTAAGCGTTCATTTTAGTTCAAAGAATAAGGTTTGTAAGCATAAACTTCAAATCACCTGTTAACTTGGAGGATATAAGCAGTTGAAAATCAGTAAAACGATTCGTTCGTCATACATGATAAGGCTATATGACTCGAGAGAGACCTGTATCATTTTTAAACTAATTACTATTTTCGCTATCAGATACAAAAATAAAAATAATTCCAAAACAAGATATCACATTTTTTATTATTTAATTCTGTAAAACAAGACATATTTTAGTGTCTACTGCGTCACTATTTCAGATAAGCTACCGAAGAAACCTGATCTACTTTAACCAATTTCCTCCACCTTCGCTACAACTCTACTGCTGCTGCTGCTCATTATCATCACACGATATTTTGTTTTAGTAGCAACCAACACATTTTAGCCAGAAAAATGTTCGTTTTAACAGATAATCAAGCATTCAACAACAACAACTACAACAACAATCAGCAAATTCAACTGAAGTTCATATTTTATTGTTGTTGTTATTGCTTTGCAACCACATTCAACGTTCAACGACCACCGCGCGCCATCAACACATTTTTCATGTTGCTTTTTTGCTCTTTTTTGTGTTGTTGTTGTGGTGGTTTTGTGCTTCTTTTTTTTTGCCGTTGCTGTTAACATCTTTTATTTGCTATTTTTTTTTTTAATTCTTTTTCTTACGGCTTTTTCGTATTCATCGTATTTCACACTCCCAACTCTCAACCAGGCAGCAAACAACCAACTTCAGTCAGTTGTGTATAAAACAGTCAACTTTTTTTTTGTATTTTTAGAAATTTTTTGTTTTAATTTTATTATTTTTTGGGGCTTAGTTTGGTTTACATTTGTCTTTTGTATAATATTTGCACAATTTCAAAGTTTTTTTTTTTTTCTTTTGTGAACAATTTTGCGAATTTTATTTTGTTCTTCCTTTGTCATTCAAATTTTCAAGTTTTGGTTGATTTGTTTTATATATTCGCATTGAATACGACCACAGATTTATGATGTCAAATGTAATTGTTAAAAAAAAGTATGTTTATATGGGCAATTTGCATTTATTTATGTATTTGCAGGTAACAGAAATGTAAACAAAGTAATTTTTGCCTTAAACTGTCTATTAAAAGAGGTTTTTAAGCGATTTACGATCACAGTATTAATTGTCCGCTAAGGAAAAAAAAATGTTTTTTCGTATAAAGATAAAAGCCCATTTCCACTTGCCTGGTTAAGATGACTTAGTTAGTTTATGCCTAGATATGCACAAACTTGATTGGTATGCTATATAAAGAGCTTTTAAATTTGTATGAGAACCATATAAATTGTCAGCATGGCAATGCTTTTTAACCATTTGCAACACTGAATTTAAAAAGCTTTTTTTGAATGTCATCAGCAAAACAAAAATAAAACAAAACAGACAAATTAAAGCTAAAATCAAATTTTTTAACAATTTCAATTACTTTTTTGATAATTGATAACGTTTTTGTTTTTTAACTTAATTGTATTTTTGAGCTGTAGGTCTACATATGGGAATTTCCCAGGTGACGAACGTGACCGTCGCACACATTTAAGGTTCAAAAAAAGTGGAAGCAAAACATATTTTTATTTTAGTTTTTACTTTACATTAGAGCTCTAAGGTAGTACTATAATTAGTGCTAATGTTAATAGCAGGCGAATTCCTGGTTCCAAGATACATGGAAAAAAAGACACAAAACGAATGTAACAAAAATAGAAGTAGTTTTCGTACCTATACCTAGAAAGTCAGAATTCAGCGATACAAGTCAGAATTTTTTAGTGCGACTAATTTTTTTTATTTATTTATTTAATATCATCTACCGGGTCAAAACCCTTAAAGATTACTAGTGGTACATGAGATCTTAAACTTAACTAGTTATAGCAGTAATCTCTTTCTTAAAAATATTTCTATTTACACTAAAATCTTATTGATTTGCAATTGTATTACAACTAGAGAGGCACCTAGAGATAGGCTCATTAAGGCCATAATTTGTTCTATGGAAAGACGTCCAGAATACATTTGACTCTCTAAGATTTCGAACTGGAACATTAAATGGAATCAATGCCAATAAGTCAGGAGAATTTATCCTGCTATCAATTATATCCTTAATGAACATTACGTTGTTAAAAACTCTTCTGTGAGCCAAGCTACTAAGATTTAGTAGACGGCACCTCACCCAGTAGGAAGGCATTTCCTGTCATGAATAAAGTCGTCGTAAAGCAAAGCTGGAAAAGCGTTTCTGAATATTTTCAATAGAATCTTATGCAATAATGTTACTTAACAATGCACTTTGTTTCATTCAAATATCTTCTGTACTCCTCTTTGTTTTGATCATAATCTGAATCGATACGTGACAATATGACCGTGACATTTTTTCTATTATGATTCAATCGGATAATGATTTGCTTTTTTACGTATTTTAAGTTTATTAAGTTTGATTTAAGCCAAATTCAGTTTTGGGAGCAATAAAAACGTGGACGCTGGCAATTGTGAAATTTGCTAATCTGACAACTGCAACTTTTATCACTTTTTTACGTTTTATTCTTACGTTTTTATGAATTCTTTGCCCTAATTGAAATTTTACGTAGAATATTTTGGTAGAACACTTTAACACACTATAATCAATTTTTTTGGAAAAAGGTTTCAAAAAGACCACAAAACAGAATATAATGGGTTAATGCGTGCTAAGAAAATGTTCCTCGTGTGATTTTATTATGACCTTGGGACAACAAGATTTGTCCAAAATATAGTTTTAGAATTTAACAGCAGAATGGAATTTCAAAAATACGTTACTTTTGAGCTAAAAGTGACGAGCGTGACCAACTTTAAATGGATTTAAATATATTTTTTGCAATAGATTCTTTTTTTTTAATTGTGTGTATTAAACTATAGTTCCACTTAATTTTTGACACACTTGCTGCTTGGTTTGCACTTGATTTGTGAAGTTATGTTGACAAATTATGTTTTCAGTGACGAACGTCACAGCAGAAATTGGACTAAAGCAAATAAAAAATGTACATATAGTTAATCGGGATTGCATTGTTTTCTTTTAATTTTTTTTATATCATTAATTTTGTAAGGAAGATTTTGTGGAACAACTTTTATTATGTGTTATGCCTTTTACTGAAGTTTATAGAAACTAGTAAGGGTGGTATCTTTGGCCTGGCCAAAAACTAAATACCCTACACTGCATTTCCAGTATATTATTAGGAGAGTATAAGAACAAATTGCTTATATGGGAAGTGCCACGCCCTCACCTCCGAGCTTACCTTGATTTTGCGTAGAGCTTGCATTTACTGTTCTGAGTGTTTGAGTAAAATTCGGTTAAGTTTTCTTTAAAAAATCTTTCAGTATAGCATTTTGAAACTTTCGCTTGTATGGGAGGTGCCACGCCCTCTAATCCTACTTCGCCTACTTTAAGCTCAGAGTTTACAATTAATGTTCTTCGTGTTTGTGTGAAATTTGGTTGGATTATCTCAAAAAACACTTTCATTATATAATTTTGAAACATTTGATTATATGGGAGGTGCCACGCCCTCTAATCCGAGCTTACCTAGATCTTACGTATAGCTTGCATTTATAGATCCGAGTGTTTGAGTGTAATTTGGTTGGGTTATCTCAAAAAACGTTTTCCGTAAAACATTTTGACACTTTTGTTTATATGGGAGGTTCCACGCCCTCTTGTCCGAATTCACCAAGTTTTTGCTCAGAGCTTATATTTACTTTCCCTAGTATTTATGTATATTTTGCTTCTGTTATTGCGAATTATGCTGTTATTATTGCATTTTGATAATATTTTTTGTATGGGCGGTAGGCGTGTCCGTTGTCCGATTTCGCTCATTTTCAATCCCCCGAGCTAACTTTTACGACGGAGGCAGTGCACCAAATTTCATTGAATTATGTTGCTCAGTTTTCCCAAAAAATGTATTTCCACACACACCCAGCCAGCCAGCCAGCCAGCCAGCCAGCCAGCCAGCCAGCCAGCCAGCCAGCCAGCCAGCCAGCCAGCCAGCCAGCCAGACAGACAGACAGACGGACATGGCTATATCGACTCAGGAGGTGACGCTGATCAAGAATATATATACTTTTCTATATCTGCCACGCCTCCTTCTCTGCGTTACAAACGGAAGGACAAAGTGAATATACTCTGGGTTTAGGGTATAAAAACACATACAATAAAAACTACTAAAAAAAAAAACTAAATTTTTGCATTTTTGGAGTCAGTTTGATCATCATGATAAAGGAATTTTCGCGTAAATTGCTTTAATAAGTAAAATTTAAATGTGTCTCTATGATGATATCATTAAATGATGAGGTTTTTTTGCAAAAATTTTGAATATTTTGGTCATGATGGACCTTTAAACGGAAATGCCGATATAGACAAGGGTCTGCGCAAGACGTCTTGTCTTGTTGGAGTTTTAAGACATTTCGTTTCAATATACGTTATGTCATATACCCGCTTTTTATTTATCAAATACGTCAGTTCAGTGTCGCGTGCAAATGTCTTGATAGTAATTACTTGGTTATGATAGAAGAAAAAACAAATAATGCACAGACCTCTCTTGTTTGATTTGCATGCACTGACATTTTGTGACATGCATAAATTTTACTGTAGATTTTCTACTCGCAAGTTTAACAGTGACCTGAAGTATCATGATTTTAACTCAAGTCCAAACCCAATCACCACGATACTCCCCGAAGAGCCATCTCAATAGTCACTTGAAAGACCAGCGAACTTGATTCTCCAAAGAATAATCTCTGGTCAGATTTCGTAGCCGGAAGGCTACTGCTAGTATAGCTCTGAGATTAAGTCAAGGATAGGACATATTCTCCGGAAATCATATAGCGAAGCCCTGCGGGTGACGGACCAAGTTTCCTTGAAAAGGTAGCATGACAAGAAAATTCCTGGAGAGAAATATAAGAGAATATATACATACAATTACAAACACAGGCCTAAGTCAAATTTGTTTCCACCTTACGAGAATGTACTTCGCATTTCAAGCTTAATATGAAACAATTGAACACATTTCAAAACAAAGTTTTTATTTTCTTAATAAACATTACTCGTGAGCATCATTATATATAGAGACACTGGTTTAATAAAAACTGATAAGAGAAATTATGACAACACTCTTATCTTTTGCTAATGATGACCTTCAATTAAATGAGTTCAACTTGTTGAAACAATTGCTGATAGTGTAATGTTTTAAATTTTTAATATAACTGAAATTTTTGAGCAAACAATCATATAAATGGAATTAAATTGTCATAGAAGTTTGCTTTGCTTTGACAAAGCACTATGCTAGAAGCAAGCGTTTCAAATTATATATGAACGTTAAAATCATAAAAAATTTAACTGTACATAACAGGCCGATTTTGCAAAAATTGCAAGAAAGCTTAAAAATAGATAGAGATCAAGGTTTTGATCATTTGTTAGAGAAAATTTTGATTTCTACAAATGGACGATTTAAAAAAAAAAAACTATGATTTGACTCGAAAAATTAAGGAAAAACAGTCTTCGCCGAGACCGGAAAAAGTTTCAATAGCTAACTAAAAGTTATCATAATGAATGTAGAAAAAATAAGAATTTGCTTGGGAATAGTTTATTTATTTTTCAAGTAATTTTTCTTATTAAAAAACATTTTTACAGAAAATTCCCACGGTAAAGGAATTTTTAATTTGAACGTACCAGCTTCAGAATAAAATTTTAAGCTATTTCCGTTCACCATGTTGTTTGTAGCTGTGAAATGTACCCTTTTGAAGTAGAATAAATTTGATTGGCTAATAAAGAGAAATGAGAGTATATGACACGGTAAAGGCTTGCTTGTTTGTAAATTAAAAATTTTTGAAATAATCGAATTTCGGGTATTTATAACTGTATTTATAATGTAAGTAGAGATTTTATAGCTTTTATAAAAGAAATTAAAGCGATTAGAATTATTAACCTTGCAAGTAAGAATAATGTTTTGGAACACCTAGTGAATTCCCATTTCTTTTTTTAAACACATAAAATAAAATCATTCATCAAAAATTCACTAATTTTTAAAATAGAAAATTTTTAATTTGTAGCGAATAAAAATTATGATACTCACGATTGTCCATTAAAAAAAAGAAAAAGAAGAGTTGAGTTTTACATCAATCATTTGATTAGGAAAAAAAAAAATTTCTAAATCTCTAACAGCAGACTGGCGATGTTGACGCCCCATATGGTTGTAACAGCAATGTGGACGTACTGCTGTTTCAGATGACCATTAAAACAAAGAGCCAAAAGCCAGCCACCAACAGTCAAAGCCAAGGTAAGAAAATCAAATTATGTATCTGATCAAATAGAGAAACAACAACACAAATGCAAAAGGGAGAATAAGTAGAAAGAGTTAAAAGAGATGAAGTGAAAGAGAACAAAAAAGCAACAAATTTTTATGTATCTATTCATCCATCTATCTATCTAGCATTTCATTACAAATGTCGAAGGTAAATGTGAAAAAACACATTGTTGCCGGTTATTGGTATAAAGGTGTATAATTTAAAGTGCACACACACACGATGATAATAGAGATACCAACCAACAAGGAAAAAAAATAAACTAAAAAAATGAAAACAACCGTTTTAAATTAACGTCATCACAAAACAAACTTTTAACCATCAAAGTCCAACATTTCGTTATAGTAAAGATTATTCGGCCAATAGATTAAACTGATGTTTTATGTGGATCATAAGAAATGAGAAAAAGGCACTCGCATGACCACCTCAAGTGTATGTTCATTTAATTAACAACAGCAACAACTACGGCGGTAACAACAATCAGTCTAATCGTCATTAAATACGTCATACCAGCGCAAACTCATCAGTAACATCATTAATTTTATTGTTGCGAATGGCATTTCACTAATCGCATTGAATCGCTTGGGACGTTCGCAGGCTGCAGGCTTCAAAAACATTATGAAAAATCAATGCAACAACAATAATAACAACTTAGAGACAGAGTGTGTTATATTAAAAGTTTATTTCCTTTGCTATTTTTAATTTCGTTCATCTTTAAAAGTTAATTTTGTTTTGTTTATTTCATTGCTCAAGCATTTCAACTCAACACTTTCTCTTTTTTCAAAATAAAAAAAAAAATATAATTGCAAATTGTTTTTTGTTGTTTTCTTTCTTTTTTGCAAAGTTTATTTACAACAACGAAAAAGTTTTAAGAAAAAAGAGGCCAACAAAATGTAGGAAATGACCAAAAAGTTTAACTTGAAGTTTTGCGTGTTTGCGTGAGTACTAACGTAAGGGAAAGCACTGAAGATGTCAAAGTTACAGCTCATTCATAAAAAATTGTGTAATTATTTCTTTAGGAATTGCATGCTAACATTTGGAATAAAAATAATAGTTTTCGCATTCATAACACAATGTTTATCCGATATCAGTTCCGAGGAGTCATAGCTGAGAAATTGGAACACACATCATCACATTAATGAGATCAAATATATCTAGAGGGTTTATCGCCTAGAGTAACAAAAAATTGCACCTGGAGGGGTTTAAAATGTACCCCTGAGGATTAAATCTGATTTTCTGATTATCTTGTCAAAAAAATTTATGGGTCGCCCTTACGTTTTAGAGAAAACATTTTCAGATGAATGTATTACCAAGCAGAAAGTTTGATCGTCCAAACATAGCTCTTTGGCACATTCCTTTCGTTGTTCGAATCATTCCATTCCCACATCAGAAAACACTTTCCTTTTGTTCAGCGCTGGACCCTCATCGTATCATACCTTTGTTGCCTTCTACAAGAAGGTGCAATGGGAACAGTCGGGGATCGGGTCTTCGAATTTCATTGCTATAAAACAACATTTTGCACATCGTTTTTGATCTTTTTAGTCAATCCGAAAAGGAGTAATTCGTTTTTTCACTACTTTTCGGAACATCCACTTTCTGAAGGTGATCGTTTTATTTACTGCTGGGTAAGCTAATTGTATGAGCTTTCTAAGAGTGTATGTAATTTATAGGGTTTAAAAGGGTTTCGCAAAGTTCTGGAGCTTTGAAGTAAATATTTTAAATTTTTTTTTCTTATTCTTGACTTTGGCGGCCATTCTGGCATAAAAGAAGTCCTATTAACATACACTTTTATAATTTTTTTCCGACCTAAAATTATCAAATTGATATGACAAATGTACAACCGAATAAAATAAAATTTAACGAGGTTTTCAAAAAAAAAAAATATAAAAGCATATGGGTGATTCTTAGATAACTGTGCTTTTTCGAGTTGTAAAATTGGCAGATAATTTTTTTGGATTTTTGCAAGTTTCTTCATGCTATCTTGTGGAAACACACTCTTAAAACTCACCTTTTAAATAAATCAACTACAAGTGTGAATTTACGGCCTTGAGGTCGAAATTAAGAAATTTTGCTGCCACGTTTGTGACCAAATTGCCACGTTTGTGACCAAATTGCCACGTTTGGGACATTTTAGCCACAGTATAGAAAAATGATGGTTTTGAAGCGTTTTGATGAGAGATATATTGCATATAATGACAAATTTACACTTCAAGACTAATTTTGCAACAGTGTCATGTCTCCGGTGGTCCATTTTTTTTATACCCTATCGCCCTAAAGATCAGCTATGGTTTCCGGTTCTCTGTTTTTATAGCCGTTTATGGTGGATTAGGATCTCCTAATTACGAATCTGATCTTGATTTTTTTCTATTACATCAGTATCCTTAGTTATCCTTGCTCAAAAATGAAAAAATCATAGTTTTGACATCTACTTAACAAAAACAGCAACAAGTAAAATTAATTTTTGTCAATGGATTCAGACAGCCGAATTTATTATCAACAAGACATTGTTTACCGCTTTTCAATTGGATTTCTAGTTTCCGAGTTATAAGCCTTTAAAAAAAGGATACCCCTCAATAACACACAAAGGATTTTCTGGACCGAAAAATTAACAAAAATGGTAAGTTTTATTATTTTTATCAAAAATATAATTTATCACAAAAATTTTAAGCCCTTGCAGACTAAAATCGGATGAAAAAATAAGGCTCTATTGTAGATTTAGTGAATGAACAGTTGAAATTTTGATTCTGTTAATTTGCAAAGCAGTAGTTTAGTAGGGTCATTCACTAAATCTAGCATAGAACTGTCATTTTTCATGCGATTATGGTCTGCAAGGTCACGAAATTTTTGTAATTAAATAATAAAACTTGATTTTTTGTAACTTTTCGGTCTCGAAAAATCCTTTGTATGTTATCGAAAGATGTCCTTACTTTAAACGCTTATAACTCGGAAGCTGGGAATTCAATTGAAAAACGGTAAATTACGTCTTGTTTACAATAAATTTGGCTGTCTGAATCCATTAACAAAAATTAATTTTACTTGTTGTTGTTTTTGTTCTATAGCTTTTAGTAGATGGCAAAACAGTGATTTTTTCACTTTTGAGCAAGGATAACTCAGGATTCTGATGGTGTAGAAAAATTTTTGTATTAAAAACATAATTAATAGCCTTCAACTTAACATCTGTATACTCAAACTTTAAATCGAAATATGTTTTTTGCAGACTGATAAAAAGTGCCACGTTTGTGACATTTTTGATGTGCCACGTTTGTGAAATTTTTGTAGTTTATAGCTCATTGTAAAGCACGCTTTTGAGTTTAAGATTTTTCCGAAAGAATTTGGGGTCATGTATGCAAATCCTACAAAAAAATTGTTTCATGCATAAAATAAAATGTACTACCTGGGCGTGCCGAGTGCCACGTTTGTGACCATAATTTAAAAAAAAAACTGTTTTTGTTTATAAACTGCCCTACTAAACGCAAACAGATTTCATTTTGGACGCATCTGGACATGATGACCTTTGGGTGATGTATAGTGATCATAATTAATGCATATGTATTGCAATCCATTGACTGAACCAGTAGTACCATGCAGTAGAAGCATAATGCTTTCAAGAAATTTTTTTTTTTCCAAAACTAGGGGACAGTTTTCAATTCGAAATTGTGCCCTCTAAAAATTATTTGAAACTGAAGATGAGCTCGGAATATTGTAGCCTTAAGTATTTACTTAATTTGTGTAGTAACTTGTTTTCTGTTCCATTTCCGTTTTTTGGTCGTTTTACATCGTTTTGTGTATAAAAAGTAGGGGTAGGACATGCCACGTTTGTGACATTTGGGGTATATTTGCAAACTTTCACAGTAGACCAACAATTGTTTGGTGGTAAAATTGATCCGCTCTATTAAAAAAACATAGTTTCTAACTTATAGCGTCATTTTTTGTGAAAAAAAGCCTACTGTATAGGTGAAATCGCCAGAGGACACAAAAAGTACAGTTATCTGAGAATCACCCATATGGGACTTTTTTTACTAAAATGGCCTCCAAAATCAAAATAGGAAAAAAAAGATAAATTAAAAACTTTAAAGGTGTAAAACTGCGAAATTTACAAAAAACCTTATATCTAAACAGCTCTACCTCCGACTTATAATTTTTATACCCCACACCCAGGGTACGCTAGCCTTTCGCTTGTAACGCAGAGAAGGAAGCGTGAGAGGTATAAAAAGCAAATATATTCCTGATAAGCGTCACTTCCTGAGTCGATATAGCCATGTCCGTCAGTCAGGCTGGTTGGGTGTGAGTGGAAATATTTTTCACGGGAAAACTAAGCAAGATAGGTAATTCAATGAAATTTCTCACATAAGCTTCGTCGTAAAAGTTAGCTCGTGGCAATTGAAAATGAGCGAAATCGATCAATGGCCTCGCCTACCGCCCAAGCAAAAAATATATTCAAAACGCAATAATAAGAGTATAATTTGCAATAACGCACCCATAATACAAATCTATACTAGGGATAGAAAGTAAAAGCTCTGAACACAAACTAGGCAAATTAGTACTAGAGGGAGGCATCTCCCATATAAGCAAAAGTTTAAAAATGTTATACTAAAAGCGTTTTTAGATATAACCGGTGGTGGGCAAAACGCTGCCTTAGGGCAGCTTCGTATCAAAGATAGGACTTTTTGCGTATCTCTTCGTATAGGATAAAACGAGACAAAAAAGAAGAGAGAATTTTGCCCAGCACCGGATATAACCCAACAAAATTTCACTCAAACACTCAGAACAATAAATGCAAGCTCTACACAAAAACAAGGTAAACTCGAAGATAATAGCTGTACTGAAATCGTTTTTAAAGATAATGAATCCAAATTTTCAGATAATTGTAATAGTTAGTGCAAGATCTGAGCAAAAACTAAGTGAATTCAGCCAAGAAGGCGTGGTGTAGGGTATATTATTTTTTGGCCAGGCCAAAGTAACACCCTTACTAGTTGTATGTCAATTTTGTAGGCTTTTCTTTTTTAATTCATGTATCTGGGTCTTCCGATTGCTATATCTACGAAACTATGTCCAAGGTTTTTTTACGTTGTAATTGATCCCTAAACCACTATAGTGATGTAGCCGTAACTCACCTCATTTATCATGTATTAAACGTCAACGTCGCAAATCATCTCATAAATCTTTGGTGTAAGCATGCTACAACAAAATAAAAAAAAAATCTGACAGGTTTCGCTAAAGTAGACTTGTTTCAAGCTCTCAATTAAAAAAGAAAAAATAACTTTTTTACATGACAACACCATGCTTTTGCTATTTCACCAAAGACAAACTTCATTAAAGAAATCACTCTTTTGTCAAGGTAAAATGAATACACTACGCTTACTCTAACATTCACAATAGATCAAAGACTTGATATCATCGTGAATATGAATAATTTGGTAGAACAGAAAACAACAAAGCCCGACAATATATTCCAATTCATAGCATGAAAGTTCCATATTTTCAATTCCTACTGAACTTATAATTGAAGTCTCGTAATTTTTTTAGCGCGATCTCATGGTTCGATGCTACGTTAGTAAATTATAGAGAATAACTCAAAGCAATAGGAATGGGTAATTTCCATTTTGTGTGCAGTTGTTTTGGAAATTTTTGGTTTCTTCTATTCCCAAATTATACAATAACTAAAATTATAATACAAAATTTATGGCAAATAATGGTGCGTATAAGCAAATTATCAAACACAATGGTGAAATCTCTTTATCGCTACATATATACACACATATGTATTTGCTAAAGCCTGTGGCACTTTTTTAGCTCATTTTAAATGCGAAAGTTTTGTACTCTTGAAATGATTTCCCATATTTTGAATAATTTTGTATGCTTAAAATACCCAAACCACCTCCACCACCACTATCATACATACCTGGTCTATCCAATGACTGTCGGCGACTCATTGGCAAATCTTTTGTTGCCGTTTTAGTCGAAGTATTCAGGATAATTTTGCTGGTATGTTTTCCTCATTTGTAGAACTTTTCTATTTTGTTGTTGTTGTTGTCGATGAATTCCACATGCCATTTCATAATTTATAGCAATTACATACAATAAAATTAATAAAAACTTTGTGTGCATTAAAAAATAAAGGTTAAGGAAAAAGCTCAGGTACAAGAGCACAAATGCAATACACACTCTCGCAAGACACAAACATACGCACAAGAGTAGAGACCGAAAATGACGACGACGTTTTACGAGACGGACAAGTCTCACTAGGAACCACAAACGCGTACACCTTAATGCTTAATTTTAGTGCTTTCCATTTGAAATTTATTACAAAATTTATCCACTTGCCACGCACATTACGTTTATTTATATGAAAATCATATTTTACACTTTTTATTTACACAAAATACACGTTTTTGTGTAATTTTAATAAACGCGATGGAGCAGAACTACTGTCAATCCGAACAAACGATATAAAAATGTGGTGAAAATGCCAAGAGCAAAACTCGGCGGACAGAGTTAAAAATTTGCACATTCACAATAGTGTGTATTTTTGACAGCACTTTTTTGCTGTAAATGTCTTTCCAAAAACGCGGCGTTATATAGTTGCACTCTTCGAGTTTGCATAGTTGCACTCTTCTGTGAAAATAATTTTTTTTTTCAATTGTAGAGAAGAAAACTAAAGCAGAATAGCAATAGAATATTTTTCAGAAATAATTTAACTTTTCCATGCCAAAATGCATCAAATTTCGCTAATATTATTACAATTTCACACTTTCAGTACGTCTCTTTATATGTGAAATCCGAAAAAAGTTCACATAAAATGTTTATTGATTCTTAAATTATTCATTTTCTGGATTATCCCCTTCTCTGACATTTTACACGTCTTGCATTAAATTCTCCTACGAATATTTTTAAAAGCAAATTTTTACACATCTTCTTACATAGTTTATGTTAAAGTTTGTATTTGTATCACTTTATAACATTAAATTTAAAGAGTAAAGCGTTTTTAATAATACAGATATTATTTTTAAAGAAAATTTTTGTCGTGCTTGTTGACAGACAACTTAATTTCGTCCTCACAGTTGGCTACTCTGTAAAAGTTAACGAAATCCAGAGAGGATTTCTCCTTTGCGTTTCGATTAACGAAGAAAATTGTTCGAAGCGAAATTCTACTTTTCATGATGCCACCCTTATTATGAAACTCCAAAACGAAGGTGACAAAAACCCAGAAGAACACTGTAATACTCCATTTCACTGACAATCAATTTGACATTAACCAACAAACTTTCACCATTTTCACTTAATTTTTTAAATAATAAACTATTCAAATTGTTTTTTAAGCAATTGAAACTGTGACAATTTTAATTTTATAGCCTGTTTCCACAGAAGATTAATGAAGTGATTGAGCCGTAACTCACCTCACTTATCGTGTATTAAACGTCAAAAAAATCTGAAAGCAGCCATAAATCACTTGATTAATCTTCGGTGGAAAGAGATTATTAGCTTTAATTTGGTTTTAATCATACATTTTTTTTTTTGCTTACGTTTCACATGTATCAAAAAAAAAAAAAATCTTTCAGCGTTTTCTTTCTCAAAAAAATTCTGCATTTTTTCTACCCTCTTTCTGAATGTCAAATTTTTTCTACTAGTTTGGTTCGGAAAAAATGTGACATTCAGAAAGACGGCAGGAAAAATGCAGAATTTTTTTGAGAAAAGAAAACGCTATTAGTTTACCTGGAATTTTCCGAACTTGAATTGCTCGCTGCAGATTTTTTTGGTTAACTATCTAATTTTTTAAAAACAAACCAAAATTTCTCATTCAAATCGAAAGCTTTTTATATGGCGAACTATACCGGTTAGTGCTTAATCAGATTAAACATCCTTATACCATATTCACACTTGTCTGGTTAACCATATGAAATAAGAAAATGAATCATAACCGTTCATACCTTTACCGTGATCAATGGCTCTGTCATTTGACTAACAAGTAGTTTGAAGTTTGCTAAATCAAAGCACTTTTTTCGCTTTTGTCACTTATATTTTTTAATAATTCATTACTTACATTTTTTTAAAACAATTGAGAAGGACAAATTTTTGATTATAGCTTTAATTAGCTTTTTATTATAAATTTTCTATTTGTTTTTATTTCACATTTGTCAAAAACAAAAGTTTTCACAACTAGCTAGTTTTTAAAATATTAAATAGTTTAACCCAAAAAATCGGCAGGTGGCATCTCAAAATTCAAAAAAATCTCAAGGAAATTATGATTTTTTTTGACAAATGTAAAATGTAAACAAATAAAAAATTTATAATTAAATACAAATTAAAGCTAAGATCAAAAATGTATCCGTCTCACTTGTCAAAAAAAAAGAAAATTAAAATTATGAATTATTCAAAAATATAAGTGAAAAAAATTCAAAATAGTCTTGTGAATTGGTAAACTTTAAACTAATACCCTTTCACACGGGCATCGAAAACGGCTCGTTTTTCAGATCATTCGTTTTCAAAACGAGCTGTTTAAAATTGTATTCACACTCGAACTTCTCGTTTTTCATGACAGATGATGGAGCTGATGTCAACTTCCTGTCATAACAATCGAAAAACTTTTGAAAAACAAAAACTTTCAAACTTGCAATTTTTCAATTATAATTAATTTAGTGAAATAAATATAATTATAATTACAACAAAAATAGTCTGATGTGTCTTTGTGGCGAAAGACGAAACATATGTCACTATAACCGTGTTTTTAATCCGTTTCTTGATTTGTCATAATTATGTGTTAGAAAATGCATTGATAGATTTATATGTAAATCGATCTTTGCAAATATATGACTAAAAGTTCAATTAAAAAAAAAAAAAATCAATTTTCAATATATAAAATGTCATTAAGTAACACACTTAAAAATTCTTAAAAACAAAAATTTTTTTACATTTACATTTTTTTTAATTTTTGTGAAAAGAAATTTGTATAAGTAACTGTTTCTAGCAATTTTCTCGAGCTAAGTTTTAGATGATCTATTACTTAAAAAAATAGGCTCGATTTTGTGTTATTAGTTTAAAATGTTTTCTTCAAAGTTCAAAGTTCAAATGATTTATTGAGACAAAAGGTACTTAAACATTTAACTCATATATACAAATATGGAACAATAACAATAAATGATATATACAGGGCTGTAAAAAGTATGGCCCTCGATAAAATTATATGAAACATGCTACGATGCAAAAATTAAATATATTAGCAAAATGCAAATTGATTGCAGGAATTGAGATTTAAAATTAAGCTCTTGCTCCCGGATCTTATAAAAAGTTACTTAAAATTAATGAAATGTTTTCTTCATTAATTTTAAATAACTTTTTATAAGCTCCGGGAGCAAGAGTTTAATTTTAAATATTATTTTCTGCAATCAATTTGCATAATATATTAATTTTTGCATCGTAGCATGTTTCATATAATTTTATCGAGGGCCATACTTTTTACAGCCCTGAATATATCAATTATTGTTATTGTTCCATATTTGTATATCTATATCATTATTAATTAATTTGTTGACAAATATCCGTGCTTTCTCCATTGCAGTTTGTGAGAAATTCACCGTGATTATTGATTCGGGATGTAAAGATGAATTATTTTCAACCCCAAGGGTTCACAAAATTTTCAATGGAGATAAGGCGTTATAAAAAATCTCATTCACAATAGTGTAATCAATAAGTGCAAACTCACACGAAAGGCACGGGCACGTAGGGTACGTCAAATTTCTAGGCAAGCAGAGGGAAGTGGTGCTGTCATTTCCCTCCGTTTGCCTACAAATTTGACGTACCCTACGTGCCCGTGCCTTTCGTGTGAGTTTGCACTTATTGATTACACTATTGTGAATGAGGCAAACGGAGGGAAATGACAGCACCACTTCCCTCTGCTTGCCTAGAAATTTGACGTACCCTACGTGCCCTTGCCTTTCGTGTGAGCTTGACCTAAAGGCGCTAGTACATACAGGGCAGCGCGTGCAGCGCGCGCATTATAGGCTTTGACAGTTGATTTAAAAACATAGCTCCTTATGGAGAGTGATACATACAGAAAAGCGAACAACGCACGCGCTGCGTTCAATGCGTAGAGTTGGCCAACTTTCAACTTTTCGAACGCATCATTTGCGTTTGACATTTCGTTTCTTTTGTTTATTTATTTATACATTATTTTCGCAGTTGAAAATATAAATTAAAAAAGGAAAAGAATCAAAATGAAGGAAAAAATAATAAGCGAAGTGCAGGAGCAAGTCTGCCTATATAATAAAGGCCATTCTGAGTGTATTTGAAAACGCGTTTACGCGTTCTATGTAACGGCACAAGCATCACAACGCACGCGAGTGATGCTTGTGCCGTTACATAGAACGCGTAAACGCATTTTCAAATACACTCAGAATGGCCTTTATTATGTAGGCAGACTTGCTCCTGCACTTCGCTTATACGTTTTTCCTTCATATTGATTTTTTTCTTTTTTAATTTATTTTCCCAACTGCGAAAATTACACAGGCCGACAAAAATTATACCCAGAAACCAGATTATATATTTCCGTAGGTTTTCGATGCGCTGATTCCGAATCTGGTCGCAGAATTGCTCCATCACGTCAGGTTTTTGAGATATCCTAACCTAAAAGTGCCAAAAATGACGATTTTTCTCAATTTTGAGGTTAAATAGCTCTAAGGATTTGATTTTTGTAGGAAAACTATGAACGGCATCTTAAAATACTAGTCTTCCTCTTTCAAATGCCGTTGAGTTAGTTTGAATATCTTTTTTTTTCTCTGAGATATGGCATTTTGAAGAATGCATGTAAGAGGATTTCCCTATATCTAAAAGTCCGTAGAGGAAACTTATATGCATTCTTATATGCACTCTTATATGCATTCTTCAAAATGCCATATCTGAGAGAAAAAAAAAGATATTCAAACAAACTCAACGGCATTTGAAAGAGGAAGACTAGTACTTTAAAATATCGTTCATAGTTTTCCAAGAAAAATAAAATCCTTAGAGCTATTTAACCTCAAAATTGAGAAAAATCGTCATTTTTGGCACTTTTAGGTTAGGATATCTCAAAAACCTGACGTGATGGAGCGATTCTGCGACCAGATTCGGAATCAGCGCATCGAAAACCTACGGAAATATATAGTCCGGTTTCTGGGTATGTACTTTGATCAAATTTTGTCGGCCTGTGTTATTTATAAGTAAATGAACAAAAGAAACGAAATGTCAAAAGCAAATGATGCGTTCGAAAAGTTGAAAGTTGGTCAACTCTACGCATTGAACGCAGCGCGTGCGTTGTTCGCTTTTCTGTATGTATCACTCTCCATAACTGTCAAAGCATATAATGCGCGCGCTGCACGCGCTGCCCTATATGTACTGGCGCCTTAAACATACCTGTAAACTTCAATTTTGGCGAACATTGTATTTCATTTACCAAAATTATTGCGGGACTGCACTTTATGTTTCGCCGCTTTCAATCATTAGAAAGAACGTTTACATAATAACATAAAAAAATGGCTTCACAAATAAATCGATTGCGCCGTTTGGATCCAAAGAAAACACTTTTCTTATTGTGTGATATTCAGGAAAAGTTTCGTCCTGGAATGCCATTGTTTGATTCTATGGTGAAAAATGCAAATAAATTGGTAAGTGCTTGGAAAAATATAATATGTATTGATATTTTGAAATCTGTAGCTTTAAAACACTTTCATGGATGTCACCTTGAAAAACAATGAACCCTGTTCCATACATATCTGTTGACTTTTGACAAAAAGCATCTAAGTCTTCTGACAGTTATTTAACTTTGCTGAAAAGTTGCCAATTTGAAGCTGGGTTTTGTCCAAAGTCCATATGTTGAGATTCCTCTACTATAGCATAAGCAAATCTATCGAAAGATTTTGAATGTATAATTTTATTTACAGGTGCTAGCAGGAAAATCTCTTGAGGTTCCACTCATTGCAACCGAACATTATCCGGAAAAATTGGGTCCAATTGTGCCACAAATTAATGTAGATCATGCTCATGCTGTAATAAAGAAAACAAAGTTCAGTATGATAGTACCCGAGTTGGAAGGAAAAATTAAAGAAATCTTTGGTGATAAGCCACGTGATGTTGTGCTTTTTGGTTTAGAGGTAAGAAAATAATGGGATCTAACATTGGAAAATTAAGTGTATAATGATATAGCTCGTAAGACAAGTGGTCCTTTTATGTAAATTTATCAGTTTCGGACCCAGGTCTTTTTTTGTTCTTTTCAATATTTTAGGAGCCATCACATTTTAATTTATAGAATTTGTGATAGTCTCTGCAGATGGTAAAAGAAATCTAAAAATATCTTCAATTACGATTAAGTGTGTACCTATAACTCTATACATACTTGTTATCAAAGTTATTTGGATTATCGTCATCATAATTTTATTTTATTTATTATTTGTTAATCGTATAGATTTCTAAATACAGTAGAGCTTCATACTTAAGTATATAATTCGTTTGTGAAGTGATCAACTTGCGAACTAAATATTAACTTTTTGAAACCATTATTAAATTTATAAAATGCTTATATATTTACCTGAAAGCAAGAGAAACCCCCTTATATACGAGAATTATTTATTGAATGTGTTCCACAAACTATCAAAACATGCACTAATTTTGATAGTTTTTATGAGTTTTTTTTTTCCTTTTTTTTTGTAAAAAATACGTATTAATGTATGTAACTTTCATTTTTTTTTACAGTCACACATTTGCGTCGAACAAACTGCTATGGATTTGATAAATAATAATATAAACGTTTTTCTTGTAGCCGATTGCAGTTGTTCGCGTCTGACACAGGATCGTGATTTAGCTTTAGAGCGTTTACGTCAAATCGGTTGCATTATAACTACTAGCGAAAGTGTTATATTCAATTTAATGGCAGATAAAAATCATCCCAAATTTGATGAAGTGCGCAAATTTGTAAGTGCACCATCTGTTGATATGCAGCTGAGCAAAAGTGCCAGCGGATCTTCCAAGTTGTAAATTTTTACAAGCGCTGATCAACTAAGATTTGATTTAATTAGACTTCAGACCTTCAATCCACACAAGAAAAATTGTATTGTATAATTGTATATAAAAAGTTCCATAGCCATATAATGGGGGTATCGTGAATAAATATCCCCGGGGAATTTTCTCAAACTGCCGTGCGTTCTCTATAGCAGTTTAAAAAAATTCCCCGGGAATCTTGATTCACGATAACCCCCAATAAATGTCTATAAAACATTAATCGTGACATTTGGATACAAAATGTAAATTTATGTTAACTACAATAGTTTGTTGTTAAATACAAAAGTGTACTATATTAGAATTAAGACAATTAGTTGCATTTATAGATTTACAGTCAAAGTGCCGAAACATTTATGTGAAACTTTTCTAATGTACTGGAAAGTATATGCCTTTAAAATATTAGAAATCAAATTTGTACAAATAAAGTTACAAAAAAAAAAAAAAAAAAAAAGTGAAATGAGTAGAACTAACTTCAAATTTCAAGAAAAAAGCAAACTAATCGCGATATAAGAAATATAAAAACTGCTAAAGACGATTTTCGTTTAGAAAGCAAAGCAATTTAATCTTGTTTTATATGAATGGCGCTTCGTCCTAAACGTCAGCTGCTTTGTATTGAAACAGCATTTTCATTAAAAAAAATGTCGAATACTTTTAGGAGCATATTTTTTACTGCATCTTTGTTGCATTTCATAATGTCAAACTACAATATGTTGACAGTATATAGCAATCGGCGCATTAGCAACAAAGTTGATGCTTTTTAAAAACTTTGCTCTTAATAAATAAATACTTTAAAAAAGTCCTAAAATTATGCAACATTTTGTTTATGAAAATGCTGTTGCAATACAAAACAACAGACGTTTAGGAAGAATGCCATGCATGATGTGTAGAATTTAATTTGCTGTTATCGAATATCGACCCTTAAGCAGTTTTTCCATATTGGCACAGATATTGATATAATCTCGTACGATAAGGTTGAATCTTTATCTAGAATCTATCGGGCCTGTTCTGTAATCCGCGTGGATTCAATTACTTTTCACTTAGGAGGCTTTTTGATGAAAATGGTGAGTCACACGATAAAAAGTATAAGAATCTTTTTTGTGGAAAATTACAGGTTCTACAAATGATAATCATTTATACTTACGAAAAAGTAACTGTTTCGGAAATATTCGAAAAAGTCGTATTTTTCGACTTTTTACGGTTTTTTAATAATATTTCCTAAAGGGTTACTTTTTCGTTAATGCGAATCAATGTTATTTGTAGAACATGTAATTCCCCACAAAAAAGATCGTAATATTTTTTTTCGTGTGACTCACCATTTTCATGAGAAAGCCTCCTAAATGAAAAGTAATTGAAACCATACGGATTACGGAACAGGCCTGCATATTTTTTTCGTTAAATTGTGTCGAAATGTTGAGATTTTATTTTTAAATTTCAAAAATCTTTATGTTGGGTCAAATTTTATTGGTTCCTATGGTGTATTAAGAATATTAACTACTGAATTAATTACGCGGCAATCGTTTTTGAAACTAAAAAAAAAAAATTTTATTTTAAAGTCAATTGAAACACCTGTTTTTGCTACAATTCAATATATTCAATTATTGAAACTTTTATTTTTAACATCAAATTGAAGTTAATGCATAAATAAAAATTTTAAAATTTAGTACATACATATTACAATACAAAAATGGCACGTTGCTTACGACGCTTGGATCCCAAGAAAACCTTGTTTCTGCTATGTGATATACAAGAAAAATTTCGTCCTGTGATGCCGCTCTTCGGTGCTATGGTAAAAAATACACAAAAACTGGTAATCAAATCTTTATATTTCATCAATACCGTATAGTATTCAATAGTAATTATTTTACAGGTACATGCTGGAAGAGTTTTTAAAATTCCACTCATTGTAACAGAACATTATTCAGAGAAATTGGGTGTAACTGTGTCTGAAATTGATATAAAACATGCATGTGCTGTAATACAAAAAATTCGATTTAGTATGATGGTACCAGAAACGGTTAAACGAATCGTAGAAATCTTCGATGGAAAACCAAAAGATGTTGTGCTTTTTGGTATCGAGGTAAGTATATGTATTTTTATTAGGGTGGCACAAAAAAACCAAATGTGGCCGAATGAAATGTTTCTTTTGTATTTTATGAAACAAATTAAAAGCCTAAGGATGGAGATTTAGAGGTTCTTTAATTGATACCAATCGTGTATCGATTATACTCATAAAATAACTGACTACGTACTGTTTGGCAGTTCGTCGATTGTGAAGAAGCACAAGTGATAGTGTATCGGTCTAGTGACTTACAATGCGTGGAGAGACCCGGGTTCAAATCCTTCACTCGGTGATTTTGAATTCCAATTTTTAAATTTCTATTAATTTGTGCACAATTTGTCTGAAGAGTCTTCGGAGCAGAAAATGAAACATGTGTCCAACATAGCCGAGGTATAAAATAATAAAAAATTAATAAAAAATCTTGATCAACACTGAGATTTGAACCCGGAACACATTGCTCAGAAATATATAACAAACTCTTTAGCACATTCGGCTATGAAACCTTTTGAAGTTTTTGTGTAAAATTTGAATTTTAAATTAAATTTGTTGAAATTTATAAATAAAATAAGAAAAAAATTGGCCTTTTTCTGGTCCGAATGTAATGCATAATTAGACAATTGACCTTTTTCTGGTCCGGTTGTAATGCCTAAGGAGACAATTCGTTACGCCCAATGACAATGTAAAACGTAAATAGAACTTTATATGTGATGGGGCCAGAATTTAGACTAGTCGGTTTTTCCCATGAAGTAGTTTGCAATCTAGTTTTGG
Source organism: Calliopum simillimum (assembly GCA_951812925.1). Classification (NCBI taxonomy): domain Eukaryota; kingdom Metazoa; phylum Arthropoda; class Insecta; order Diptera; family Lauxaniidae; genus Calliopum; species Calliopum simillimum. The sequence goes on from OX638368.1 coordinate 111,823,642, forward strand.
AATAGTCCGTGGTCCTGCAGGGATATTGGGTTTTTTTTTGTCACCCTAACATACTTAAATACAAATATATATATACGCATGATTTTTTGCTAAAAACAATTTTGATCATTGCAGTCACATGTTTGCATTGAACAAACTGCCATGGATTTGATGAATGACAATGTTAATGTTCTACTTGTAGCAGATTGCAGTTGTTCGCGTCTAAAACAGGATCGTGATTTGGCTTTTGAACGTTTGCGCCAATTTGGTGTCACTGTTACCACTAGTGAAAGTGTAATTTTTAATTTAATGGTAGATAAAAATCATCCAGAGTTTAATACTTTACGTAAACTTATAAATCCTACATCAGCGGATATGGAATTAAGTAAGACTGGTGAATCAAAATTGCATAAAAGCCCAAAGGCAAAGTGATGAATATCGATGTCAAAAATTGCATTTACAGTAAGTTTAAATTAAAAAATAATAAATAAAAGGAAATACTTATTTTCGATCGACTTACTAATAAGCAATAAATGTTTTTAATCTTTAAGATTTTCAGGGGTATGGCAGAGTTTCTAAACATTTTTTTTTTCTGAGTTGGTTGTTGTTTGCAGCGTTTAATACTGTTGATGATTTTGTTGCTTGCTTGTGGTGATAGAATATATGATTGTGAATGTATTTAAAAAAGAAATGATTCTGGTAGTGAAATGCTGCTGGTAGTGTTGTTGTTACTGCTGGTGTTTTTGTTGTAGCTGGTGTTGTTGTTGCAGCTGTTGTTTTTGTTGTAGATGCTGTTCCTGCAGCTTTTGTTGTTCTTGCTGCAGGTTTCGATGTTGTAGCTGGTGTTGTTGTTGCAGCTGTTGTTGTTGTTGTAGATGCTGTTCCTGCAGGTTTTGATGTTTTAGCTGGTGTTTTTGTTGCAGCTGTTGTTGTTGTTGTAGATTCTGTTCCTGCAGCTTTTGTTGTTCTTGCTGCAGGTTTCGATGTTGTAGCTGGTGTTGTTGTTGCAGCTGTTGCTGTAGTTGTAGGTGTTGTTCCTGCAGCTTTTGTTGTGGTGTTTGTGCTGTTGTCCTATCTGGTTCTGGTGTTTTTGTTCCTGCTGCTGGTGTTGTTGTTATTGCTGTTTGTGTTGTTGTTGTTCGTCGTGATGTCCCTGTTGGTGTTGTTATTATTGTTTCTGTTTGTGTTGTTGTCCTATGTGTATGTGGTGTTTTTGTTGCTGCTGCTGGTGTTGTTGTTATTGCTGTTTGTGTTGTTGTAGTTGTTGTTATTGGTGCTGTTGTTGCTGTAGTTGTTGTTATTGGTGCTGTTGTTGCTGTAGTTGTTGTTATTGGTGCTATTGTTGCTGTAGTTGTTGTCATTGGTGCTATTTTTGCTGTAGTTGTTGCTGTTGCTGTTATTGTTCTTGTTTGTGTTGTTGGTGCTCGTGCTGCTGGTGTTGCTGTTTTTGTTGTTTTTATTCCTTTTCTTATTTTTATTTTTTGGGGTTCAAAATCATCGTCTTCATCCGATATTGCGAAGATATTCCGACGTGTCGCTGTTGGTGTTGTTATTATTGTTTCTGTTTGTGTTGTTGTCCTATGTGTATGTGGTGTTTTTATTCCTGCTGCTGTTGTTGTTGTTATTGCTGTTATTGTTCTTGTTTGTGTTGTTGGTGCTCGTGCTGCTGGTGTTGCTGTTTTTGTTGTTATTATTCCTTTTGTTATTTTTATTTTTTGGGGTTCAAAATCATCATCGTCTTCATCCGATATTGCGAAGATATTCCGACGATATTGCTTTCTCTTTCTACCTGTAGCTGCTGCTGTTGGAGTTGTTATTGGTGCTGTTGTTGCTGTTGTAGTTGTTATTGGTGCTGTTGTTGCTGTAGTTGTTGTTGTTGGTGCTGTTGTTGCTGTAGTTGTTGTTATTGGTGCTGTTGTTGCTGTAGTTGTTGTTATTGGTGCTATTGTTGCTGTAGTTGTTGTCATTGGTGCTATTGTTGCTGTAGTTGTTGTTGTTGGTGCTGTTGTTGCTGGTGTAGCTGCTGCTGTTGTAGTTGTTATTGTTGGTATTGGATCATAGCCCAATAGGTCCGACATACTCGTTGTCGTTCTTGAATTTGTTGGGGCGTTATATTTAACATCAATATATTGCTGTAAAATAATAAATTTATGATAATTAATTAAGTTAAATTAAATTAGACTTAGAATTGTTTTATTGTATATGCTTTTAAGATAACCTAACCTAAAAGTGCAAAAAACACGAACTTTGACGGTATTTTTGAAGTTTCGTAATAAATCGGGGTCATGTTTGGTTATTCAAAATACAAGTCTTTATCTTTTAAACCCTTTTTGAAAACTCAAAAAATATTTTAAAGATAAACCCTAGTTCTTTCAATAACCATCTCAAGTTCGATGGCAAAAGATTACCCTGACTTAATTCAAACTTAAAGGAGGATTTGTTTTGTTGATATTTTTATCTAAATTTTATATGGGACCCCCTTAAGAAGTGGTGAAAAAGGGTTACTGTGTTCGAGAGAAATATTGGAGAGGAAAAATTAATGGAGGTCAGCGAACATTTTACATGATTTGACAGACTATCGCCGGAGTTATGAGTGTTATTAAATTTTTAAGAAACTTATGCGGGGTGTCTGGAAGACTTAAAAATATTTCAATATGCGAAAGCTAATGTCAAGATTTCGGGGATTTTGTAATAGATACATTATCCGAAAATTAGCAGCTACTACAGCGTTTTGATCGCGATAGGCTGTGGAATACTGCATACTCCAAAATTCCCTACATTTTTGGCTGATAATAAGATGCTTCGTTCACGGTGTGATACAGAGATTAAAATTTTTATATTAAACATTTTGTGGATAATATTCCAACCTCTCAAATGGTTGGAATTGTATTTTTCTGAATTTTGCGTATTGATACTTATAAATAGAACGATATGAGCTATGATTTTCATTGATACAATCAGGCCTAACACTGAATCCATTATAGATTCGATTATTGTATGAAGTACGAAAGAGCTACATATTATTGAATTCGAATCGTTACAAACGTGAATTCCAAGTTCATAGATTAACATCACTGAATCTATTTGAAACATCTATCGCTATCGATTATCGTAATTTAATTTCAAATTTTGAAGTTTTGAACGTTCGTATTGGTCGAAACTACGATGGATTAAGTGATATGCCTCAATACCAATTCGGTGAAACCAAACTTTCATCTAAAGTAAACATATAAAGCATTTTACAAAATAAACAACCATTTCCGGAACACTCATAATTGTGCATCTGAAATGACACATCTTTCTGAATAAGCTTACAAAATAGTTTGTTCCATGAGTGTATAGGTCGCGATGTTGTAATGGACTTCAAATCGATCATAGTACTGTGTCGTCCGAAATGACAAATATATGTGGAAAATGTTAATCAGAAATGACTCTTTTATGATCTTATTGATAGCTCTTATTCATGAACCAATTTCGAAGAAAAAACTGTTCTTTTTAGAGCGTTTTAGATTTATTCCAAAGCTTTTGACGAACTCTTTAAGAATGTAAGAGCTTCGAAAAAAAGACTTAGAAAAGAAACTTTTATGACTCATATGGTTGGCTAGTTAAACGCATAACTAACATCGCCATTTGTTTCTAAGGCTTAAAGCACAAAAATTGTTTAGATGACAAAAAGATTAAAAATAAACTTAAGTACCCATCTTAATTTGATCCCGAGATAATTTTTGGATTTTTTTTCCTTTACTGATATTGATACTTCATTAAGTGCACAATAGATAATACTCAATACAAAGCACACTCGATCACTTTATTTGCTTTGTTATTGACATAAACATTCCACCCGACATATGAATAATTCCTTAGAGGTTCCTTATTTGGCAAGACAACAAAAACAAAAACAACAACAGCAATAGCAACAGCAACAACAACAACAACAACAACAACAACAACAACAACAACAACAACAACAACAACAACAACAACAACAACAAAAGCAAAGAATAGACCAAAATGAAACTATGTAGGATCCACGACAACTATATTTATGATATGTTTGTTTGGCGGCATGCGCTGAAAGACGGCGCATGTTACGCACCCAAGGAATCACTAGATCAGCAAATAGAATAGAAAGTGTTGACTTTCGCTGATCAGTAAGTAAGTAGCTTTAAGATGTTGCGGCATATTATTTTCTTTTTGTTAGACAACGAAACGTATTTGGTTGCAACATTTCAGAAGTTATGACGCCTGACCATATTTGGTAAAAATTGTTGTCATATCACAGAAGAGAAGACCAACATAGCAACTCAAGCAGCTACTATTGGTGGTTTTTTCTATCGTTTATACGCTCTCTACAGTACAAGCGAAAAGATCAAAGTAAGGACAACAGCAAAGTTTAGGTATATCAGAGCAAAAAGATAACCATGGTAATCAGAGATATCCGCAAGAAATATGACAACTGCAGTAAATGTCATGTAAGCTCCATATCTTAAGCTAAAATAGCAAAAGCTAAATAGGCATATTAAGAATGCAATGTTACAGCATTGTCATGATAGAAAAGGATACTTAGTCGTATAATGAATTTTTGCAATAGAACTTTATTTCCATTTAAATTTTCATCATTTAAAAATTCAACGCTAAGATCTTAGGCTTTGTTGTTAACAAATGCATGCCATGGAATCATTTCTAATTTGAATTTGAGAAATTATTTTGATTATTTCTAGGAATCGGCTGTGATGTTATTCGTGTAAAGCCTTTTGCGATGAAAAGACAATTTTTTGTAAATAAAGCCAGAAAATCTTCAATACAAAATTCTGGCGTTATTTCTATTTTGTTGTGGAAATAAAGCCAAAAATGTATTTCCTAGTTAGCATTTGGCTTTTTTACTTTTGCCGTTGTATAGGCGCATTGCCTAAACGATTCACATATTTAAGGTAAAGCTAGAATTAGCCAAGAAGTAGCGTTCCGTAACGTGTCAAAATCTATCAAACGGCAGAAGCGTGTAAGCGATTACTGAAATCGTTTCGTAGCGGTACGCAACGTATCGCGCTACGTAGACAATTCATTTGTTAGAGAAAATAAATTAAATCCATTTATAAAATGGAATTTTTTTAACAAATTAGTGAAAATAAGTATGATAATGGATGCTTGTTTACAAAAACTGGAATTTTCCAAGTAATTTCTAAGTTGTAAGGTGACATTTCGAACGTTGCCTACTGTTTTCACTAATCGATGCTACGTTAACAAGCAACCGTGACGTTACGTTACGAAACGCTACTTCTTGGCTAATTCCAGCTTTACTCTCGCTGCGCGTCCTAGCATGCACTTTCAATTTCTTTATAAATTATGATTTGTTGTTTCGAAACGGCATACAGTGGTGAAATACGAAAATCACTTAGGCAAGGCGCCTAAGTAGCGTCTTTTAAGTACGAGTAATTTTTGTTTAATAAAAATTCCTCCAACTTTTTTTCATAGAAATATTATGCAGATTTCAGAGAACAATTCTGTGTAAAAATTTTGTTTTTATTTATGGGTAGGTATTGCCTTAATATCTATTTGTTTATTTGTTTATTAAAAGTGCATTCTTTATAAAAAATTTTAAAAATTTTTATGAAAAGTTTATTTCATCTAAATTTTGATTTATTTTTAGCCCTACTTACCACAAAAATTTCATAAATTTTCATTCAATATTTGAAGAGAAATTGCAATTTAAAACTAGTAAGGGTGGTATCTTTGGCCTGGCCAAAATTAAATACCCTACACTGCATTTCAAGTATATTATTAAACACTTAGTTGATAAATACTATGCAATATTCTTGTACATACAAGTTTTTATTAAAATAAATTGTTTTATTCTTCCATAACTCCTAGGAGAGTATAAGAACAAATTGCTTATATGGGAAGTGCCATGCCCTCTTCTCCGAGTTGACCTAGATTTTGGGTAGAACTTGCATTAACTGTTTTGAGTGAAATTTGGTTAGGATTTTTCAAAACTACTTTTTGATCAGAGTTTACAATTAATGTTCTTAGGGCCAGTTTTTCAGTGCAAGTTTAAGCTTCGTTTAAACTAAATTTTATTAAACTCGTTTAAATTGTTAAACTCGTTTAACTATGAAATGACTTTTTCAGTGCGAGTTTAATTTTAACTCGTTACTTTGATTTTTAGTAAGCATTACTGAAATATGACAAGCTGTTGACGTATAAATATTAAATTTTTTTGACAACTCGCAGCGAAAAATTTAATTTTTAGAAAAATTTCCATAAAATCCTGCTGATTCCTCTGGAATGCCGAGAAAATATCAGGAACAGCATCAGCAACAATAAAGCAGTGGAACGCGGAACGTGGTAATCTCGATGCTGATTTAATGAAAAATGTGCCCTAGATGGTTTTTATGTAGTTGATGTGGAATTTGCTAAAAAATTAAAGTGAAGTTTGTGAATTTCTTATTTTAAAAATAGTAAAAGACGCAAAATAAGCTTCAGAACAACTAAAATAATTTTTTCTCTTCCAAATTATGGACATTTTTCATTCGTTTATTAATTTGTTTCTTTTTTCGTTTTATATTTTTTATTTCAATTTTGATTTATTTATCAACAGTTGTCAAAATAAAATTGTAGGTTAAACGGAATTTAAACGGCCAATATCGCTCAGTTAAACTAAGTTTAAACTACGTTTAACATTCACTGAAAAACTCATTCCTGAGTTTAAACTTAATTTAAACCAGATAATGAGTTAAACTTGCACTGAAAAACTGGCCCTTAGTGTTTGAGTGAAATTTGGTTGGATTATCTCAAAAAACAAATTTTGAAGCTCTTGTCTCTTGTCCGAGTTCGCCTAGTTTTTTCTCAGAGTTTGCATTATTGATCTGAGTGTTCGAGCGCAATTTGGATGGGTTATCTCAAAAAACGCATTTAGTAGAACATTTTGAAACTTTTGTTTATATGGAAGGTGTAACGCCCTCTAGTCCGAATTCGCCTAGTTTTTGCTTAGAGCTTGTACTTACTATCCCTAGTATTTAAGTATATTTTGCTTCTATTATTGCAAGTAATGCTCTTATTATTTCATTTTGAATATATTTTTTGTATGGGCATGTATGTTGACAGATTTCGCTCATTTTCAATTCCCCGAGCTAACTTTTACGACGGAGGCAGAGTGCCAAATTTCATTGAATTATGTTGCTCACAGCCAGCCAGCCAGACAGACGGATATGGCTATATCGACTCAGGAGGTGACGCTAATCAAGAATATATATACTTTTCCATACCTGCCACTCCTCCTCTGCGTTACAGACGGAAGGACGAAGTGAATATACCCTGGGTGTAGTGTATAAAAAAGACGTAGGGGAGTTTCAGTTTTTTCAATGTGCAGGATTTTCCAAAAAAGTTTCTTTAGTTTTTTGATTAAGTTATATTTCTACAATGCTTGCAGCCGCAAATGACGTGACAATGCTATTTCTATATCTTACCATTGAGTAGAAATATTACTTTTTCCGTTGCAATCTCAAACGGTTCAAGGCACACCATGCAAGTGTACCTTGAACTATTAAAAATAAAAGAGAGTACATTGTTTTTAGGTAATAAATTATGAAAGAACCATTTATTATGTAATCAAAAGAAAAATTTTTTTCAATAAAAAAAAAAATTTTTCATAAACAAAAATTATAACACAAAAAAGTGCATTTAGTAAAAAACAATTAATTAAACAAAAATGCTTGCAAATAAATACATTAATCACGTAAATAATAATAATACTATTAAATTGAGAGTCGATTATGGCTTCTTGGTTGCCCGTCGAAAAAGGCTTCCTGGTCAATAAGCATAGGTCCCAGGTACACACAGACAGCATGTTTTAAAAACTGTCAACACCCATAACATATATTAATGAAAATACATCTAAAACACACTAAAAGCTTAAAACAATAACTAAACTTCCTTCCTAATGTTGTAAGACTGAAATATTTCAAGTAAGTTCCTCAAAAAACTTTTCGTAGTTTACTCCAAAAACAAATTTTTAACACTTTTTCCGTCGCTTTTTATACACGCATACAGCTTGACGGTCTGAAGTCAACTAATATGAGTCACCGGTATAAGTGGAAAATTCCATAGAAGAACATTATCGTACACGTGCAGCTGTTGAGTGGCAAACGGCACTCAGACCGAGGTACACTTGGACCAAGGTACACACATCTCCCCTACATAAAAATTCACATGCTTATAACTTTTAAAAAATTAAAATTTTTTAAAAAATATAAAGCAATAGTTCTGGTGAAAAACTCTTCAAAGGACCACCAAAAAAAAAAATTTTAGTTGAGCAAGTTAGTTTCTACTGTGTCCGTTTCATAAAATTTAACTCTTCTACTGAATGGATGTCCAAATTTGTATGAAAAATAATATTCTTGCAAAAACTTTGGCGTTAAAAAATTATACAGTGGATAATATCACTGTTCTAGCGTAACTTTTTCACTATTTCTGGTTTGCTCCACCCTAATAAAAAAGAGGATCACTATAATTTCTAACAAACTGATGCGAATTCTGATAGAAAATGCAACAAACAACTGAATATGGTCACAATTAATAAGCGTAAAAATAACAACAAGATGTGAGCCAATAAAACAATGCGTTAATTGACTTTTTATTGGCAGTTAATACAATTCTTCAGTTTTTTTTTATGTTTGCAGTACAATTAATTTACTCATTAAACCGTTTAAGGTGCGTGAAATGAGTGCGCATTCCTTTCATATGTTCCGATTTTAACTGAGATCTTGTTCTGTTACATTTAAATACTTCCAAGCTATCTCTATATTTATGTGTGTTGTTCCAAGAAGAAGTTACATATTGGTCGATCGATGATTGCAGTGTATTATGGATTGGCCTAGAAATTTAATTTCCCATGGGGTGGAACTTTTTTTTCCACTGCTGTTGTATCAGTTTCTTTTTAATCTGTAGCAGACTTAAGGTAAAGACTTGGACTAGTTTTTTAATTACGCAATACATCAATGGTATTGAGAATTTCACAAGAAATATTATTTGAAAAGTAATATTCATATATTATCTCTGGCTCTTTGAATGACTTACATACATACATGTATGCTGACGCAAAAATATCGTAATCCTTCTAATATTTAATAAAATTTTTAACAACATTTGCATTAAGCGATTGAAACCATTACGCCGTTGATTTATGATTCCTCCAATCAAAAAGAAAAAAAAAACAGCGGATTAAGCATTTCCGTACTATCAACTCAAAAGCTGATGCCAAGATCATGTCTTGACAGTTAAAGTGCCAGCTCACATGTGGCCCATATCACTAGTTGGTAAGGTGACAAAACTCTTGACACTTTTGTCCCAATTTCAACCAAATATGTGTGTTACCAGTGATACCCAAGGTATACATATACTACCAATCAAATAGCAAGCAACCAACAATAACACACGCCATAGGGAAGACAATAGCAATCAGTGATTTTTTCTTACCATTTTTGGTTGAAACAATCACATTTGCAAAATTGGCAACAAAAAACATCATTGGACAGTTGAGTTGAAATGCAAACATGTGCGGGTGCACTTTGCGCATGCTTCCGCATCGATTGGACTCTGTCCACATAGGATAGGACACAGGCCACAAATCGTTGTAGCCAGCCAATGCTGCTGTCGTTGGTTGGTTGCTTTGTCAACAACGAGTAGAATATGAAAAAAAGGAACAAAAAAAAAAATAATTCCAATAATAAGAGAAAACAAGAAGTTGAAGATTTGATTTAATGTTTTGAGATACAAGTTTGTTGTTTATGCGAACTGACAGTTGAATGGATGTCAGGCGATAGGATTTGGTTATTTTTCCTCTTTTTTTTTTTTGGTTGTTATTGATATTCGTTAAATTGGTGTTAAAATTTTTACAGTTAGGTACTTGGTTAGTAAGTAGTTGGCGTTATTTGATTATGCCAGAAATTTATTTGCATTGCACTGTGCTTTGGTATTACTATCTACATATGCATCTATAACTTTCTTCATAAATCTTTGATGTGCTTGCAATTAAAGACCGCCAACTCTCCATTCCTTATTCTGGTTTTAGGAAGAAGAAACAACACTAAGCCGATATATTGTTTCAAACACTATTTCACTGTTTCAGTGATCCATGACTAGGTGACCAAGTGGCCATATTGGGTCCTCAGTATGAAACGTATTTATTTTCGAGGGAAAAATTCTGACCCTAGGAAAAAGAAACTACACCAAACTGATATGTTCTTTAAAGCACTGTTTTATGTTCTATGAATACCATTCGGTTTCATTGGAATCCATTTATCTCTCAGTGGTCCATTACCAAGTGACCAAGTGCCCATATTGGGTTCTTAGTATGAAAAGTTTTTATTTTCATATCCTGGCAATTAGCAAAAAGAAACTACACTAAACGAATGCATTGTTTCAAAAACTGTTTCGTGTTCTACGTATTTAATTTACTTAGTTTCATTGAAACCCATACATGTTTCTGTAATCCATGACCAGGTGGTCAAATGGCCATAATGCGCACTTCAGAGCTAAACGCTCAAGACACAGCTACTTTTCACTATAAAACATATATATATATATCTCAAAATTCTGATGTGATATAAGAAAACTGGTTACGGCATCGTTTTTAGCATGTCAAAAACCTTCAGAATTTGGAATTAGAACATATATTGCTCACAAAGCATGGCATCGCTTTCAAATAACCTCAAAATTATCCAAAAAATACATGTAAATTGACCCAACGGGTAGAAAACTACCCCAGCAATTTTGACATCGGATATCTCAGACATGGCAATCCCGATTTAAATTATTTTTTCACATGCTGAAACTACCATACTTTGGCAACAAAGAACGAGTGCTGATGTTATCATTTTAAATATTAAAATATTTTTAATGTGTTTTTTATTTTCAAAAATGGACTCCTTAGAGACTTTCGGTAAATGTAAAGGGGCGGTGTGGGCGTGGTGAACCCAAGGTCATCGTGATACATAAATGATAGCCAACATTCCCAAGATCACACATGTATCCACAAATAATTTTTAGAGTTTGCAGCTTCATAGAAATCCCTAAGTTAGTGTTTAGGGGTAGAAAACTACCGCTCTGGGCCAATCTGGGTTAATAGCATTAAAATCTAAATTCTCAAATTAAGTCTTTGTTTCGACACTTTTCAGTGAAAAGTTCTGATTAGTGCTTAACCGGGCATTGAGAAAACTTCACTTAACATGTAAAAGTATTCTGAACAAAAAAAGAACTAAAAGAACCACAAGCATTTGAAAAATTGTGCATACTGGAAGGGTAAACAAATTAGAAAAATCAGTAAATACGGTATAAAAACGTTTTAAGATTTCTTTCTCATTTTTTATTAGACTTTCGCAATGCTGAAACCAAAAGCAACCTTAGCATTATTCATGCACATTAGTATGATTCTTAAATATTCCTTAGGGATCGTTCATGAAAATATCCGTATACCAGTGAGGAGGGTCGAAAAATCGGGCAAAAAGTGAACACTGAGGGCGGGGGTTTTCAGACGTTCTTTTCTTATTAAAAAACAAGAAAAATCAGTCAGTAAATCAGAGTATAATGTTTATATAAGTTGAAGCACTACAAAGATTTATTACGATTCTAGCACACTGTTCGAAAAATATTTTACCAATTATGTGGATCTTTAGAACATGGTCTTATCGCATTTCTTTTCACATTCCTAAAATATTACATACATATATAACGCGGCAAAATAAAAAAGCTGCAAAAGATATCCAATTAAAAGTGTATGAGATAATTCATAAGCAAACACACAACTGTGGTAAAACATGTGTTAACAAGTGTCACAAGCACACTACTGGTTTTCAACTATGACGACATAATCCACTAACATAACCAAATTAGTCGCAAACGGTGCAGTTTGTGAAGATTACTCTGGTTACCGCAATGTTTACGCTGACATTTAAAGTTGTTAATGAGCTCAAAAGCAGACACTTTATGCACTTGCTGCCGCACTGATGTCTATTTGGCATCATAAGTGTTGGCAAACAAGTTTCATGTGGAGCATTAACAAAAGTGGTTACAATTTTTTAATGTTCATCTTCAGTTACTAATGCCGGCTTTATCAACCCATGTCGCCATTGGAAAAGTAATGTGTTGAGAGGCGTGCTCGCATATTTGACAGATGTGCAGGAATTAAACTGTTCGTTGATGCAATTATGTGGAATTACTAAGATGATGGGCTTAGAAGTCGTGTATAAGAAAACAATTGAATTTTGTATATTTTAGAAATGAAGATTATTGAAAAACGCAATAATTTATTGCATTTAAACTTTTTCATTTTTCAGATTTTCAGGAAAGTACTTCATGACAGCCACGTAAAGAACCTGGTAAAAAAATTACGTATGTATACAGTTAAGTAAAACACTAACCATTCGTCAATCTGTTAGAGCAGTCGTGTTCGAGAGTCGTGACTACGAACCTCCGTGAAAACTAATTGTTTTTTTTATTTCCTTAAAGGGATGTGCTACCAAGGTCGAATTTCAGTAAAGGGGTAAACTCTAGTAAGCCTACATTAAAAGATTATGTTATGATTAAAGAAACTATAGTTATTGAATTATGTTTGAATGAATGTAATAAATTTGTACAATCTGCATAGCTACATAAATTTTTTTTTTTTTGCAATATAAAAATCACTTTTGCTCAAAAGCAATGAGGCGTAAAATTATGTCAAGTATTTAACAACTAAATAGCAAAAATTCCAATCAACCTCAACCAAAAAGTGGCACTTTGCGTTGCATTTTATGTTTTACCAAAGTACCACCACCTCAATCAAACACTTTCTTTGCTGTATAACCAAACGATAGTTGATCATTGAGGAGGATCGTTGCCATTGCAACGATTCACCTAATTCAGCAGTATCAACAACAACAACCAAATCACGATAAATACCAAGCCAACGCGCTGGTTGAATATAAAAAGCCTAACAACGCTTGACGGCGACAACAACAACTCAATTCAATTTAGAGTCTAGCATAGAGAAAACTAAATGTCATGCTAAAAGAAAAATTAACTACAATATTTAGGGTCCAGCACCTGAGGTCCCAACAGCTGCTATCGAGGCATAACCAATTGCTTGCGTTGAAAATAAACGTGCTGTGAGATTGTTCGTTTTTTTTTTCGTTTCTCTGGCCTATAGTCGGCAACCACGTAAGATCTTCAAATGATCGTTTAGCGTAATTGAAAAGTACAAGTACAAAGTTAAATTTAACTTTATACGCTGGCATGCAGTTGCAAATGCAAAGAAAATTCATAAAATATTGTTCCACATTTATGTGCAATTTATTGGAATAAAATAAGAATATATCATAGCAGCTGGTGGATCAAAGTATTGCTTAAGCCATACTGAACCGCAGTTGCTCTAAGCGGACAAGCAATTTCGCAAGGTTTCAAATCAAATTAATGGTTTATTTTGAAAGTGGAGAAGTCCACAAGAGGACAAAAGTAATTTTATGTCATTACCCTTGCCTCGTTAACCAACTATCACCTTTCGTAAATATATTTATTTTTCAAATATCATCGGGTTAAAACTACAAATAGGCATCAACATTTTCATTGTTTTGAGAAAACGCTTTTTAAGTTTTTAAAAATTCGTTTTTTGTATGAAATTTTCAAGGTTCCTCATGCTTCTGTATGCTTAAGTCAAAACATCATAATATGTAGAGGGCTAGTTGCAGTTTAATCCGACGATATAAACACATAGGTCATATCATCCCCTTTCAGCCTTAACCACGTAACTTCAAAATGATAGTTTCGTATATACGAATTTGATAAAATCTACGAAAGTGCTATCGTTGAATTCGAATTGATACGACGTGAATTCAAAATTCGTAGATTGGGATCACTTACTCCATTCGAAGCTAATATTTTTTTTTAATTTCCGACCAATAGACATGAAGTAAAGAAGTACTTCAAACACCACGAATTACGAAGTTACGTTCGTAATTTCTTGAAATCAATAATAGTATTTTCGTAGATCTCACGAAATTCGTATCTACGATGGATTCAATGATAGGCCTGAATAGTTCTAAGTGTTGATACTATTTTAGTGTGTAAGTGATGAATGTATATCTGTTAAGTGTTATATGTATATATGTCTCAATAAAAATTTACTTATTATTATTATCGCGACCACACTTAGGGTATCTCTTAAAACGTGTTATAGCCTCGAAAACCACGTAAACTCTTAATAGTTATCAAATTCGTATTGACGACTAAAACGAGTTTACGAGGCTTTCGGGGCATGTACACGTTTCAAGGAATTTTCAATTAAAATAAAAGTACCAATACTTTTGAAATATGTTACTAGGATTTTCTTTAGAAAATTTTTTTAAAAACTTTCGTAAAACGAGTTTACGAGCGTTTCTGGATATAGGAATAATATATTGAATACCTAATTCGAACTATTTTGGAATTTGACCCAGTATATTAACAAATAAATATTATCAACAACGAAACAAAACCAGATGACACAATTTCGACATGGAGAAAGAACGGGTTAAGCCTTAGAAGAGTCGACCTTATGATCGTCCAGCAACCAATAGATACAACTTTATAACAAAAGGATCTTTACAGCGCGAACACCAATGTCAATCTTTCATTATATAAGTTTGAAAAGTTAAACGATGTCATGACCTAGGACAACATTGTGATTTTTATGACTGTTTGCCATGCTTTGCTGTTGCTGCTGTGTGTGTACTTCAGGTGTTTTCCCAAACAATTCATCAGACGTGGAATTTTTTTCTGGCACTCAATAGCTTTTCAGTTGTTTTTTTCTCATCGAAATCAAATTTTCAAGGCAGCAGTTTCGTTTGATTATTATTTCAAGTGCAAGTTGAACTTCAGACACGTCTGTTTAATGAATTATTAAAAAGTCGTTGTTGCACATGTTGAACAAAAATGTTTAATATAACAATAGAAACAGCAAAAAATTGGAACTCTATGGAAGATATTGATATTGATAACGCAATATCCTACGTTCGTAAAAATCCACAGTTCTTAGAAACAACACTGACATGAAATCCGCAAGAAAGTTGAAATGTGGCAGACATTAAGTCCCCTGTAAACTCAATAAATAGAGATAAGAAAAATAAGGTATACATAACTTTTTAATGAAGAATCAAGAGCCCAACGAATTAAGCAATAGAAATATAATATATTTGATGTCTTTATGTATAAAAACATTCTTCCACAAATTACATGTGTCTTACAGATTTCGCAGAACTTGATATGGAAGTTTTCTTTTTCATAAGTTCACGCTCTGATCTGTTTAATTCTAAAATCTTAAGCTTTTAATCTTTTAATGATGAAATAAAGAAAACAGCTTTTTTCTTTTACTTATCACAAATATTTATGTATGTACATTGTCTACATGAATACAAGCTTATGCAAGCGTCGTAGGTACTAAATCAATAAAAAATACTACATATATAAATATATTTATTATACATATTTACTCACTAACAAAAAATTTCTTACAAAAATCCAGAAAATGTGTAGCCTTCTTACTTAGGAAATGTTTTATATAGTGACCACTGCCACTATTTGCAATACCAATAGAAGTCAAGAGCATTGTGTAGCAGAAAAGCGAAAGCGCATATTTGTGACGACTAATCCAGCTAAGCATTATACTTTTTGTGCTGTTCTCATCTGGAAAACGGCTACCATAGAAAAGTAAATATCGTACGCGAACCATATTGTTTTTCAATATAAGAACGTGCTCAACTGGAGAATTCTGCACTGACTCGGTTTTAACATGTATTGGATTATCAACATATTCACATAGGGCTACGCATGAAATCATAGAACCACACACAGATGCTCCCCAACCAGCACCACTTGGAGAACGTTCAATGCAGTCAGTAAGCTCAGTGCATAAATGAAGGCATTCGGCAGGCAATGGCGATGATTCAGCAGCATTCGCCGCTGCTGGTATTTGCGGGAAACCCAAATGAATCAATGAATGTAAACTATCCAATTTGTTAGGATAAAATGCGAGTTTGGTTTCATATGCCATTTTTTCGTTTTTAAAATTATCCTCAGACTTTGAATTTAATGCGGGGCAAACTTCAAAAGCATGTGTGGGACGTGTTGGTACTGCTGCTTTCTGCTCCACTTTGGCAAGTATTCCATTGAGTTCTGCTTCATCCACTGTACGCAGCTTTGGATCACGCATGACGACTAACACCCAGTGCAGCAAATCGAGCACATCAGTGTCGAATTCATCGTAGTTTTGGTCCAAAATATTTTGTAATACCACACGTAACTTTGGTGTATCGTTGATGATCGACACTAAGGCGTCAATGTTGAGACCAGTTTGTTCAGAAGTGAACCTCTGAGGAAATGGTTTCAGCTGTGTATCATATCGATAGCTAAGCGCTGCTGCTACAAAAAGTGTCCACTTAGCATCGCAAGCTGTCAAATCTGTCTCAAGTGTATACTTTAGGCTGTGAATTTTCTCTATGAAGTCAGCTGCGATGTGCATCTCCGAGATGCGTTCAAAACTGGAAAGTTGGTAGGGATTACCACTGCCTTCGGTGCCAGGCTCATTGGGATCTGGAGTAGCTGGTGCTTCTGCTTGTGGTGGTCGTCTTGCATGCGTGTTCATTGTTGTTTTAAATGCTTTGAATATTTAAAAAAAATTTAGTTTTACAATTTTTTGAAATTTAGTTGATACTTTTCACTATGTCTGCTTCAGTTGTTATAAAGCGAATCCAATTTTAACTGAGTGTTTTTTTTACATTTAATAATTAAAAAATAGGAAAGTTGATAAGATAACAAACTTTGAACACGTAAATCAAAACACACGAAACCAGGGATGATATTGCGGTTGAAAAAACTGTACCTAATCGTAGTACTTTTAGTACGATCAAAAAAAAATTTTATTCAACATACACAATAGCTGCGTTTTGGATGACAGTTTATTTGTGCTTCTCTTAAGCACACTTAGTTATCCATGTTGAATTAAGCACATTTGTTGTTGCTTTTCCGCACTTTTCGCAAAATGTGCAGACACAAGAACGTATAAGCTGTCGTCAAAAACACAGCTAGTGACACATACATTTTGTTTATTAGCTGTGCTTTTGATGACAATTCAGCTTGTGTAAGCATATTCTGAGAAACGTATGGAAAAGCACCAACAGCACTTGGATAAAGTGTTCACAAAAATGCAGCTGTTATTAGAAGGTGATGATTCAAAACAGTTTTTCCTTCTCCTATTCATATAAACATGAATGGTATCAGCCCATTTTTTTTTAAATTACTGAAGATAAAAATTTGTATGCAGTCCCGTAAAAACTGTCAATACCACTACAAATTTATGCCACCAATAGGAAAATACTGTATCTAAAATAATTAAGCGCACTGTCAATAAATTGTGCCTGTGTACTATTCTCATCAAACTGTGCCGAAAAGATGTATTGTGTGAAAATATTATCCCTGCGCAACACGTCAGTCAGCTGTTGCCGGTGTTTTTAGGAAGTGTTTGGAAAACATAAAAAACAGCTGAGAGAACGCGGTAGTGAAATTTACAAAAACAAAAAAATAATTTATTTCAAATAATGTGGAGTGTTAATAATGTATACAAATTTTATATCAGTTGGCTACCTTAATTTAGTATTTTTTGTCATTAGCATGTACAGTAAGCTGGGTCGATCCCCATACAAAAAAAAAAAAAAAAAAAAAAAAAAAAATAGTTTTTCTCCCCACATCCTAATATGTTCTTTGGCTTATTGTTAGACTTCCCACAAAATATTTTGGCTCTGGTGGAAACTTTGATGACGCTAGAATTTTTTTTTGGGCAAAACAAAAAATTGACAAAAAATAAGCATAAAAAATGGTTAAGTTATACATCAAAAGTGTTTCGAAAATCGCGATCTGTCTAAGGATATTGATTTTGGAAACAGTGAAAAATCTTTAATTTCAAAGGAATATTGAATATTTTGCCTGAAAATATGCTACGTTTTTTATACATAATTTCAAAAATGCTGATTTCCACTTCTCATTATCAATTTACAGGTTCCCATTATTATTTTACTATTTCTCATTATCAATTTATATTTTCTCAATATGAATTTACATTTCTCAATATCAATTTATACTTTCTCAATATGAATTTAAAATTCTCAATATCAATTTATATATTCTCATTATAATTTTACACATTCTCATTATGATTTTACACTTTCTCATTTTGAACTTAAAAAGGTGTAGTAACTAAAATTTTAACAAAAACTATTATTTTTGATGAAAATAATGAACTAATTAGTTTCGAAGTAGAGTTTGACGCTTTCAGATATGCAGAATATTGTGATTTTGGAGTAGTTCAAGGTCAAAAACTGAACCCGTCTCACAACTCCCCATTCTCCCTTACCAGGAGTGCTACTTTATTAGGTTTTCTTTTTTAGGGTTTTTGTTGTGTTTTAATATTTCACCAAAAACCATAAATTTTAAAGTTTTGATATTATTCTATTGTTTCCGATACCATTTGATACTTTCCGAGTTTTTTTTTTATATTATTCTCATCGGTAAATGTATCATTTTGAAAGCATGAAAATTGGAAACGAAAAGATGCGAATTTAATCACAGAAAATAGCTATGAATAAAAACCATCGACTAGAATAATAAGATCAGATTGTCAACCTAGCAGGGATCGGTCTCCAGGTACTTTATTGCGATTCCTGCAACTCTGACTACAATTGTACGGATATTCAACGGACACGAAACTATCTAAGCGTGGACGACCCAACAACAATAACAAATATCTCAAAGCACACGAATAAAAATCGAGCAACTGACGAGCTGCAATCGTATGCAACGTATAAAAAAGCTCGATTCACTACACTCAAATCACGTCAAGACTTTATTTAAATGAAAATTAATTCATTACAAATTTCAAAAGAATGCTAGTGTATGTATTATAAAAATCAGCATTTTTGAAATTATAAAAAACGTAGCATATTTTCAGGCAAAATATTCAACAGGTGATTCGTTTGAAATTAGAGTAGTAAAGTAAAGATTTATTGAGGCTTTTTTTTAAAAAAATAGGTGTTACATTAAATATGTTTGCATTAACGAGTGCTTAGAATTATATGTATTATTCTAAACAGATTATTAGATTACGCAACATGCTTGTTTTATGTAAGTTTTTTCTATTGTATATTGAAACATTAGAGGATAAATTGTGTTTGCTCCCGACACTTAGGCGATTACTTTGGACGTCCCTTGAAATCTTAAAGACTAAAATTAAATAATATCTTAAAATACAAAACTACAAGCTAGATAATATCATAAACTAAAATTAATATTTACATAGGTACATATATACAAGATTTCAAAAAAAGAAACTAAATTTATTCAACCTCTATGATTAAGAGGAGTTGTATTTTTGAAAAATTCAGGTAAAAGCGAAAAGTCAATATTATTAGGACCAATAGAAGTTTGAATGTTTTCATTCAGAATTCCAATAGGAGAGAGGTAAAGACTGTTTGACCAGCTAAACGCGCTTTGTTGACTTAATATATCTGACATCAGGATATTCTCATGATATCTCAATTTATCGGAATAACGGTAAAGCATTAAAAGAGCATACACCGAAAATGGAATTACTTTGGCTCTGCTATAAATAAAATGGTTTGAGAAACGTTTAGTATACGATTCGTAATTTCGATCAACACAAAGTCTTAATACACTTCTTTCAAGAATTTTTACCACTTTTTCCACTGTAGGGGATATACTTAACCAAACAGGAAACCCATACATCATAGCAGAACGTATGCTTACTTTATATATAAGTAATTTTGATTAGGAGCTCAAATATCACAGGCCTGCAAATTCGACACTTTTTTTTCCTCTCTTAAATTTTGAAGCCAATTATGGTGGTTTGGGACCTCTTGATCACGAATCTGAAATTGGTTTCTTTCCATCACGTCAGAATTTTGAGATATTCCAGTTTTCATAACCTCAAAAATAATGGAAAATCGTGTGTTTTTCACTGTTTTTTTAAATTTTCTCAAAATTTGGACGTGATAGAGCAATTCTGTAAACGGATTTGGGCTCAGCATCAAAAAATACATTAAAAAGCACTCTCGTAATTTTAAGAGGGGTACCGTTGTTCGTCTGTGCAGCATTTGAAAACTTGTTAATTCAATCGTTTGTGCTTAGGTACTCTTCAATATCACGCCTGAAATACTCAACATATTTAAGCCATTCTTGCACCATATATTTTTTTGGTGCTTTCCGTACGATCTTGATAGCTGCTACCCATAATATTCATCCAGATATCAAGTTTCATAATGCAGGTAAAGTGAGTAGAAATGAGTTTTATTTTTTTTTTTTGGTTTTGGTATGTTTTCTTTATGTACCGAGTACACCGTACTTCCATTCAATGACCCCTATTATCAAGGAAAATTTGTCGGAATATCAGGCGGATATATGGTGTTAATATGGTTTCAATATACCAACTGGTGCGGGCGTAGGAGCGAATCAAATAAAATTTTCAATTATATAGAGATTTTTTTTTGCATGAGGGGTACAACACCCCCTTGTCCAATCGATCCCATATTTCTTATAAATATGTTGGACTACCAAAAAAACATCTGGTTCAAATATGGTTTTGATACGTCCAGTAGTATAGGCGTGGTAGTCTTGTATATACAAAAATGGCACTTAAGTAAAACTTAAATCACTGAAAATTGTGACGTGCTGGAATTTTTTCACTATTTTTCTCGTAATCAGCACACTTAAATCTATAGAAATCGCTTTTTAAAACTTAGAGAGGAAAACCCATGCAGGACTGTGTATTTATTGAGAAGTAACTTAATAAACATTTGTTTAATTCGTATGGCCTTAGACTTAGCAAATCGCGCATGTTCATTAAATTTTAGTAATTTATTGAATGTAATGCCAAGATATTTAATTTTGTCTCCAAACGGGATTTCTATGTTGTCTAAAAGAAGATGCAGGGTTTTACTTCGAGGAACAACATAATAGGGGCACTTTCCATATGGATTTCTCAAACAAATAGCTTCAGATTTAGCAGGATTGATTTTGATTCCCCATTTTTCATAGTAATCATTTATAATAGTAAGATGGTTAGACACTCTATCTAAAGCTATTTTTGGACAGGTAGAATGGGCATATATAAGAGAGTCATCGGCGTACAAGATACTTTGTGAACCATTATATTCATGTGGAAAATCGCAAATCAATATGTTATACAAAAGGGGTGCCAGGATTGCTCCCTGAGGAACACCACTGCTAATTTGACTAAGGTCTGACTGAGCATTATTTATTTCAACTAAAAATTTTTGGTTTTCAAAAAAACTTAAATATTTTGATGATGCTAGGATTGCAACCGATCCCAATTAGTTTATAAAGAATGTCATTTTGGTAAGCGCGATCAAAAGCTTTCTCAATATCAAGTGATACAGCAATGGTGCATTTTTGAATGCGAAGGTTACAAATTACGTCGTTATGGAATTTTACCAAAGCATCGACTGCAGAATGGCGCCTTTTGAAACCGAACTGGTGATGAGGTATAAAAACAAAATCTAAGTCAGCTTCCATCTTTGCTTTGATAATACACTCATACAGTTTTCCCAAGTTTGAGTGCATTGAAATCGGCCTAGAGTTGTTCAGACAATAATCGTTAGCTTTCTTTTGCAGTGGATACATTTTTGCTATTTTCCATAAGTCCGGTAAATATCCATTATTAATGCAGTTGTTGAAAATAATACAAAGAGACTCAAAAGCAGATAAAGGTAATTTTTTAATAATGTAATTTGAAATTTTGTCTATACCTGAGGACTTTTTCGCATTCAGTGTTTTCGAAAGAATTGAAATTAGAGATTTTTCACTGTTTCCAAAATCAATATCATTAGACAGATCGCGATTTTCGAAAAACTTTAACCATTTGTTATGCTTAATTTTTGTAAATTTTTGTTTTGCTCTATGTAGCTCCAATTTTGCTGATTTTTTTTTTAAATTTTGTTTTTTTAATTAAAATCAGAAACTCGGTCGAAATTATATAATTTTTTAAACAATATTTAAGAAACTTATGTTTTCATAAAAAAAAAAATGGAAAAAAATTACAACAAACAATAATCTAGTCATTTTATATGTACTTGGCGACTCTAAATCCGAATCTGGTATTATGGGTTTTGAGATATCTTCTCTTTTTATAGTGTATATAAAAACTTGGCATGTTTTTTTCAAGAGCGGCTATAGCAATTTTAATGAAACTTTGGAAAATGATGCGCATTAGCATATACTAAAGAATGAAATAGACTTTGACTTAGTATATACTTATGAAGAGGCGTGGCACCGCCCTAAACTTTTCATTTAATTTGGTCGTACAAGATATTTTGATGATATTTGGTACACAACTACTGACTATCAATGCCTTACAATGAGCAAAATAAGGAAAGTGCTACGCCCACTTTTAAACTATTTTGATTTCAATATTACTCGAAAACCGCTTTTGATGAAAATCAAAATTTTCAGTAGTAAAAAAGTAACATTATTGTTTGTTTTTATAAATTTTAAAATGCAAAGATCTGTATTTTTTCCTAGATTTCTTGATGATGGCTTAAAAATTAAGCCGAAATATTGAAAATAAAAAACATGAAAACCATAATTTTTGTTTTTATTATCACGGCTGAAGCTCTACATTTTCACAAAATTAACAGAAAAAAGCCGATCATAACAAAACATTTTTAACCTTCTTCATATGTTTCATTTAACGAATCCTTTATATTTGCGGAAGATTGAAGGCTGAGGTATAAGGTAATGGTGTTTCCTTCGGCATAACTTCAAATAACGTTTACACTATAGCATTTTGAAAATTTTGAGTGTAAGGTAGGTGCCAAACAGCCTTGTCCGAATCAGCCAAATCTTTGTTCAGAGCTTGTATTTATTATCTTCAACGTCTCAGTGGTATTTGGTAGAATTATCCCAAAAAACGATTTCAGTTAAGCATTTTAAAACTTTTGCATATATGGGACGCACAGTGCTGCGATAGAAGGCATTTGCGTAAAAATTTTTTGTTCAAATTTAACATTTTTTTTTGCCATTCTACAGCAAATAGTCCAATTAAGAAATCCCCTGAAAATTATTGAAAACTAGTGTGATTTGTAAGTGTTGTAAGCTTGTTAAAGTCCAACTTTTTTTCGAAAAAAAAAAAAACATTTAAGAAAATTTGCTAATCGCAGAACTTTTTAAAAATAATTGCTGCTCCTAAACCTCTAAAGCAATTGTAATAAAATAAAATGCAGACAAAAGCCTACATATCCATTTATTTTTTATATTTTTTGTGTGCAAATTTTTTTAGCCAAATTAAAGTTATTTTAAAAGATACAAAAAAAAAATGTTCAAATATTAAAAACCGGAAAATGCTAATTTTCTTTAGAGCAGGAATAAAAAGACGGGACTTGCGGGCATTGTTCTTAAACGTGCAGATAGTACAGATTCCATATTTTAAGATAGTAAAAATTCACAACCCCGTTTTTCCCCGTTTACTTTAAATATTTATCTGAATATCCCGTATTTAAGTAAAAACCAATGATATTATAAAATTTACACCACAAAATTTTTTTCAAATGCTATTGAATTTTTTTAAATTCGATTTTTTTTTACAGCATACTTTTATATGTCAAAAACACTTTGAACTATTAAAATTTTAATATGGTTTTTTAAGGCCTAAAAGTATGCACAAAAATTTTTTCCAGTTAACTTTCGTGGTTTTATTTATTTGAATATCTTTTTTTCTATTCATTGCATTTCTGAAAAAATTGTATCAGTATGGTCAATCCTTTTGAAATCGAACCAAAACTGTGGAAATGCCGATCCGTTGTATGGAGTGACAGCACTGTGGGACGTACCAATCCCTCCTGTCTAAATTCACAAAGTTTTTATTCACAGCTTTCAGCTACTATTTCTAGTATTTGTGGTTATTTTATTTGTATTATCTTAAATAATACTCATAAAATTGCATTTTATGTTTTTTTTTTGTATGGGATTCGCTCATTTTCAATCTCACGAGCTACCTTTCAGAATGTGCACAAAATTTCATCGCATTATCTTGCTTAGTTATCTCGTGAAAAAAATATCCACGGCAATACGTATAGATGCAAGGGGCCCCAAACAAAATGCTGACGCACTCTTAGAGCTGGTTCACACGACAGGCTAAGTTGTCGGGCGAAAGTACTATTTGTAGGCAAGCGGATGAACTATTTGTAGGCTAGTGGTGGGAAGCGGTCCCTCAGCTTGCCTAGAAATTGTACTATCACCCGACAATTTACGTTTGTCGTGCGGAGGTATAAGGTAATGGTGTTTCATTCGGCATTACCATAAACAACGCTTACACTACAGCATTTTGAAAATTTTGTTTCGAAAAAATGGCGCATACGTTATGGTTGCGGTTAGGACTCAATATAATGAATTGGCTATTTTATATTTTTAGAGCTGTTTCAACAAATTCTATGGCTTTAAAATTAAAAAGAATAAAAAATTATGAAAAATCGTATTTTTCCATTACACCAAATAGAGCAGTTTCTGACTATGAGAACGAAAATTCGCGTTCATAAATTTTTTTTGGAAATATGTATGTAATTTATTTCTTTTATTTTGTTTTATACCTCAGGTATTACCTCTGACAACGGGGATTTATATGTGGTAAGTCTTTGTATTCCGAAAACTTTAATACCTTAAAAATAATTTTAAGCGATCCACTTCTATAGTTTAAGTGGGCTAAATACCTCCCACACAACTATATATAACCAAATAAATCTTTAGTATTTTCACTACTAAAAACATCAATAACCCGATCTGTTGAGATCTAGAAACATTTATAAAATAAAATATAAATCGTAAGATGCCAGAGATACAAGTGATAATTTAAGTATATACACAAATGCTCAACAAGATATTCACGAAATTGCGATTTCATTAACTCCAAGCAAATGTGATTATATCTGACGTCTTTTACATTTGCAATATGCCATCAAAAAAAGTAGCATCACCACTAATGGTGCAACCAATGTTTACACTGCGATAACGAGTTAAAAGCAAAGAGACTTCATAGTCAAATGGAAGCAAACTTATTGCTAATCAGCAATGTCCTGTTCACACGAGTCTCCTGAGAGTAAAGTTGTAGTACTTGTTGTTTTTGTGGTTGCAAGCGTTGTATCTACACTAACAACAACAAGGTGACTCAACCACAAATGTCGACATTTATAGCTTCTTCCTCTTGACCCAGATTCTGCTAAGATATTCGTTGCTATTGCTTCATAAGTAGCGATGACTTGGATATTGCTGTTTTGTTTATATGTTTCAAGTTCGTTATCAAACATTGCATCTTTTGTGTTGTTTCTTTTTTTTTTGTAATGAAAAGGAAAACGTTTCTGATTTTTGCTAAGAATTTTTGATTTCCGAATGGTATCGCGTTTAATTTACGTTTAAAGTAACTGACGTTCCAGCCTAATATTCCAGGACCTACACATTTTTTTTGCTGGATCCAAATGGTGTTGAGCTAACTATGACTATGGACTTTTGACATACATAACTTTTTAAATGTTTCTCTCAGCTTTCAAGGTTTGGATCAGAGCTATTACTTAGATGCTAATACTGTATAGGGCTTTAATCTTAACACTTTTTGCCATTTAAAGAAAATCAAAAGCGATTGGAAAAACCCATCGACATCAAAATTAATGCGAACTAACTCTAGGTCTATTAAATGCAGTTTTTCTTTTTCGTAAAGAAAGTAATACACATAAACCTAATAACAACACTTTTGTAATTGGGTCCGATAGAGATAAACATAAAACATATTCCTACTTATTGCCAGACGTTTGTCACATCTTAGGGTATGAATAATTTTCTGTTTGTACTTTTTATCTGTTTAACAAAACACTTAATTAACGTTGCATTAATCAACTGTATGACGTCTGACGCTTTTAAGGGGAAACTGCACTCTAGTATTGATAATAAATCGATTTTTTATATTACAAATGGCTAAAATGATTTTGCCTCGTAGAGTTTCAGAGGCGATTTCGAGTAATCATGACCTACTGAATATGAAAATAATATTAGGTTTTCCGAATCGACTCTATCCGTAGTTCTTCAGATATCATTGCTTAAAGTTGCAAAAATAGCACATACATATCTTACTGACAGTAAATAGCGTAATTAATTTATGCTTATAGCATCTGATAGCTACATCCTTCCTCATTAAAACTTACCTTCTAACTTTTCCAGCAGTTCTTCTCGATCAGGTTTAGCATCCGAGTTATTCTTACTTTAAAGCGCAGACATATTGCGCACATCAAGGCAGTAGTGTAGATTTCTTTTGCCAATGGTATACAATAATCTTCTTCATTTAACTTTATTTATGTTTATATTTTTTTCGAATTGGGGCATTCTTTCCGAGATATCATCAATTAAAGTAAAGATATTCGACTCCATACAAATTTAACGTAGCTTGCATGGATTTGCGATACCATTACTTCAATAGATGATACCTCGGAAAGTAATAATCCTATTAAAAAATATAAAATGTAAGATATTGCAAAATTGAAATACACATCTCTTTGGATGTGCGCTATATGGCTGAAAATGCGTTAAAAAGTTATCGAGATCTGATTAAAAATTTCGTGTTGAGTGTATAAATACACTATTCTTCAAATACCAAACAGAAAAATTTCAAGCGCTTCTTAAGCAAGCGCTTTTGAAGCGCTTGTTCTCATAAAAATTTAGAAGTACTGACATAATGATTTTTTGTTGGACTGCAATAAGCATTCAAAAATAAAATTCTGTTTAGAGAGACATGTTTGTTTCAATATTTGAGTAGTGTTTTAAAAGAGAGTAAGAGAGAAAGATATCGAAATATAAAAAAAAAAACAAAAATGTACTTAATATACAAATTTTACACAGGTTTGCCATGAACCCTGGTTCGATCCCTAGCGCGGGTATTTTTTTTATTTATTTATTTTACTCTTCTATTTTCCTTTCTTTAATATGTTCGAATCCTAGTGCGATCAGTTAATTTTTTTTATCTAATTAAACCAACGATTACCGCCGCATTACACATAAGCGCTTCAAAAGGCCTTTTTCCGTAAAGCTTCAGAGCGGTTACATCCTAGGACATGCATTGTTAAGAAGAAAGAATAGTTCTTACGGAGCGGAAGCGCTAACTGGTTAAAAAGAACCATTTTCGGAGGCTTTCTGAAGCACTTCATTTCTTCTTTTTCTTCGGTTTTAATAATCTCGATAACCACTTGACCAATTTTCATGAAATTTTAATAGAAGAGGTTACAGGCTAGAAAAATGGGATGTGCCAAACCCCAAAAAAACAAAATTCGACATATCTCATATTAAAGTAACAATTTGATACTTGTTCTTGTTGTATACTTGTTGTATTGTCATACTTCTATTTCAAATAATATAATATTAGAACTGTATCTTTTGTGAAATCTGTCTAATATTTTCATTCATTCGATTAATAAACTTTTATATTGTAATACACAATATATTGCAGAATCGTTTTCATTTCTTATTAGGTTATGGGCCCAGAGGCTTAACTTTATAAAAGTAACTATTAGAAATGGCTGAAGAAAATCATTCGAATAAATTTGTACAGTTCGATGGTACAAATTTTAGTAATTGGGATTTTCGTTTGAAAACGATTTTGGATGAAAAGTTTTTGCTGAAGTACATTGAATGTAGCTTGGAAGAATTGATCGGCACTGAAAACGATGAAAAGAAAAAGGCTGACATGAAAGCAAATGAGAAGACATGCAAATCGATTATAGTAAGATGTGTGGCTGATAGTCATTTGGAATACATCAAGGATGAAACTTCTGCGAAAGGAATGTATATTGCATTGAGGAAGGTATTTGCAAGAAAAAGTTTGGCTGGTCAGTTATTTTTGCGTAAGAAATTATTAACGATGAAATACAACGAATCGGATGACATTGCACAACATTTTCTTGAATTTGATAAAACTGTTCGTGAGTTGAAAGCAGTTGGAGCTGAAATTAATGACATAGACATTGCTTGTCACTTGTTGTTAACTCTTCCGGAATCATATGATTCATTAGTGGTTGTACTAGAAGCATTAGATCCAGACAAATTAACAGTGGACATGGTCAAAATGCGATTAATGGATGAGTATAGCAAAAGATCAAACAAATGTGGTGGCAGTAGTGCAGTAGATTCGGTTGCAATGAATGTCAAGAAATCGAATCTTAAATGCTACAATTGCGGTAAAATAGGACATAAAAAATTTCAATGCAAGTTATTAAAATCAAAGAAGAATGCAAATATGGCTGATGATACTATTGAGGAGAAGTGTTCTATTACATTCAGTGCATTTGTTGACGAGTCAATTTTTACAAATGGAAGCAATGATAATAATGCAACATGTTTTAATGCTGGTAAGTGGACAAAACATAGGTCAGTTCGCATGTATTTAGATTCAGGCGCAACGGATCACATGATTAACGACATTACGGTATTTCAAGAACTCACTTTATTAAACGAAGGTGTTAACATTAATGTTGCAAAACATGGAATATCAATGATAGCGAAAAAGAATGGGAACGTATTATGTTCAACGGAATATAAGAATCAAGTTACAAATATTATGTTAAAAGACGTATTATATATTGAAGATTTAAAATGTAATTTGATGTCACTTTCAAGATTAACAGACGCTGGCCTAGAAATTTCATTCAAAGGGAAATATGCATATATTTCAAATCAAGAAAAAGTGATTTTAGTTGCTGAACGTAAGAATCGTTTGTATGAAGTTACTATGAACATTCGATATGATGAAAAATTCGCTGGTGTTAGTGAAGATGCGAATTTCAATGAAATGAGAGTTTGGCATGAACGAATGGGTCATTTGAACTCAAATGATTTACGAAAATTGATGAATAATCGAATGGTTGATGGCATGAAGGTAGCAAATGCCAACCGTGATATTGGTTTTTGTGAGTCTTGTGTTTATGGGAAGCAAACGCGTCAACCATTTCAAGAAGTTAAAGAGCGTCGATCGAATCGAATCTTAGAGCTAATCCACAGTGATGTTTGTGGACCTGTAGAACAAACGGCATATAATGGTGATAAATATTTTGTTATATTTATTGATGATTTCTCCCATTTTACAGTAACTTTTACTATCAAAAAGAAAAGTGATGTAATTCAGAAATTTAAAGAATATGTGTCATTAGTTGAAGCAAAATTTCAATCAAGGATTCATAGATTGAAAACTGACAATGGTGGTGAATACACATCTTTTGAATTTAAGGAATTTTGTAAGCAAAAAGGGATTCATCATTCTTTTACTGTACCATACAATCCAGAGCAAAATGCTGTATCGGAAAGAATGAATCGTACTTTAGTGGAAAAAGCACGTACGATGTTAATTGCTGCAAATATTCAAAAGAAATTTTAGAATGAAGCTGTGCTGAATGCAACATATATAGCAAATCGTTCTCCAACAAGTGCCTTCAATAATGATGATCGTGTTAATAAAACTCCGGCTGAATTGTGGTTTAAGTTAAAACCAAGCATTGATAATATGAAGATATTTGGTTGTGAGGCATACAATCATGTTCCGAAAGAAATTCGTCACAAGCTTGATTCAAAGGCATCAAAGTGTATCATGATGGGTTATACAATGAATGGTTATCGCCTTTGGGATTTAAAAAAGAGTCAAATTGTCATTGGAAGAAATGTTACATTTAATGAAATGGAAATGTTGAGATACAAAGCAAAATTAGTTGAGATTTGTGAAAATAAAGCAATTGAAGAGACAACCAATGAAGAAAATGTGATAATGAAGAGTAATTCTAACGAACTGAGTGAAATATATGATTCGGATGATTCAGTATATGAAAATGCAATAAGTGCATCAGACATTGATAATACTATTATTAATGAGGAATCAAATACTTTATTGGAAAAAGATAATTTAAGACGAAGTGAGAGGACAAGAAAACCTCCAGAACGTTATGCAAATAGAAAATGGGCTCATTTTGCATTGAATGCTGAAAAATATGTGCAAAATGATCCGGAAACCATTCAAGAAGCAATAAAGAGGGATGACTGGAATGAATGGAAACTAGCTATTGGAAATGAAATGTCATATCGTGGTCATCATAAAAACAATCTACAGTTAGTTTGTCATCGGCAGAAGCTGAATATGTTTCTTTGACGCATGCATCTTGTGAAGCAGTTTGGTTAAGAAATTTTCGAAGATAACCAATAATGTATTCATATAGCTGAAGAACCGAAAGACAACAAACGCCTGAAACATATTGACATAAAATATCATTATGTTCGGGAATTAATTCTAAATTGTGAAATTAAAATTTAATATATTTCAACGGAAAATCAATTAGCAGATATTATGACAAAAGATTTGAAACCAAATAAATTTTGTTATTTGAGAAAGATGCTAAAGTTATCAAATTGAGGGGCAATATTAAAGTAACAATTTGATACTTGTTCTTGTTGTATACTTGTTGTATGTCATACTTCTATTTCAAATAATATAATATTAGAACTGTATCTTTTGTGAAATCTGTCTAATATTTTCATTCATTCGATTAATAAACTTTTATATTGTAATACACAATATATTGCAGAATCGTTTTCATTTCTTATTATCTCAGAAACTATTTGACGAATAGAAATGAAATTTGGTACATATGTAAAGCGCGCCAAACCAAATAACACTCATTAAAAAATGGGGGGGGGGGGTGCCAAACCCTTATAAACGAAATTCGATAAATCTCAGAAACTGTTTGAAGCATACGAATGAAATTAAGCACATATGCACAAAGCACTAAGCCAAACAATACCCAATAGAAATATAGTCGGTGCCACGCCCTTAAGAAACAAAATTCGATATATCTCTGAAGCATTCAGATGAAATTTGTTATTATAAACGGTACCGAAAAAGCTCCATCAATCCAAAAATTGGCGAGACCACACCCTGGAAAAATTCATCATAGCTATGAAACTAGTGATGAGCGAAATTAGTGTCTTGGTAATTTATAGAGAACAAGACCCTGATATCTTTTCAAGACCAAGACCAAGACTGCTATGGTCTCAATATCAAAACCAAGACCAACCCAAGACTCAATGTCCAAGATCTAGAGCAAATCAAGAAAAGACGGCTATGGTCTAAGTTTTCTTGGTTTGCTCATCACTATATGAAATTACTTGACGTATACAAATAAGGCTTAGCACATATATAAAAGACACCGAGACAAAGGTGAGGCAATGCGCACCGGGTATGTGGTCTCTGCAATGAAAACGCAAGAGTAATCTAACACCTTAATAAAGCAGTTGCATTTAATAATAAAAAAATAAAAAAATAGAGATTACAATCAGGGAGGTGTAAAAATCAAGGTTTACTTTCATTAAGACGACATCAAAATAATAATAATAATAACAACAGCAAAAAAATGGCAAATAGACAACAAAACTGTGCTAAGGAAAATTGAACCATGCTCAAATGGAAAGCAAAACAACAGAAAAAAAATTAAAACAAGTTGCACTGTCTGGGCCACTGTTGACTTGACCTCGGTTGACAGCTTTCGATGGCGCTCATTTTTTTCTGTGTTATATGTTTTTTATTTCTTCTAAAGGTGTTGACGATGACTGACCGACACTCACTTACTAACTCACTTATCAAGTCTGCAAAGCTACGTTGCTGGTAGATGGATGGATTTGTTAGTGGTGTCGTATGGGTAACCTACTCTATTAATCCGATTTTAGGCTTAGAGAAAAAAAAAAAAAAAACAACACTCACCTTAGGCATGCATTAGAGTAGAAGAGGAGTGTGCTTTGAGAGGAAAACAGAAAAATAACTTCCATTAAAAATAAAAGTAAAAAACCTAACGCATCGAGCTTAGAAAGGTATTTGAACCCGACGCAATTTTCCCATCATTTAACATATGATACTGCGTATCCGTTGGTATTATGTGGGTATTTTCTTTCATTTCTACTATATAGCATGTTCTGTGTGTTAATGGACTTGTTTTGTTGTTGTAAAAATAAAAGTGAAATGTTTTTTAAAAATTTTAAACGTTGTTGCATTTTAATGTTATTGTTGTTGTGGCTGTTTTTCTTCAGCAAATTTACAGTTTATGTCTATAAATAAAACAACAATTTGCATATTTGTTAAATAAAATGAATGAAAAATACTTTCACTAATCGTTGTCTCGTACAATAAACCCCGAAAAAAGTTGGTAATGAATGAATGGTCAATGCTTTGATTTTTCTTATAATTCATACAGTAGGGATTTTTATTGAAATGTTTCGGTTTTTTTCATGTTTTTTGGAAATTCACTGCTTTAATAGCTTTATCAGATATCAGTCAACAGACATGTTTAGTCATTAAAAATTAGACATAAATAAATGTCATACTTATTTACGGATTAGTTACATTCAGTACAATAAAAATTAACATGAATTTGGTGACTGACACTCTTAAGTTGTATTGAATCATAAATTCTACGGTATTGACAATAAGCTCAGGTTATAAAAATACTAAAGCGAAATAAGTTAAAAAAAAATTGCACAAAACTATACTTAAAGTATAGTAAAAATAAACATCGAATTACCATAGTAACATAAAAAGAAATGGTTATATTTATGATATCTTCTCAAAGTTATACATTCCGTCTTTAAGTTATCTAAAGGATTCAAAAAATGATTATCTCTATCAAACGTTAGTACACACAAAAAAAAAAAGTTGTAAAATCAAATGCAAATGTATTTAAATCAAAAACTTTCCGATACAAAAGAGCGCCAAAAAGGTTTGTATTTAAATTAAAAACAAAAGTTTTAAAATCAAAAACCCAAAAACGTCGTCGTTTTTAACTGTAGAACGAACTCTTTAAAATCAAATACAAAGTTATTAAATTAATGAAATTTTCTTTTATTTCAAAAACATTTAACATTTGTTTTAAAAACAGTCATGTTTTTAAATCGAATACGTTCCCACTTAATTTTATTGTAGAACTAGTTATTTTTTTTTTGTGTACCTGGAGACCGATTCCTCCTCGGTCTACCGAATATTTTAATCGATGTTTTTTATCCATAACTATTTTATGTGACTCAATTCGTATCTTTTCGCCTCTAATTTTCAAGCTTTATGTGTATTAAATATACTAAATGAAAATATTAATAAGAATCTAGTAAGAGTGTAACCTTTTGCCTGGCCAAACATTAAATACAATGCAGTATTTTGAAAATTTTGCTTATATGGGAGGTGCCACGCCTCTTGTCCAAGTTCACTCAGTTTTTGCTCAGAGGTTGCATATATATTTTTTAGTGTCTGAGTGAAATTTAGTTGGATTATCTCAAAAAACATTTTCAGTATAGCATTTTGAAACTTTTGCATATATGGGAGGTGCCACCCTCCCTTGTTAGTGTCTGATTCAAATTTAGTTCGATTTCCTCAAAAAATGCTTTCAGTATAGCGTTTTTGAAGCTTTTGCTTATATTTTTTTCTCGGAGCTTGCTTACAATTCGTAATTTTTGTGTGTATTTTGGTTGTATTGTTGTTAAAAATACTCCAAAAAATAGCATTTGACCGATTTTGCTCATTTTCAATCCCACGAGTTAACTTTGACGACGGAGGCAGTGTACCGAATTTCATTGAGTTATCTTGCTCAGTCTTCCCAAAAAATATATTTCCATGCACAGCCAGCCAGCCAACCAGCCAGCTAGACAGACGGACATGGATATATCGACTCAAGAGGTGACGCTGAACAAGAACATATACACTTTTCTATATCTGCCACGCCCCCTTCTCTGCGTTACAAAGGGAAGGACAAAGTGAATATACCCTGGGTGTATTGTATAAAAATATTTTGATACCACCCGCATTCTGCATAGGCAAGTCGCTTCTGTAGCGGTATTCAAGTACGCGTAACTATTTTATTAATGAAATTTCCTCAAATTTTTTTCAAGAAAAGATTGTACGGATTTCGGAGAAATATTCTGTATAAAAATGTTGGTCTTTGACATTGCCTTAATATCTATTTGTTTATTAAAAAGCGCATTATTTATAAGAAATTTTAAAAATTTGAATGGGAGTTCTGAATTATTTTTAGTCGTACCACAAAAAATTTCATAAATTTTCGTTCAATATTCACGAAGAAATCGAATTTTAAAATAAAACGTAAATAAAAATTCACAACTTTTAAGAAAATTTAAATTTTTGAAAAAAAAATATTAGACAAAAATACTGATCAAAAACTCTTCAAAGAACCACCAAAAAAAATTTGAGCTGAGCAAGTTAGTTTTTACTGTGTCCGTTTTAAAAAATTTAACTCTTGTATGGAAGGTGCCAAGCCAATTGGTAATAATTTGGTTCTCTTATTATAACTTTTCAATGTCTTGTGGGCGGTGCCACGCCCTTCGATAAGTTTGTTGAACAGATTGACATACCTTGTTTTGATGCTTATCTAGAAGAAGTATAACTTCCCATATTTTTGACACAATCAAGAAAATCGCCCACGGGCAGCATTGAATAAAATTTATAAATTGCTTAAAAGTGGGCGTGGTTTTTGTCGAATATCGTTCAGTTTTCAAGAGTTTTTCCAATATATTGACACACTAAATATTAATCCTTGTTTCCAGGGCATAAATCTAATTAATTTTTATCAAAACTGTTGGAGCAGTTTTGGAGTAAAATTGAATCAAAATGTTTACTTGCTAATAAGTCGGCGTGACACTTTCTCGATGCCACTCGCATTTTGTCCATTATAAGGCATGATAATCAGTAGCTTTTTATATTTACTTTGTGACTTATGAGTACATTAAGTTTAAAATGTAGGGCAGTGCCACACCTACAAAACCAGTGGCGGATCCAGCATTGTCAAGAATAGAGGCTGATTGACTACATTTCTAGATAATAACAAAATGTTTTTAAAATCTTTACATATAATTTAAAAAAAATGTAATCACTTGGTTGGAGAGGTGGGGGCGATCGGCCACTCTCGATTGGATCCGCCACTGCTTAAAACCTAGTCCATTCTTCATTCTATGCTAATATCAATCATTACTTCCAGTTTCATTAAAATCCCTTAATTGAATTTCTTTACTTTCAGCTTTGAAATCATGCTAGTTTCTTTTTCATATTACATATGTAAATAAACTGTCTAAAATTAATGATTAATATAAAACAGATTAACAGTAAATAAATTCAAATAAGATTTATAAATATTTTTATTAATTTTCTCCATTAATTCTTAAACAGCAGCAAATTCAAATTGACTTCCTTAAGTCATTAACCCAATGCCTGATTGACCGATATGCAAATCCATAAAGGCACAACAATAATAAACAATAAAATAATATAAATGCTTTCTATTTCATATGAGAATCCCTATTTGTATAAATCATGTTCTATCGCTTCCTCTGTCGGCATATTTCTATGTCAGCCCAAAAGAATACAAAAGTATTCAACAAAATCAACTAATTAGATGCATTTTCTAGCGTACCACACATTTGAAAGCTTCCTCAGTTATTTATACGTTCGATGATCGATCAATGAGCACTCACTTCAATACGCGTGAGAATCAATATCTGAAACATTTGAAACGATCAAAACTGCCTAATGAACTGTTCCAACTGTCTAGAGTAAGCTGAACTTTACTGCTGGCGCGCGAGACCAACCATTGAGTCAATATGTACGCTTTGCATTTAAAAGAAATGAAGAATTCAAAAAAGGGTGGCTTTCAAAGATTTATGTTAATGAGTGTGATAAGAGTTAGGACCCACATTTTAGAGCGCGCATGCCTAAATAACTCCAAAAAAAAAAAAACAACATTTATGTCTATTTTTAGACACAACTTTAAAATGCACAACGACGACGACAACAATTGTAGCGCATTTGTTAATTTTGATGATTACCATCAAACGATCATCGGACGATCCATCATAAATCGATCAAAACACATGCGATACACAATTCCATTAATTATCATTACAGGCGGCAGGCGGCGTCGGTGAGTGTTGAAACCTCATGTTGTGATGTATCTTACCATCCCCCCCCCCACCTGCTTTTCTTGCAATCCAGTTTTATAGTTTGGTATTTGCTTTATCAATGATCGTTGACCTGATCGCGCTGGAACGTTGTTCCAACAGATGAGTGGTGCACAGCGCGAGCTTTAGTGCTCGCCAGTTTCAATGAAAAAGTGAGAGTGCATTATTCGGTTTGGTGCAACTAACCAAGTAGTGTGAACATATGCATGTAATATTTTACATTGTCAATCGGTAAATGGATAAGTCTTCATGGCTAAATAAAACTTCAGTATCAATACTTTTTGATAGATCGTTTGGTTCGACGTTGAATGGAATGGCATACTGGTGGTTCATTGTAAAAAGAGTTTGTCTTTTGTTTTACTTTAAATGGATTGTCCATATTTTCATTATCTTTTTTTTTTTTGGTTTTTGCTCTTTAAGTTTGCAGTTGGTCTTCACTTTCAATGGTGATATTGTGCATCATCTGCATTTAATGTTTTTTTTTTTTGTATTTCAATGGTTTTTTGTTCCATTTTGTGTATACACTTTCATTGGCAGATAGGCGCTGTAATAAGGGAAATTTTGTGTACTGCAGTTAATTAGTAAAAAATGTATTAAATGCATGAAACTTTTTCTTACCCGATATACGGGCCCGTAATCCCTGTGGCTTTAATTACTTTTCGTTTCAAAGAATTTTCAAATATAAGTCGGGCAATAGAACGCAAAACAACATATTTTGTGGAAATTGCATACAACACAGTAAAAATTTTAATTTAATTTTGAAACCAAAATGTATTTATATAAAACAATGCCAAAAAAAAAAAAAAAAATTAATTAAACTGTTTTGGAATAAATTTCATACTTTTTTAGAAAAAAGTCTGAATTTTACACCAAAAAATTTCAAATCATTTTTTTGTGTGTATAAAAATACAAACAAACGAACCAATTTTCAAAAAATTTAAACAATTTTTGCTAAATTTCCGTTTACCTCAAAGGAAGTCCCATGTGTCCTATAAAACATATAGACCAGTCAAATTACAGATCGGCTATATAAGTGATGCTTGCACCAATTCCAAGTTTCATTAAAGCTACAACATTCGATAGAAAATTTTCCGCTGAACAACATATCAAAATGGGTTCTCTCAATTTTTCTGAGAAATTATGTAAAACCGGCAGAACTCCTTGGTGGATTTTAATAACATTTGTGCCATGTGAAAGATATTTTAATTGGTTACAAACCCAAACTTTCAAATCCAAGTCATTATTTTCGAGATATGGCTAATTTTCGATGTTATTGTAATGTTTTTCTACTTTTCATGAACATTTCTTTGGTTTACTTTTTTGTTTTCCTATAAAAAAAAAAATGTGCTAATGAAAGAAATCAAGCACAAATTGTAAATCAAATGAAAGTAAATGAGTTAGGCCTCCATAATTTGTCACTAAAGCTACTGGTTAGTAAGAAATTTTTTTGGAAAAAAAGTGCTTTAAAAAAAAAACTGGTAAAAATTATTGAAAATTCGCCATATATCGAAAATCATGGCTCTGATTTATAACTGTGTAGTGTACCAATTTTGTAGCCAAATAAAATAACTTTCATATGACACCAATATTACTAAAATCTTTTAAGTGGTTATGAACTTATACCGGTTTTTATAAAGCTATATCCCGATCTTCCAACGGCTATATCATCGTGCGTTTTGCGAATTTGGAAAAATGTATCAACGAAAAGTGGTTCAGAATAGCCTTAGAAGTCTTAAATTTTCCGGTGTTCTACTAATTCCCGCCCACCCTGTATATCCTCGATCCAGATACAAAATATTTTGACAGTATAAACTTCTGGTTAACGAGCTAGAGAACTTTAAAAAATTTTACTAATCGGCAGGTTGCGCTGCTTCGAATCAAATTTTTGATGCTTTCTAGCTTGTAATGGATTTGAAAAATGATCATACTCTTAGTTCCGAGGAGGGAAGGTGGTCTGGGCAAGCGTCATGCTTTGTGTATTTTTTGTATTTCTCACTTCACGCTACCGTCACAAAGAAGGGAGGGCAAGTGGGGTCTACATAAGACGTCTTGTTGGAGTTTTAGGACATTTTGTTTCAAGATACGTTATGTCTTGTACACACTTTTTACTTATTAAATACTTGATAGAACTGTAATATGAAAGAAGAAAAAAACAAATGCTGCACATCCTTGTCTTGTTTGATTTGCGCCAGTTCAGTTTAGTGCATATTCTGTTTTGGATTTTACACTCGCACGTTTTGCACTGTTCAGAAGTATTTGTTTATATAAAATGCGGTACACTTAAGTATTCGTTAGAATCAGGTAATTTTTTAACACTAACAAAACAAGACAGTGTTTTTTAGTGTCAAAATAAAATCAGTGTACAGTGAAGATTTGAATTTTGAATTTTTAGATCAAATACTCAGTTCAGTGAAAAATGTGTGAGTAAAGAAAACTACATTATGTATCAAGATCTCTTGTGCAGGCCCCTAGTGTGTATTTATGGGCGGTGTATACAGTTACCTTACACAATATATATGAGTAACGTTCATTTCGTGATTTTGATATGTGCACAAGAACTATAGAGCTTGTCTATCTGCACCCCTGGGAAAAATATATTTTTGGTAAATTTTTAGCGTCTCGAGGTTTACGGACAGCTTTCAACTGCAACCCTAACCACATCGGCTTTCTATTTCTTACCACTGGCTCACAAACTTTCATTCTTGAGAGAGTTTTTC
The DNA here is from genome assembly GCA_951812925.1 of Calliopum simillimum. NCBI lineage: Eukaryota > Metazoa > Arthropoda > Insecta > Diptera > Lauxaniidae > Calliopum > Calliopum simillimum. The sequence continues at coordinate 111,862,443 of OX638368.1, forward strand.
CCAACTTAAACTTTTCATTGAGCTTATAACGTTCAAATTTTTATGCAAATTACTTATATTTTTTGGGCGATTTTTACTTTGATGATTATTTGCCAAATTATTAAAATTATAATTATACGTGTATTTTATTAATATGTAATTATAATTATCATTTAATTATGTTACATAGGTGACAATTTTTTATCATGCTTATTATGTAGCTGTAAATTTAATTTGCAAGACTTTTTTGTGATCAATTAAAATTCTTTCTCAAAATATGTTATTTGTTTTTATAATAAACAATGAAAAATACCACAAGTAGGTAATTTATTCACAAATTCAATAACTTAAAAAAAAACCTACACTGAGGGCCTGATTAAAATTCAATTTATTAAGCCAATTAAAAATAATTTGAATTTTTGGACTCGAAATTTTGTCTTAAAAACTCCAATAATGTATATTTAATAAGTTATTCAGCAACATTTTTATACGAGCCTGAAGATAAATTATTTTAGTTGTCAAATATATTTTCACTTAATTGGAGAATCATTGTTTTGTGACATGTGTCATAAATGTGATTAATAAGAGAGTCCTTATATTCAAAGAATATTAAAAAAAAAGTTTGAAAATGGGTCAGGTCACGAACCCTTACACATATTCAAGCTTAATTTAACTTGAAAACACAATCCCAATTGCAGATCCTTTCAATTACTTTCTTTTGAAAAACTGGTGAGAACTAATGAAAACTAATAAGAGTTCAATGATATTTTTCCACCAGGATATACAAAAAAGATTAAAGAAAAAATTCCCCAAAATTTTATGTAATCCAATTTTTCATTATTGTTATTTCGAAAAAAAAAATTGACATTCACATTACATAACTGCAAAAAGTATAACCGCCAACCAACTATAGACATTATGCAATCATTACGAAATGCGCTGCCAAAAAATAGAACACAAACTGACCACAGTAAGCACAATTCCCAGCAAGCAAACCACTCAGAAAAATCATGCCCAAAGGAAAATTTCTTACCACTTCATTTGTCATAACACAACAATAAACGAACGACCGAATGAATGAATGAACGAATGAACGAACGACTGCCACAATTCAGGAGGCGTCATTTATTTTCAACTCTTTTCAGAAATATCAACTCCCGCAACCCACTCCTAGATACCACACCACCGACGACAGTTCCTGACAATTGTTATTTAAACAATGCTCGCGTTTTAAGTTTGCGCATGCGCCACGCCGACCGACCGGCCAACAACCCCCGAAATCCGCTAGTAAATATAGTGGGTTCCGTTAAACGCCCTCCTCCTCTATAAATAAAACATAAAGATATGCAATCAGTGCAGAAGCGTGCGCTGTGCGCATGCGCACAGGTACGCTATGAGGCGTTAAACAACAACGCTTTGACGTTAGAAGTTCAGTCCAGTTGAGTTCAAATTCTAACTGTTTCAAGTTGGTCATTTTTTGCTTCTTCTTGTTTCATTCATTTGTGGCATTGTGCTGCTGTTTGTTGTTGCAAGCGCGCTTAGCGCAGTAGTTTAGCCCCGGGTAATCAATGCTGCACAAATTGTAACATTTCAATGTTGGCCTAGGCATTGGAAGAACAAAACAAAAAAAGAGTTGAGAAGACAGTGAAATAAGTAAACTATTGTTGCACGCGTAGACAAAAGTGCCAGGATACCGTGCGCTGGAGCGCATAATAATAAATAATGTGGGTCACAGACAATTCATATTAACTTATCAATAATTCATCGTTTTAAATACCGAAAGCAGCAAAGGCTGTAGCAGCAGCAGTGAAAGAAGATGCAGAAAAGCTTTTAGTGCTTGAAAGATTGACCAATGTTCTGCTTGAGCAGATAAGCTGGGAAGTAAATATAAAAAGAATCTATGTGAGAAGCTACAGAATGAATACTCTGTTTTGAGCTACACCATGAAAATATTTATTTACATGCACAATAAATGTGTATCACAAAATGTAGTGCTAAAAGAAAAAAATTCGTACACGAGATGGAAGAGAAACTTATTTTTGAAAAGCAGGCGTGGCATCAATTGAATATCTTGATATTTTTCGTTTTGACTGTGAAGCCTTCGGGTGACCTTCGGATGTCTCAGGAATTGAATCCCATTATTGATGATAGTCCGCCATAGATGTTTCCTTTCTAGTATACGTAAATATTCTTCATTTTGACTTCGGCGGCGGTCGGTGAAAGCCATTTATAATGGTCTTTTCATCACCTGTGCTATTTTTGGAGCTCCAATATGGTGAGATCTTGTAAACAAGGTCCACGGTTGCAGGTTAGTCTTATCGATTCAGCGTGTGATGCTGCTAGCGTGTCTCTCGGTATGCAGAACGGTGTCCACGGAAGCCCTCCAGGTGCTAGCGGGAGCCGTACCGTTGCATTTAGAGGTGAAGAAGCGTTCCATTTTGTTTAGGATGAAGCGTGGACTGCCACCGGTCGGGAACAAATGGACTGCTGTTTCCACAACTGATGCAGAGCGAAAGTAGGAGATTACCCTGTTGCTGCTGCGAGAATGCCAACATGCCTAGGACACCTCGATGAAGGGCCGCATAACATACGAATTTATTTGGGATGTTACGTTTATGCAGCGGACTCCTGACGTGACTTTCAGTCTACAGCTTGGTTTCTTGATTACAGGACACGGATCGTTCTTGTTTAAAAGAACGCTGGCCGACAGTGAGAGCTATGCGTGTGGAGCTCCTATCGAATACTGGAAGCACGTCCTGTGCTGCTGCCCTTTGTATGACGACATCAGGTGTCTCAATAATATGGGAGTTCGATCCGGTGATGACGACACATGGGATGTGTCTGCTGCTCTGGAGGCGAGCAATACCCGAAATCATCTAGAGCGGTTTGCACGAGTGGCGTTTGCTAGGCGAAATGCTGCTAGGAAGTACCCGTGTTGAGCAACGTTTTTGCTGTTTAACACCAGTTGCGTTTTGGCTGTTGATTTGGCAGGCGATTTTTCTGCGATGAGGAACCCGCGATGATCAAGGTTTTTGCAGTCTGACCATAGACATGGAGTGTAGCAGTAAGACTGACCTACGACAAAGAGCTAGCAGTGCCTCTGTGATCTGCTTACAGGAAACTATAGTATTCTGGCTTGTCCAAACTACGGGGATCGACCGGAGTCCTAACTTCCATAGAATTATATTTCCATTTATTTCTTAATTTCTGGTACCATGGGTGACCAGTCATGCCCAGGCTGTCAGTTTGGGTTGGGCCCTTTATAGGAGTATCGTAGTGGCTGTAGTTGCTACCCAAAACGCGGGGAGAGCTGTAAGAGCGCTTGATCGGCTTGGCATTTATTCCAATTAGAACACTTGTCCGGTCAAGGCTGAAATGTGGAGTTGCAAGCAACCGGGTATCGTGACCCAGAGAACGACAAAAGCATTAGATAGGCTTCAACTCTCACCAGAGAGGAAAGTTGTATGCAGATATGTAACTTGCATCTGGTACCGGGGATTGGTATTTATACCATGATGGGGGTGACGATTAGCGCATACAGGGATGATTGTTGTATGGGTTTTTTCTGTGGGATTCCCTATTCGCATAATTTATTCGGGTACGGTTTCTCTATTTAAGTTCTCGGACAGTGACTATTTCTGACTAATCCAGTTCCTAAGAAGCACCGTGAATGAAAGCATATTGTCATATATTTACGTAAAACTTTCGACTTCTGTTCAGCAACTAGTAAATTTTATGGACACCTATCTATGAAATTACGTCAAAATAGCAGAATAGCTTGCGAGAAGACACGAAGAGTGTCGCCAAAAAAGTGTCGAAAAAAAAGTGTGAATAACAAAATAATTTCCTGCGTCCTCTGTATAACCTCGAAAATCATGCTTAAGAAAATTAAGGCTGGAATGTCTGAAAAAAGAAGTTATTTTTCGCCGTTTCACTTGTAACTAAACAAGATCATCAGTAAGATGTTCGCTGTATTATTTTTGTCTTAATTTTTTGTTGGAAAAATTCTGCTCAAAACGGTTCCATTGGTTTTTCAGCTTATGCTGCGTATAGCGTGCATGTCAATACTCTTAGTATATACTCGTATATTAAAACTATTATGGCAAGGAAAGAAAATATTTAAAATAAAATATTAGCGCAGCTAATCTAACCTACAGCACTGCAACAACGTGTCCAAATGCTGCATGCTAAAAACTGCTGCTACTTTTGCTGCATGCAGTCTACCCTGACTGACCGCCTTCATTCACGCCAAACTGTGTGTAGATTTTGTATGTTGGGTAGTATGTCAGTCATATTAAGCAACACAGATCAACGGACAGAGCGCTAGACAGTCAAACAGAATCAGACATGAATAATGACTGGTGAGGAGTTTAGTGTTACAACTGTAGCTACGCCCCCCACACTAACGTTGAACGCTTTGAAGTTTAACTGTCCGTCCTGCTAAATGTTACGTCTATCTCGTCTACTGTCGGTTGGATCCTTTTGTATGTCTACTATTTCTCTGACTTAAGTTTTCAAACTTAATTTTATGCTCACTCTTAAACAGTTTTTCTACTCAAAGAACCCTCTTGAAGTATTTCGTGTCTACTTCATGCCTCTTTTACGCCCCAAATGTTGTTGCTGCTGCAAGAACTGTTAGTTTTTTTTCCAAATTTTCTATTTCAAATTTTAGCACTTTTATCAGAAAGCTCACATCTTAATTCATGCTGCATTTTAGGCAACACTTTTGGCTAATTTACACCTCTCAGATGCTGAATACGCGAAATGAATTCAGCAGTTTTTTTGACATGCCGTAGCGATGTTTTTGTTTTTCCATGTCGTGCTTGGATTTTGTTTTTTTCTTCACGTAAAAAGTTGATTCAATCGCATGTCTGGTAATGTCTTCATTTAACTCATTTTTGTGTGAAGTAGTGGTCGTCGTATACTGGAAGCATGATTTTAAGATTTTTTGTTTTTCTGTTATTTTGACTATAAGCTATTGGATATATTGAGTTGTTCAATAAATATTTATTGCCAATTGATAAACCTAATGATGGTTATAAAAAATCAACGTTCTGTAATAAAAGTATATTGCTTTTTTTGAAGTATGGATGTACTGTATTTAATTTTGTTCTATATACATCAGCGCTTAACATAATTTTTAGTGTTTTGCAAAAGCTACTTAGTTTAATGTTTAGTTTCAGTTTGAACTCAAATCTTCACAAACCTTTTGAACCATAAAAATTTATTTTACAACGTATACGTTGAATCTGAAAAAAGGAGGTCGAATGCTGAAAAGCATAGCGATCTTGTTATGAGTAGAAAAGACAGCCAATAAAAATAGAGTCAATAAAAGTTTGTAATATAACTCGAATATTTGTATACCATGCCTCATAAATTGTTCATATCTCTTGTTCAGCTTAATTGACCTATTCTCGAATAACTCAATAAATTTGCAGTTGTTAATTTATCATGTTCTTTTGGATTTCCGTAATATAGAAGAATATCTTAATAAGGTATGTACTCGAAAAAAAGTAGTCACAGCAAACAAAGAGTGTCGCGTTAAATATTACAGTAAAAGCGAATGTAACAGATATAATCGTCTTAGAGTTCTGTGTCTTACATTTTTTCATCATTGGTTTTTTAGAATTTTAAATAGTTTTCAAAATAAGTTCATCGAAAGAAAATGTGCTAGATTTAATCGTGCGCAAAAAACACGATTTTCCACATTTATCTCACAAAAATATAGCATGAAGTAAAAAACACGATTTTCCACATTTATCTCACAAAAATATTGCATGAAGAATAAATATTGCAAAAGCAATGGTAGCTTGCGTACTCAAAAACTTTATTGAATAATAAACTACGGAAAGGAAAGCTGGAAATGTACGAAAACAAGATTTACCTCAGAGGAAATTTTACATGCCTATGACAAAAATACTGGACTTTCCATTAGAGATGTGGCTTAAAAAGTGCATATATCGCCCGGAAACGTAGAAAAAGATTGCAGATTGAGAGAAATGTTTTCAATCATATAAAGTACTACTGGCACCAAAATGGAATGATAAGCAAAACACAGCTGCTAAAATTCGTGCACGAAAGCTCTATGACAGTTTTGTACAGTTTTGGCGAATTGTCACTATGGCGAATTGGCCATGAATTGGTATGAAGAGAATGGGGTCAATGTTGTACCAAAAAATGCAAATTCTCCGAATTGCCCTGAGCTTGAGCCGATTGGAAAATATAATGAAAAGAAAATTGCTAAAAACAAAAAAAGTTGTCAAAAATGAAAAGAAACTAAAACAAAAATGGATCAAGGTATCATCCCAGGTCACTTCAAGTGATGAGCAGTGCCTAATGGCAGGTGTTAATTCAAAGTTACCATATTTTGCATATATCTCAACCAAATGAGCAAACCTTTTCATATTCTTAAAGAAATACCCTTGAGCTTCAAAAAATGCATTACTTTCTTTTTTTTGGGATCAAAAAATAAATGTTTTATACCCAATTTTTGTCGACTACTTTTTTTCGTGTACATACCTTAAAAAGCATTGCGATCTTTTTATGAGTAGAAAAGAGAGCCAAGTTATTTCAACAGTGAATATAGAGCCAATAAAAGTTTATAATATAATTGAAATATACCATGTATACCATGCCTAATAAACTGTTCTTCCAAGAATTACGTCTTGTTCATTTTCATTAACTATTCATCCATTGTAGAAGCATCCAAATAAATTTGCAGTCGTTAATTTAACATGTACATTTGGATTGCCGCAATTTGTATTGAATAAAAATTTATGTACTCCACCTTTGAGTTAGCCTGGAGTTGAATACTTTGATAACACTGTTCTACTTTTTGGTGTTTTTTTTTTGTCTGACGGGAAAAAGGTCATTCTTACAGAATTCAAATGAAAATTTCGTTTAGAAAGTTGTATTTTTCTTTAAGAATATCTTAATAACTTCTAATTAATTAATAATTTCCCATAAAAAGTAAATTGAATTAAATAAAATTTAATATTTTCCTGCGGATGTAATAATCAGCATTCGATTTTTTAATTTTTTAATAAATTTATGGGCACCGCCCATCGCCCACTTATACTGAGAACTATTCGTTCTAATTGTCTTAGCATACGTACATACCATATCTTTCTGCGTCAAATATTGTCAGAAAAATTATGAATTTATTTTTTTGAGGGCGTGACATCGCCCATTTTTCCATTGAACGTTATTTGTCTTAAAGATTTTTACATATTTACTAAATCTCATTTATCTGTGTCAAAGAGTTTTGAAGATATGATTAGTTAATTTTTAACAGGGTGTGGCATCGCCCACTTTTTTAGCCCATAACCAAGCCTTTTTTATACTAATATGTACAATGTAAAAACTTCGGTTAGTTAGTTTCCGAGTCAATAAGGGACAAATACGCAAATAAACAAAATCTAGTTTTTATAAAGTTGATTATCGTTATTTTCTCATAACTTGAAAACTATAAGAGATAGCTCAAAATTTTTGACATTTTTGAAATCTGTGTGGTCAAGTTAATGGAAAGTGGTACCCATTTTGAAAAAAGTTTCGACCACGCCCTAACTTTGTACGGGAGGTAGACGTGTCTGTCGGCAGAAAAAACATCTGTACCGAATTTCAAGAGCCTAGCTCTATTTTTAATATATATGAACGCCGTTCCATACAAACCCGTCCACTGTGTGACGTGAGAGATGGCCTACATCAGTGTTCGAAGCTATATTGGGGACCGAGTATTAATCTTTTTAGCAGCAAGAAAGAAATAGCAGTTTCTTTACTATGTACATAATTTTCAGATACGAGAAATACGAATTCGAAATCTATTGATATTTTTTTTCTTAGATGCCAAGTTCAAAAGGTGATAGACCATCTGTGGACAGTTTTCGGTATTAAGGCAAATATTTCACATAAGCAAATCAAATGATTTTCCGAAATTCCGAAAGTTTCCAAGATGGCGCCCACACGAATTTCGATCCAACCTTTGGATACTCACACATTTGAAAATTCATAGCTCCTCGGCTTTTCAATCGATTTTGATGAAATTTTTAGGGTTTCAGGCTTTGAAAAAGAAAAAGGTTTTTATCCACTGAAAATTAATTTTTTTTTTCAGTATAATTTTTTTTCAAAAAGCTCATACTTTTCTACAGAAAATCTGAAAATTTCATCAAAATCAGATAAAAAGCCGAGGAGCTATGAATTTTCAAATGTGTGAGTATCCAAAGGTTGGATCGAACTTCTTGTGGCCGCCATCTCGGAAATTTTTGGAATTTCGGAGAATCATTTTACTACAGTTGAGGAGGTCCATAACAAAACGCAATAATTCCATTTTTGGATTTTTTGGATTTTACGACTGAACTCAATTCTACGCATTGATATCTATGAAGCCTTTTTTATAAAACACAACAGGCGTCAATAATTTTATTTTTATTCAATACCAAAAATAATGGTTCTGACCAAAATGACACATTTCCAAAATTATGCATTAAACAACTTCGATATATTAGTGAAAAGTCAATTATAAAAATTTATTACATTGTTATGTTTTTTTTACTGTAACTCTACAAGAACTAAGGGGGTCCAGAACAAAACGGAATAATTCCACTATTTAAGTTTTTAAATTTTTTGACTGAATTCAATTCTACATATCTATGGAAATATTGTCATAAAACATAAAAAGTGTCAATAGT